>CM052894.1:1040563-1136424 GCA_028534135.1 Potos flavus
CGGAGCCGCAGCAGGAGCGCATGTGCGCAGAGCTGGAGATGCTGGGGCGGGCGGGGACCGGCAGGTGCGGGGCGGGGGCGGGGAGCAGCGGGAGGTGCGGGAGCACTGGGCACTGGCACTGACGGCAGGGTCCCAGGGCCAAGCTCCAGGGCCAGGGAGCGCTAGCAGCAGGGAGGGGCCAGCGCACGGGCGGTGCCCGCCTCGGGTGACGCGGGAAAGGGCTTTTCTGGGTTCTGTTGTTTTTTAAATTCTGAAGGCCGAGAAGCCCCGGGAAGTCTCCCACTAGACGAGTGACTGGGGAGCTCTGTGGAGAGTGGGAGCCCCGAACTTGGTCTGGGGTGAGCTTAGGGCACCAGGATCTCAGCCCGATTCCTCCCTGGGCGTGATACCGCAGCACCGGCCGCTGTGAAGGCCGGAGCCCCTGACCTGCGCAGACCGCCGGGCCCAGAGTACTTCTCTGGGTACGTGACCCCGCCGGGACCCCGGGCACCCGACGATCTCCGAGACCCCAGAATGGGACTTCCAGGAACAAAAGTCAGGTGCTGTCTGTGGTTCCTTTGTGCATTGGTGGGGGCACAGTTTGGTGTGCCCCAGAGACGTCCTGGTCCCTTCGCCCGGCTCTGTACGCCACAAGGCGGGTCCCCAGGGGCTGCGTCACCTGCGTCCTCTGACTCTCAGTTCCAGTCGGGTGGAGCCCACGGGAGTATCAGGAGGAAGGATGAAGTGCGGCCCCTTCCCGGCCCGCCCCCCAGTCCCTCCCAGCCATGGCCCCACTGCCCCGGCAAGAGCAGACTCGCCCGTCACTTCCGGAGGTGGAAGGGGGTGGCACCCCACTGTCGCTGGACCCTCGGTGTGTCAGCCCCCTTCCGTGTACCCCGGGCGATTACCTTCTCGCCAGATGTCATCGTTGTGTGTTTTACATTCTGTACAAGGCGCGGCACATGACAAGTCATCAGGAGAAGGGCTCGGTCATCTGTTTGGGGTGATTATTAACTCGGCTTGAGTATGGAAATGCCCGGCACACTTAACTACTAAGCCTGCAGGCCAAGAAGTTGGGCAGGAGTCTGAGCAAGTACTCCAAACGTCCCTGCTTGATTCTTGATTCTCTTTTAAATGAGCTGTAGGCCTGGGTCCTGTGAGCTATTAGAAAAGACAAAAAAGCTTCAGATGTTCTGCAGCGGCAGCTGAAAGCCTGAAATGGTTGCTGGAGGAAGCGAACCAGAGGTCGCGAATGAGATTTACTAATTTTAATGTCAAGGGCATTGTTATTTATCCAGTTTCTTAATGGAAAAATAATGCACAATAACCTTTAAAAGTTAACACGAGGGGGAGAAAATAGCTGTAGAGATGTACTTATTTTCTTAAGTTTCAATACATCACTCTTTGCCTGGAGCTCGAGGGCTCCCTGTAGGGGTCACTGCCTAGAACGTTTTGGGGCGACAGAGGCCGGATGCTACCGTATCTCTCTTTCCTTTCCCATGGGGCTGCCTCTTTGGGAAGGTGTTCCGGTCCCCAGGTGGGCATCCGGTACCTGGAAAGAGGTCCCTAATACTTTCTCTCGAAAAAATTCCATTTCACCTTTATTAAGTTTCTCGTTACGAAAGGTTATAAGGTAACTGATGATTAATTTGTCTTAAAAATTTTTTTTTAAGTTTTTATTTACGTTCCAGTTAGCTAACACGGCATGTGATGTTAGTTCCGGTTGTAGAATATAGTGATTCAACACTTCCTTACACCAGCCGGTGCTCATGACGACAGGGGCCTCCTGTATCCCCATCACCTATTCACCCACCTCCCTGCCCCCTCCCAACGAATGAGCCTTTTAAAACTCAAATTTTACAAACTTGGCGAACTTAGAAATGAAAGTCAGAGATAGTTACTATTAAAAATGTATGTCATGGGGCGCCTGGGGGGCTCAGTTGTTGAGCGTCTGCCTTCGGCTCAGGTCATGATCCCAGGGTCCTGGAATCAAGCCCTGCATCGGGCTCCCTGCTCAACGGGAAGCCTGCTTCTCCCTCTCCCACTCCCCCTGCTTGTGTTCCCTCTCTTGCTGTGTCTCTTTCTGTCAAATAAACAACAACAAAAAAAACTTTAAAAAAATGTATGTCATTTCTTTGAGATATCTTCCTGCGCATGAATTCTTATTTTTGCATGTGCATTTCTGTAACGACGGGTGACATTCACTCATCTTCTACATGCCTGCTTTCGTCTGAGCGTTGTAAGGGGAGGAATCCGTGAGACAGGAAGGGTGTGCAGTCTGCGGCGTGGGGCACAGAGCCCGGCGTGGACTCCTGGGTGCACCGTCTGACGGCAAAGACCCCGTCCTGGCCACCGGCGCCCCGTGCTGCTTCTCACCGGCTGCCGCGTCCCTGAGCGCTACAGTCTCCCTGTGCACTCAGGCTCCGGACTTCGTGTTTAACTTCACCATATAATGTAACTGACTTCGTACGTCCGAGTCTTAGGTTATGTTCTAATGGCGTCATAATGTCACTTGTGTGGATGACCGTTCTGTCTTCTGTAAGTGGATGTGGAAGCTGTTCGAACCTTTTTCCCTTTTACACTCAGGGCCACCATGATTATCATGTTACCTGCTTGTTGGGAACTTGTGATGGTATTTTTGGCTGGTGGATGTCAAGAGAAAATCTGTCCGTCAAAGGACGTACACACTCGATTTCATTAGATATTGACATAGTGACTTTGTGCTCCCGAAAAATGGTCAATGGAAAAGGCTGTTTCCCCACATCCTCGCTGAGTTGGGTATTTTAGGGTTTTTTTTTGTTGTTGTTTTTTAAATCTTTGCCAATCTGATGGGAATAATAGTGGCTAGTGTTGTTTTTATACGCATTTCCTTGGTTATTAGTGAGGGCGAGTATCTCTTAGGAAACCTATTGGTCATTTGCATGGCTTTCTCTGGGGATTTCTTGTCCTTATCCCTTTTTATATCGACTTTTTAATTTTATTATTTTGTAATAATTTTTTCAGAATAACTTAATTCTGTAAAAACTTAATTTTATTATTTTGTGTTATTTTGTAACATATGAAGGATATTGTTCTAAAAGTATTCAGCCAATAAAGTCAACATTCATAAGTCTACAGAAATTGTAGAGTTGAATGAATACGTAAAAAGTGTACCGACATAAATAACATTAGTCTCTGTAAAGTAAGATACCACGTTCATGACATGGAAATGATGGGCAAGCACACTTACACCAATGCAACCTCTGAGCACAATCAGAAAATCCAGGGGGACTGCCGAGGAGGTCGGGATGGGCGTGGGGTGCGCGCACGGGACATTCAGCATGCCAGAGCCACCACCACCGAGAGATTTACCTCCGGAGGCAACGCGATACCAGTCAAATCACCAACAGGTTTTTCTTGTTTGCTATGGTTGAAGTTTCATATATTAGTAAGCATATTGTAAGATGTATGTGGGAATGCCAGGGCCTCAGACCACGAAGACGAGGAAGAGGGAGAGTGTGATTGCCTGGATATCGCTGTTGGTTTTCCATGAGCTTTGCTACTGGAGTGAAGAAGGCACGAGGCCCACGTACCAGAGCGAGGTCCAGGCATGAACCGCTGTGCACATGGACCCCTGATCCACGGCAGAAGCAGGTGCGCAGATGGGGACGTGTCTGTTTCTCCCATTTTCAGAAAAGTGAGCTTTTCCTGATTTCCTCCCAAACACAAAATGTCATTCCGGGTGGATTATGGAAATGTGAAAGGTAAAACCAGAAGTTGGGGGGAATCTCCATTTCGGGGTAGCCTGCGGGCTCTCTCAAGGACAATGAGAGGCACAGAACTCTTGTCTGCAGGATGGAGGGCTAGGGAAGCCGGAGCTCTGGAGGGGCCCGGGCGGACATTGCAGACACCCTTCATTGCGGGGCCGCTAGCCAGCGGGAAAGGTGGAGGCCTTGGGCGATGCCTGTGCAGAAACTGAACAAAGCCGCCGGCGACGGCTCGGGCTGGGGCGCTGACTCGGAGCCTCTGAGAAGCAGGAGGCGGTTTTCTGCCGCTTGAATCCGGAGTGGAGATCCCAAACGCCTCGTGCGCCCCGAGAAGGAGTGGATGCAGTAGTAACACAACAAAACGAACCGAAAATAACCTAGGCTCGTTAGCACGGGAGTGCTGAAAACACAGGAAATTGTGAAGGACCGAGACACCCTTGCCCGGAGCAGCCGCGCGGGCGGACCCCTCAGCGGGAGCGGGGCGCAGGAAGAGCCCCCACAAATCTCTCCACGATGAGGGTGAACCAGACACCTTGTGGAAAAAAAAAGGAAGGAAAGAGAACTCACCACAAGCAGAGCTTCACGAAAAGAAATACGAAGCGAGGGAAATGGTCCTGCACGGAGATGGAAAAATGCGGTGGGAACCCGGGAAAGTCAGGAAAACCGACCAACGAGAGGGAACCACAAATCCACGCTGCGGCGTAAGCTGAGACTGATTGCAGCCACGACATTCTCGCTGTCTTGTGCGATTTCCAGGGCACTGAATGCAAGTTTCCATTTAATTTTTAAAAACTGAAAGGCCTGCCAACTCTCCCTCCGAAGCAGGAGGGAGGTGAACGGACGGGTGAGATCAGAGAGGGAGGCAAACCCTAAGAGACTCTTAATCATAGGAAACAGACGGAGGGCTGCTGGAGGGGAGGTGGGTGGGGAGCCGGGGCACCTGGGGGATGGGCGTTAAGGGGGGCTCGTGATGTGACGAGCCCTGGATGTGATATGCAACCGATGAATCATTGAACGCGACCTCTGAAGCCAATACTACACTATATGTGAATTGAATTTAAAATAGAAAATTAAAAAAAAAAAAAAAGATCTTAATTAAAAAAATTAAAATTAGAAAAATGCTCCGGTGAGGAGAGGCATTTGCACAAATACCCTCCAAGCTATTTTCAGCAGGAAAATAGGACTCCACATAACTCAATACCTTTTAGATGTTTCAAATCACAGGATCTGACAGGATCATCTTTAAGAATGTAAAATATTGTGAGTTGGCAAGTGGATACCGGCGTGCAGCAGCCTCTCTTGGTTATTGCGTGCGAGATTGGCTCTGTGGTTCAGATGGGCCCTGGACACGTCAGTAAAATAAAAATGTATCTTATCAGCCCAAATGCCTTAGTACGAGTAATGATCACATGAGGGACATTTTCCACGTGTCAGACACTGCCGTAAGCACTGTACATGGATGGGCTTTCTCTCTCGGCCACAGGGGGCTGGCCTTCATGGCCAGTCTAACACCCAGGTTCGAATCCCACCAGCTGCGTGCCTCTGGCCCGACTCGCACTCTGCAGCCAGCAGCCCCGTCGGTCTGGTGGGCTGGGTCCAGCGTCCGCGGGAGAGGGGCTGCGGGGACTGAACCAGGTCATGGCCGTGGAAGCTTCCGGCGCAGGCGTGATGTACCTGGAAATCAGAGCTCCCGTGGGCTCCCCGACAAGACCCGAGCCCGGATGCCTGGGCGGGAAAAGCAGAGAACAGGATGGGCTGCTTTGCTCTCTGGCTTTGCCCATCTCTAAAGATGTTCACCTACGGAGAAATCCTGGCTGTTGGAGAATGGTGGGCAGAGGCAGCCCTGATTTATAGATTAGGAAGGACAGACTCTCCCCAAGGTCACGCACTCTCTGCACACAGAGGAGAAAAACCCGTTTTTGCTTCGCAGTGCACGCCCCGTCCTCCCAAAATGCACTTGAAGTGATTTTAGAAGCAGTGGCAATGGGACTTTTAGAGAATGGATCTGAGGAGGACATGGCTCATGTTTATGGGTTTTAAAAAGCATTCGAAGGACATTTACCCAAATGAGGTTATTAACACAACTTTTTCTCGCTGTCAGATCCATTCATTGGCTCCTCTTTCTTTCCTTCGTTTTCTTGGCCAATGGGAACATTAAAAGATTTGCTTAGTAAACTAATCTTTTAAGTTCGCAGAGAAATACAAGCTGAGAGCTCGCATTGCCTCTTCCCTAATCTTTTTAGCTTAGTGAGAAAATTTACTGTGGTCCTCCCCATTTTTCCTTTCACAGACCGTTGGTGACACATCATGGGGGATAATAAGTGAGAAAATGAAATTCTCTCTCTGTTCTAGAGAAACAGAGGGACATCATTCAAGCCCTGGCACTTTCATCCCTCCCTTCTCTCCAGCTTTCCCGGAGAATTCTGCACGTGCCGCTGCACCTTGAAAAGAGAAATGCCGGGGAGGTGGGTGACCATATTCCCCAACCGTTTTTAAGTGCGTTTCCCAAATAATCTCATCATTACTGATTATAGCCCGATAGATAACCTCCTTTCCTGAGTGGCTGGCGTAAAGGCCTCCCAAATGACTTTCTATAGCCGGGCCCCAAGGCATGTTACATTTCCTGCAAAGGTGAACGAAGGAAATGATTTTCAAATCAAAGGCAGACAGCTATCTTATAGAACCTTATTAGGAGGGAAAAACATGTGCAGGAAAAGGTCTCAGGTGGACCTTTGCCGTCGTGTGTCTGGGATTCTCCAGGATCTTCCAGGGTCCTCCAGGGTCCTCCAGAACTCTCCAGAACTCTCCAGGGCTCTCCAGAGTCTTCCAGAACTCTTCAGGATGCTCCAGGGACCTCCGAGACCCTTCAGGACTCTCCAGGACTCTCCAGAATCTTCTAGAACTCTCCAGAACTCTCCAGCATTCTCCAAGGTCCTCCAGAACTCTCCAGGGCTTTCCAGAACTCTCCAGAACTCTCCACGGCTCTGCAAGGAGGCCCTGCAGCTCCCTGCTGGCCAGGAAGCACCCAGCTCTCTCCCCGTCTTCTCTGCCTGCACGCCCGCTTAGGACAGCACACGCCTCCCCGGCGAAACCGCAATGGGCCCCTAGTGATGTCCGAGAGGAGCCACAGGGCAGGAAGTTCTGCGAGGGTCACCCGGGATCTGGATTGTTAATGGTTCCAATTCCTCCCATTCCTACCAGCACAGATAGGACTGTTTCCCAGTCTCTGGGGCACTTGGGGGTTCTGCAGCCATCGGACAAGGAGGCCCTCCTCCCTTCCGCCTGCCCCTGCCTCCATCCTGCTCATCCCCGCAGGTTATTTCTAGCCCTGGTGTGTTTCTTTCCTGATAATTATATCAAATGAGGGTTAGCTTTCTGTGCCGACCCTGTGACTGGTCTCCTTTCGTCCACCCTGTCCTCTGGGCTGTTCTCCCCTGAAGGGAACCACGGGTCCTTCTAAATTCCTTCTAAAGTGCCATGGTGATACTGTCACCGTGCTTGGCACCCTGGAGGGCTCCCTATTCCTCAGAGAAAGTCCTGGATCCAAGGCTCCCAAGGGCCTTGGCAGCCCGTCCCCTCTCAGACCTCCTCGCCCCCCACGCGGGGGCCCGCCGCAGGAGCCCACGCCCTGTCATGTGCACACGAAGTTCCCTTGTCTGCTCCATAAGCCCCCCAGGGCGGCTGTCCCAAAGCCCCTGACAGAACCCAGAACCCCGAGATGTCTCTTGGTGGGTCGGTGATGCCCAGCCGAGCTCACGGCCTGCAGTGGGGCAGGGACCGGGTCAGACATCTGCACCCCTTCCCCGCGGCTGCCCGAGTCCTGGTGCTCCGCAGAACTCAGGGTCCCGTCAATGTTTCACTGGACGAAGGGCTGCCTACTGATGCCCCTCGTCCCCAGCAGGATCCCCGGAAGCGGGAAACACCAGTCAAAGCGGGTCCCAGGGAGCCCGGTTCGTCCCGTCTGGGGATTGCTCCGATGTCGCATCTCTGGTGCTGCGTCCATGTGTCCATCCACACCCGAGTGTCAGTCGCTAGAGAAGGACCCCGTCAGCAGAGGCCTGGGCTCCCTGCAGCGTCCCGGGGGCACGACCGTGAAGATGGGGTCTGCCCCCGCCGCCCCCACCACCTTGCTTCCACGAGGCCTACGGGGAAGAGCCATCTTCATGGCTTTGCTTTTTATTTCCTTTATTTTTTTAGCAAAATCACATTGTCAACAGCGGCTGGATGGCCCATCTCCCGGCACTTCACCTGTGTGAGCTGGGATAGTGTAAAAATGGCCTAAATCTTACTTTATATTTTGTTCTTATTAAATATGGAAGTCAGGAAGTGTGTACAGGTCCCAACACAAGGGTTTTTAAGTGGAATATATTTATAAAATCAAATAACTCATGGAGATTTCAGAAAACATGCAAAACACCACTTCAGAAAATCTTAGCAATGAACCGAAAGATCACAGTGCTGCGGGAAGCAGGGTGTGTTTTTAAATCACTGACGGTTCTGGAGGAAGAGCGGCTGTCGGCTGACACGTGAAGAGCGTGGGACATCTGGGCCGCAGCGTCCACAGGTGGGGGACACGACACGAACGCACGGGGTGCCCGCGTGCTCACGGGATGGCGAGGGGCACCGGCGCCGGAGACCGTCTGCCCCACGGCCCACGTTACTGGGCACTTTGCTGACCTCTGCTCCCCGAGCCGGACAGGCAGACCCCGGAGCTGGGCCCCAGGGCGGGGAGCTGCGTCCACGCCATGCTGTCCACCGCTGGCACGTCCCATTGTTGCGGGAGATCCCGTGTCCGCTCCCTTCTCGCCTTCCTCCCTGAGGCTGGGCGCTCTATCGTACATGTGTGAGGTTTCCTTGGAAAGACATTAATTCTTATAAAATTCGATTTAGATTCCCACTTTCCTGTCCTTTCTGGTGCTTGGCCCTCCCTCAGAGCCTGACAACAGCGCCTGTGCTCTACTTTAGGGCATTTTTACAGAAATTCTAGTTCCCTGGAAAGTTAACCCTTGAAGTGATGTGGCTATTGTAGGAATAACACAGTGAAAACGTGGTCGTCTTCTTCCTGTGCTCGGAGGGCTGGGATCGGGGGCTGGGGACACTGCCCTTCGGAGCGACTCGTCCATGGCTGCTGCCCACGAGGGACTCTCTCGTTCATGCTCCGAGCATCATCCCCACGGCAGGGCTCAGTTAGCCGCTTACCGGGATGCATGAGGCCTGTCTCGCAGGCTCTGTCTCGGCTCTGCTCTGTGGAGGCAGCCGCCCTGGGACACCAGGCGCCGGGACAAACGTGTCAGCCGTGCCGGGGAACCCAGCCCCAGCGCTGTACTAGCCGCCCGGGCCCCCTTGACATGGTGCCACAGCTTGGCGGCTGACAAGAACAGAGCTTTACCGTCTCTCGGTCTGGAAGCCAGAAGCTCCGGGTCTCAGTGTGGCAGGGTCGTTCCCACCGGAGGCGCGGCGTCCTCTGTCCCTCGGTAGCTGGTTGCCGGCAGTCCTCGGTGTCCCCTGGCTTTTAGACACATCGCCCATTTCTCCGACTGTGTTCTCGTGACGTGTGCGTCCCTGTGTCCCAAACTCGCCTTCTTAGAAGGATGCTCGTCAGTGGACGCAGGGCCCACTCTGATGCGGCAGGACCTCACTTGAACCCAATTCTATCTACGAGCCTCTATTTCCAGACAAAGTCACATTCCCAGGTGCTGGGGGTTAGGACTTCGACACGACTCCGTCCACGAGTGACTGTGTCACTCAAGCCATCTACAGGGAGGGTCTCCTTGTTTCCTTTGCGGTCCAGCGGGCGGAGATGACGGGAACCGAGCTGCCGCTCCCTGCAATTTCCTGGCGGCGGCGCCGAACGTCCCCGACAGACTCCGACCCTTGTCTGACGCTCAGCGCGGCCGGGCGGATAGATGCGACCGGATCGGGACCCCGCGGAGAAGCCCACGGCCCCGAGCTCCAGAGGCCGGCCCGCCACCCTACGGCTCTGCACCCCGTGTGCGCGGGTTTGGGGCTGGAACCGGGGAACGCGAGGCTCCTTCCCTTCGCAGCACGGGGTCCCCGAGGATGCCTCCTCCGAGCCCACTTCCCATGTCTGGGTTTCTGCCTCCTGCCGACTGCTGGCCGCGCGTCTCCCCTCCGGACACGGAGTAACCAGAGTGTGCGTAAACCCGATCCACACTTGGGAAAACGGGCTGCATCTGCATCCTGTACTTGCCCTGAACCTGTGGGCCTGACTCAGACACCTCCCGCGATGGGCGCCGTCTTAGCAAGTGGCAGACACAGGCTCTCCGCAGCCCACGGCGCGGACCCGGAATCTGCTTTGCTGGGCATCCCCTCAGCGCGCGGCGGGGCACCAAGGGCCCAGGACTGTGTTCGTCTGCGGGGGAGCCCGCGGTCCTGGGGCCCCTGCCGGGGTGCCGTCCTGGGGTCTCTGGGGCCCCTGGGTGCCTGCACCTTTGCAGGCTGTGCCTGGGTGCGGGGGTCCCGACGGCCTTCCGAGAGGGGGCCCCCAGGCGGCGCTCCGTGCCTGCCGTGGGCTGCCCGGTCCTCAGCAGCCGCTCAGCGGCCGAGGCCTTCACGCCGTCTGATAATGAGGGCAGCAGCTCCGAGAATCACCGAGCTAAACGTTTTCAACGTGCTCTGTTATTACGGATGAATTTTACCGACAGCCGGGGAGCTCTCATCCCAAACTGATGTACTTGTCCCCTGCATTTTCATAATTACTGTGATTTAACAGGAACCGTTACAATGCAATGTCAGCGTGGCTACCCGTGGGACGTGGGACGGCTGGGATGCCCTCGGGTGAGGGAAGTGCAGTGGGTTTGCAGAGACAGCTCGTCTGGCCGGAGTCCCCACCACGGGGCGGGAGAGAAATCAGATTATGTGCGTACAGAGACTCCTAAGGGGCGTCTCTCTTCTGCAGCTGGTTTCGGTCGGAGAGTTTACAGAGCGTAGGGTGAGTTCAGCGGCAAGCACTGTGCATTTGCGGAAACACGGATGACGCGAGCCCACCCCTGCAGAGGACTGACAGGAAGCGCGTGTGTCTTGGGGCTGCCGCAGCTCCGTGAGCCTCCTCGTGTCTGCGACCTTCCTGGGACCCCACGTCCCTCCTACCAGAGCGCCCACTCCCTGCTGCAGAGAAGGAAGGCGGAGGCGCCGGGGTCCGCCACTGGCTCTGCCGGGAACAGGACGGCCCCGGGGGGTCCTGGACCTCTCAGATGCCCCCTCTGCAAGCCTCAGCCCGCGCAACCCCTGCTTCCCGTTTTGCTCTTGAAATACGACGTCCCTGCCGTAACAAGTGGGCCACAGGCACATCACCTCATCCTGCGGGGCTCCGCGGCGTCCTCTCTGCGTCCGCGGAGCCCCCTTGGCTGTCCGGGCATCCCCTCCCTGCACTGGGAGCCAACATCTGCTACTAGCCCTGGTCTCCTCCAGCTGATCGTTTGCTGGGAAGTTCCCCCAAAAGGGATGAAGGGCACAGCCTCCTGGGAAGGGGTTTCCTCTGCATGGAGCCAGCAGATGCCGCCAGAGGCCCGACCCCAGCGTGCCGGTCAGAACGCTGCTGAGCTCCGGTGGTCGCCTCGGACAACGCCGTTCCAGGCCAGCTGCCTGGAGGGTGTCCGCCATGTCCCCTCCCCAGGTGGGGTCCCACCCAGCTTCTGCTCCCCACACGCTGTGTCCCTGGAGCCCTGGCACAGCCGTCGTCGCGGGCAGGTCTGCCCTTCACCGGGCTCCTCCCAGCACCTGGAGAGGCGCCGCGTGGGCCTGACCTCCGAGGGCCCTGTGGAGGCGACGGCTGGCAGAGGGTGCCCGGGGCCGTGAATGTGGCGCCCTATGGCCCGGGTCTGAGCCAGAAATGGGGTCTCCAACTTCAGTCCCTTTGGGATTAGTGAGAGGAAGTATTCCCGCTTTCCGGGTTGTCCTGGGGCCGATGGAGACGACACACAACCAAGCACACCTGCCCCCTCCACAGGGCGCACACCCCTCAGCCCTCTTGCCCACAGGAAGCCCGGCCAGCATGTCACCACTGTGCTCGGGGGCCGTCGAGACAGCAAAGTCACCGGCGAACAGCATAAAGATGTGAAAAGGGTGGTAGTCGACAGACGGTGACGTGAGACCCGCTCGTCGTCTCAGAGCAGAGACAGGAAGGGGGCGTGTCGCGGGTTTGACCTCGGCCGGGGGCGCACACGGCGGACTGTTCAGATCCCTCACCAACCTCACCAACCCCAGCCTGCAGGAAAAGACTGCAAATGCAACACGAGTATCGACCTGGGGGTCGAGTAACTTGTAGCGAGTGGGGGAATTCACGCATGTGGATGGAGGGTGGATCCTATCTGCCCTGTGTTCCCAAACATCCATGACTCTCTCCCAAGGTGTCCCGGCTACGCTAACGCGCCACCCACCCAAACCCGCCTTGTCCCCCGGAGACCCTGCATCCTTCCCGCGCTCGCTGATCTACGGCGCTCCCCCCCGCGCCGCCCGTGAGTGTCCCTCCTGGAGGCGGAATGCAGGGTCTACACAGGAGGACGTGATCGTGCGGATGTACGGCCCCGGCCGCTCCTTCGGGGCTCTAGTCCTCCGTCTCCTCGCTTGTGCTGCTCCGCCCACGAGGAGGGGAGGGATAGCGAGGTGACGCAGGCGGGCGGGCAGGACCTGGCATGTGGTTCTTGGTGCTGAACGCGGGGGGCTTGCTTCTCTGGCCGGACACCCGCCCCGCTCATCTCTGCTGCTCCGCTGCCCTGCCTCTTCTGCCTCTGTGGTCCTGTCGGCGGGACCGAGCTCCCGGACACTCGCAGTCCTGCCCCCGCGGGGCCGCCCCACAGAGCAGAGGGGGGCGAGTCACAGGTCTGTGTCGCCCCACCCGGAGTCTGTGGGCTGCCCCCTTCTCTGTCTGCTCCGGCTTCTCACCTGGGACTCCCTCGTGGGGAGATTGAACTGTTCTCTGCTCCTTGAAGAAATGACATTTATATTTGTTTCGATGTCCCTGACAAATAAGGCTTCTGATATAGAAAACATTTTCATGTTATTTATCGCCGTTTCCAAGAAGAAAATCTGAATTTAGATCTAAGCCATCAATATTGGTTAGTATTTACAACCCTACACATTAATGTGGAATTCTGAACCACCCATCTCCATTTGTCTGGCCCATTTCTGTGTCCCACTAAACAGAGCCATATTTCAGGGTGAAGTGCCAGCTGGGGCAGCCGTGAGTCTCGACCTCGTGATGGCGTCTGACCAGTTACCCCCGCCGGCTCATGGGGCACAGACGTCCCCCCACAGAGGGCTGGTTGGAACCCAAGCAGCTCCCCCGGGATTGACAGTGAGGCCCACTGGAGGCGGGGAATGAAGGCGGTATACTTCGGTGCCTAATGCATGTGCCGACAGAGACGGAAGGGGCTTCCTCGGTGATGCGGCAGTTCCAAGCGACCTTTGCCGGGTGACCAAGACGAGAGGGGCAGTTGATACATCCGTGCCCGGGGTGCCTGCTGGAGGAGGGGTGGCCGGTAAGGGGCTGCCATTCGCCCCCAGTCGCCGTGCTCGGGGCCTGGGGGGCTCTCTGCACCGGTGGACAGTGGGTGGCCGGCTGTTACTTAGGTGACGCGCGCGGCCTGTGGCTGTCCTCCACTCAGGGGTCTGGAGGTCCGAGCGGGGAGCCAGACCTGGAGCTGGCGGGGCGGGGGGTGTAGGGCTCCTCACCCCGCGTGCCGGGCTTGGCCAGGCCGGAGCCCACGGCAGGAAGGCCAGTGGCGGGACGGTCGGACTGGTCCTTCCCGCCGACACCACGGAAGTCCCAGCCGCCACACGCACGTGGTCCGCTCGAGATCGGGACCTCCGTCCCCTGCGGCCGTCGGCTGCCAGGTGCGGCCACCGAGGGCCCCCTCTCCCCCCACCCTCACCGGCAGACAGCATTTCGCTCCGGTTTCTCGGCCTCCAGGCTGCCCCGGGTACTCATTTCCCCTCGCTGCTGCTGTTTTGTTCCTAGTGACTGTTCTGGGGGCGAAGGGCACAGTGGGACTGCCCGCCTTCCCAAGCCCCTGACAGGCGCTGTGACAGACTCCGGGCTGTCCCGTGGCCTCCGTGGAGCGCTCAGGTGCAGCTAATGAGCTGCGGGAGCGGCTGGGAGGAGTTGGCCCCGAGTTCGGAGTCTCGGAGTCCGATCCTGCTCTCCGGGCCCGGAAGGGATCTGCAGTGGGCAGTCGGCCGCCGCCTAAGCTGGCCATGGGGCCATAACGGCCAGAACAGACGAAATCAGGAGGACCGTTTTGTTTTAAATGAGCGCTTTTTCAGGCTCGAGCTCTCGGAAGCTGTCCTCCAGATGCTCGGTGGCCTCCTGCCGGAGACAGGGGCCCTGCTCGCTCTCATCCGTGGACACGGCACCGCAGCCGTCGGGGTTTGGGACAGGAGACTCTCTCGGCCGATGCTCGGGGCGGTGACTTCAAGGCCGTGGGCCACAGACTGCGGCGGAGAGCTGTCCGTTGGGATCTGGCGATGCAGACACGACTGGGCACTTTCTGGGAGCCGGGTCTCAGGGCAGCTCGATCCGTGACAGCCGCTCCGAGTGGGGATGTCGGGGGTCCCCAGTAGTCTGATTTGAGGGCTAGAAACTAACCTCCGGTGAGACAGAGGCACGCGGTTCAAGGCGGCCACGGGGCTGGGCCTCCTTCATTTTCTTTTTATTCCGCTTTGCTGGGTCCGGGACGCAAGTCTCCTGCTGGCAGGAGGTGACCAGGAGCCACCGTCGCCCCCGAGGCCTGTGCCGCCCGGTTCTCGAGGCCGGGGGGCCATGCCGAGAGTGTACTGCTCTGCAGGCTTTCCGGGCCGGTCATCTTGAGCGGCCGCTGGGCACCTTCTGCGGGGAGCCGAGGGTCCCCGCGCCCCCCGAGCCCGGGCGTGGACATGGCCTCCTGGACCGTGGTTCTAGCACGTTAGCCTCAGGTGGGCTCCTCTAAACCCATTGTGCGTGTGCGTGTGGCGTCACAACTGTCGCCTTCCCATCCGAGCGGGGCCTGGAACCCGCCCGGGGGGAGAATCCTCAAAGGTGCCCGGGAGCTTTCTGGGCAAGTGCCTGCCGCACCCGTAGAAGTCAGCCGTCTCTGCCCACGTGTCTCCTGGAACCCAAGCACGGGAGAAGCTTAGCTTCTCAGCAGCGACACAGAGCAGCGGCCGAAGCCGGGCTCTCCAAATGTGATCGAGCACTGGCCAGTCGCAAATAACTTCAGTTTTCGTGTAATCAATGCTGAGCCGTTTCTCCCGGCAGCGGATGGCACGTTTCCAAAGACGGTCTCTGGGGCGTCAGCACGAAGCTGTCCGTTTATGGCAACAAGTCCTCGGCAGCCCCTGTCCCGTCAGGACCGCGTGTGGGGCTACAAGAGACCGCCCCACTCCGTGAGCCCCGTGCAGAAGCAGGAACGAGCCCGTCTTTTGGCGCATCTGCCCGTTCTCAACGGAAGTGTTTGATCTGGACTGAGGGGGTCATTAGCGGTGGGATCAATACCGAGAAGGACTCGAGATACAGGGATCGTGTGCGGGCTGAACGGCCCCAGACTTACAAGAGATCAGCAAACGCTGCCCTCGGCCCCCGGAGTGTTGAAGAGTTTACACGGGGAGACGGGCGGGTGGGGAAGGAATCGGGGGGGGGGCACGTCTGGATCTGCATTATTTTCAGGGTGAATAACTGAACGAACACGCAGTAGACGTGGTGGGACACGAAGCCACCCCCTGGGACACGATTCGGGGCAGAGGGCTGTAAGTGATGCGAGCAGCGCGCACAAGAGGGGTACATTCCTGCCGAACCCACAGTCCTCAGCTCCCTCGCTCCCTCTGAAGCATCGGGACCCCACACTGTCCCCTCAAGCCGGCCCCTTTCCAGGGGCTCCGTCCGCTGGTCTCCAGCTCCCGGCTCCTCTGTGCCTCTCGCCGCCCGTCCCATCCCATACTTGTCCCACATCCGGGTTCTTAGGAGCAGCTTCACTCCGTGAAGATATAGCTTCTGTAGGTTTTTTCACTCCTCTTTTCAGGAAAAATCAAACATGTACGGTCAGTTCCTAACCACATAGAGTAAAGTGCTCGAGTCATCACGCGGTGCCAGGCAGTCCCGTGTGGACATGCTGCGGGTGCAGGTCAAATACAAATGCCTTCCGAGGGGGCTCTCCGGGTTGTCAGGATTCCCCAGAGAAACACGACCCCTAGAAAGAGGTTTATTAGAAGGGAGTGGTTCGTGCAATCATGGAGGCGGGCGGGTCCCAAGGTCTGCAGGGCGAGTCAGCAAGCTGGGGGTCCGGGAGAGCCCATGGGGTCACTTCAACCCCAAAGCCACAGCTCAGGACCCAGAAAGAGCCAGGGTTTCAGTTAGAGTCTGAAGGAAAGAGAAAAACGCACGTCCCAGCTTGAAGGCCGTCACGCAGGAAGAATTCTCTCTGACTCGAAGGAGGGTCAGCCTTTTCGTACTGTTCATACCTTCAACGCGTTGGATGAGGTCTACCCATATTAGGGAGGGCAATGGGCCTTATTCAGTCTCCAAATTCAAATGTCAATCTCATCCAGAAGCACCTAGAAGGATGTTTGACCAAATATCGGGGCCCCCATGTCCTAGTCCAGTTGCCACGTGGTTACCGGTCACATGCTGGGTGAGCGGCAGACTCGCTCCGTGATGCCCTGCCGGGGTTCCCACCTGAGCCGCCTAACCCTCCGCCAGCCTGGGCCGTGGTTCAGGCCGCACATCAGTTTTGTCCGTCCCTTTAGTCGAGTGGTGATCAGCTCACTGCCCCCGACCTCCTTCAGCTCCATGGGACTTCCCTCGTCCGCTCTGCCCACCCCGACGGTCGCTCCGTCCCTGGCAGTTGACCTGGATGGACTTGGTCTGGCGTCCCCCCTGGCACACACCTTGGCCTTGCTCTCGGCTGGGCGACCCCGCTGGCCCGGGGGGCCTGTCCAAACCCGGGCTTGGAGGAGTGCCGAGTCCGTGTCTGGCCCGTCTGAGCTCTCAGAGGACAGGGTCTGGAGCGGAGACACAGCCCGGCCAATGACCACGGTCCCACCCCTACCCGCGCACGTCTCCTTCCCTGTTATACCAAGAGTCTCCTCCTAGTTTGGGGAACAGGGTGTCCCCCGTATTTGGATGGCTGCTGGCGTGGGAGAACCAGGAGCCGTCGCTAAGTGTTCTCCCAGGACCAGGATGAGCGGGGCTTCGTTGGAATTACACCTGTTTTTAAAGATTTTATTTATGTATTTGACAGAGAGAGAGAGCGCGAGCAGGGGGAGTCACAGAGAGAGGGAAAAGCAGGCTCCCTGCTGAGCAGGGAGCCCAATGTGGGGCTTGATCCCTGGACCCTGGGATCGTGACCCGAGCCGAAGGCAGAGGCTCAACCGACTGAGCCACTCGCACCCCTGGAACTGCGTTTCTTTCCTCCTCGGTCTTCCACCTGCTTTCCTCTTCGCTTCTCATCAGCTCGAAGGGTTTGAAAGTGCCTGGGATTACTGACTGCTCTTGTGGGCCCTTTCCCCAGGAAACCCGGCCTCTCTTGAGAGAGCCTTCAGGCCTGAGTCCACATGGGCCGGATTGCCAGTCCACAGGAGAGCCAGCATTTTAGGGAGACGGTCTTCCAACGCAACGTGAGACACGGGAGAAAACTTGACTTCATGTGAGAGCTGTCGTTTACCCTGAAATTAGCTTTTTGGTTTTTTTTTGCTACCCTACATCCACGTACTGTCAGGTTAGACGAGGCGATCGGGGACACGGTTCGGAAGCCAAATGGGGTGGTTCTCCAAAGGGCTTTGCTGAGGGGACACTGATGTCGGGTCGAAGGCCTCTAGTTGCATTTTACGTGCACGCTGGTTGCATGGCAAGACTAACAGTTAAGCAAATTAAGTCTCCTCTATGATGACATTTTAATTGTGCGCGTTCCTCCTGCAAATGCAGGAGACAGTACGATGTCGGTGTGCCCCGTGCATGAGGAGCGCGAAGGTCGGCTCCCTACAGACACGGACACCTTACACACGATGTCCCGATGGTCTGTCCTAGAGAAGGCGTGAGAAAGGTTTGAACCTTGCATTTGCATTTCGGAGTGAAGGGAGTTGTTACTTGCTCCTCTTGATTTGGGGTACAGGCAAGATAAACAACCAAAAGAATAGTGAACCTGTGGTCGCTTGCTTGGGGTCCGAGGGGGAGATGGGAGAGTGGTGGGGAGGCCATGGCACCAAAGCGGGGGCCTCGTGGGCACAGGGCCCTGCTCTTGAGTCTGGACTCCCCAAGGCCTCGCTCTCTTCTCTCCGGTGAGGATTCAGGACCCGTCGGGACCTCAGCTTCGCATGGGACAGGCTGCTGAAGTCCGGTTAGCTGTCCCCGGGCCGCTGCCTGGAGAGGACCCGTGGGGAGCCGGCCCGGTGCAGGGAGCATGCCCGGGGGCCACCTCCCCTCCAGGGACCCGGAGTGACAGCGGGAGGTGGTAGCAGGATCTACGCTCTTCGTCAGGTCGGCACCGCAGGCTGGCGGTTCAGAGCACAGACAACAGCAGAGTCTGCGTGTGTTCCGGGGGCCTGCGGTGTCCTCCCCCGGAGAGGGGGTGACAGCTGCGTCCAGCTGCTGGGCTATTACAAGGGTGGCCTGCGTCGGTGCATGACAAGTGCCCAGCGAGCAAGCTCTTGCTCCTCTGTTCGTGGTTGCCGTTCGCGGCCCCAGCGAGACGCACTGTCCCTCCGGCAGCGGGGTCACCCGGGGACACGACCCGGCCACGCGGAGGGGGGTTCGAGCTGTAATGCGCTCTTTAACTCTGTCCTCGTGACTCTTGTGAACACAGAGGCCACCTGCAACTTTAGGGTTAAAATCAGTGTAAAGAAGTAATGAAGCAGAGGGCAGGGTGAGAGGGGAGTGGGCACCTGCACGGGGGAGACGCTGGTCCGAGCCCAACGGGAGCACCTTCCCGCTCAGTCCGCCAGGCGGGGCGTTCTGCACGACGGTGTCGAGTGCCCCGTCCTCACGTGCTTCCTTCCAGCCGCATCCCTGGTGGGCCTTCGGATTTTCAAACATATTTATTCGGTGCGTAAATACAAAGCGGGAACCAGCCTCGCTAGCCCACCTGCGGCAGCGCCTCTGAGAGTTCGGCCGCCTTCTGGGCTCCGACCTTCGCACCTGTCCTGGTAGAATGTTGACCCCGAGCCTAGAACATGATTGCAAGACCAGCGGTAGAAGGTGGGCTGGTCTTTTCTAATGACACAACATACTTGATTTAGCAAACTTCAAAAATGACCATCTCCGTGGCCGAGTGACCTAAGGAAGCGAAGATTTCCCAATATGTGGTCAGAATACATGCAGAAGCATGACGAGGGGCTGGATGAGCGTGCCCCCCACGGAAGCTTGACCTGAGGCCGAGCAGCCGAAGGGCAGACCCTCGCCCAGGGCACGGCAGGGGCACCTGAGCCCCAGCAATCACAGGGCCTCATGAAGCAGGGCATCTCTGAAAGCAGCGTTTCTGCTCCCACAGTTCCCTTCCTTCCCCAGTACAGGCAAAGGTGTCCCCTGCAAGGTCGCATGTAGCGAGACCCAAGCTGATGGCCTTTAAATGTCAGCTACCAATAAGCCTGTGGTCGTACCGGTCTCCCGATGGCTCCCGTCCCCAGCAGAAAGTTCCCTCCTTTCTACAACCAGTCGATGTCCCAGCATTGTGTCCCCAAGGTTTCCGCGGGCCAGCTTTCCCCAAGCTATCATCCGGGAAGAATTAACAATGCATTAAGATAAGATTTTTCTTAAATGCGAACATTAATTTAAGATGAGTTCACTGCGTTGGTGACTTAGGTGGTGACAAACTGGCCCTCGTCCCCCTCTCTGGGCTGTGCAGAGAATCTCTTTTATGCTGCCAGTTTGTTGTATTATTTTGGAAGACAGAGATAAGCAGCCTCTAATAAATTAGATCAAGCTCATTTCTGGAGAGTTTCTCTTTACGTAGGACTCTCTGTATCTTCTTTGATATTACCAAATGTTCACATTGTAGCCACGTCCGTTAGCAAGATACGGGTGGTATGAACCCTCAGGAACGGAGGATTCACACCCAAATATTGTCTGCAGGGTAATACGCATTCACGAGAGCAAATCCGCCCTGAATAATGTGGCAAACGGACAGCAGCCATCTAAACGGAACGAGGACTTGAAGAGAAAAAGGTCAGGAGATGCAGAATTTAGGTTAATTGATGAGCACAGTTTAATTTTAATTCTGGGAGTAAACATTTGTCCATTATTTTCTAGGTCACAAACTGTTGTTGAGTGAGCGATACAAGCACAGAGATGCAGACCCTTGAATTCAAACACGTCAGCCTGGAATTTCTAAGGTCAGTTTATCGATGACTCGGAACAAGGGGCAAAAGAGTATTCCGAGTTGTGGGCGCCCCGCTGGACGGAACCGGGGCCTCCCTGGGCCTCGGCTGCACGAGGCCCGGGGGCTCTCTTCACACCTCACGTCCAGCTTGCCAGCAGCCCCGTGGGGAGATTCGAGAGGCGGGATGTGGGCTATTGGATGCATCTGCATCATGACTTTCTTTCTTTGCAGAAACATGTGTTCAGAGCCTTGAGTCCGGTAAGCGTGTGCTGTAGCTCGTGAGCGAGTTCACGGGGAGCGCCGTGGGGGCCAGGCTAGTGTCTATGCACCCACTCTGGCCGAGCGAGCACCCAGCTGCCTATCGTGGAAGGCCAGGGCCCGGACGCTGTCCCCGCTTCCTTGTAATGTTACGTCTCTCCGTGTTCGAAATGGTAGGCGGCGCTCACTGCGCTAGAGTAGCCTAGCCTGAGATTTAAACTTGCATGAAGCACAACCTCTCGGCTCTTTGAGGTTAAGTGGTTGTCACAGAACTTAGTGCGGGGGTTAGGAAACGTGTGCCGTGGACGTATGCTCTTCTGTCTGTCCAGCAGTGGCTTCCTGTCCCTTGCTATTGTAGGTGTCCTCAGCGTGGACCCTGCCCAGCTCAGGTGCTCGAGCCAATGGTAACATGATTGGCATTTACACTGTAAAATGTACGGGGACACGGAGGATGGGGACTTCTCTGGGGTGAGGTTGAGTGTGGGGTGCCAGGACCAACAAATGCCCCAAAATACAAGTTTTCTGGACTGAGCCAGCTCCAAACCAAAATGGGCCCAGTGAGCTATTTTGTACTAAAACTGGTTTTTAGGATCCTGAGTGAACTCTGGACATGGAAGTTCATCCACACATTCACCCATCCGCCCATCCATCTAACCATCCATCCACCCACTGTCTATCCATCAATTCATTAACTTACTTAATTCAATGTATGGTTTAGCAGCTCCTGTGCCATGCATTGGGGTTACAATAGTGAGTGAGAAATAATACAGTCCTTGCTCTCTGGAGCTTACAATGCAGTAACATACCGTGTGGTCAGCTGACTAATGGCCCCCCAACGATGTCCACGCCCTGCTCCCTGGGACCCAGGAACATGTCACCTTCCACAGCAAAGAGGACTTTGCAGATGTGATTCAGTTAAGGATCTTAACTGGGGAGATTACCCTGGAGGATCCATAGGCCTGATGTCATCACGAGGATCCTCAAAGGAGGGAGGCTGAAGTTCACGGTCACGGGAGGTGATAGGGTAAGACGTCAGAGCGGGACTGGAAGGTCCGGTGTGCCTGGCCACAAGGGTGGGGGGAAGGAATCACTAGCCAGGGGTCAGCTGCTTCTAGGATCTGGAAAAGTCAAGTTTTTTCCCTGAAGCCTCCAGAAATAAATCAGCCCCACCAGCACCCTGACTCCAGCCCAGGGGACGGATTCTGGAATTCTGGACTTCAGAAGTTGAAGAGGATGAATTTGTATCACTAAGCCTGTGCTCCTTGTTGCAGCGGTCACGGAAGCAAATACACAGACGTGGCAGGCGGTCCAATTTCCTCCGGGATTTCATGGGGGTCCTTCCTTGGGGCCGCTGCAGAGGTGGGGCCGGGAAGACTCCAGAAGGAAGCAACAACTGAGTTGAGATTTTCAAGATGGGCGCTGGGCGAGCTGAGAAACCCCCTGGCGCGGGGAGAGGGGGGCACGAAGGCCGAGGGCAGAGTGTGCCCGGCCTGTGTCGAGACTGCACAGTAGCGGAGGAGGCCGGGGCAGAGGCTCGGGAGGTCGAGGCCGGAGGCCACGGGGCTGCACGGGCACAGGCCTACGGAGTCCTGGGAGGAGCCGTGATGGGCTTGGTGTGCTCGACCAGGAGTTTCTCAACGTTCGTGTGTGTGTTTCATGAGCAGGATCCCTCGGGAGTAGGAGGCCGGGAGAACTGGGTTAGAAATACCCCCAGGACCATGGAGAACCTACAGAAACACCTCCTGAGGTGGCCTCCGCCTTCCCACGGACACTTCACAGCAAGAAGGGAGCCAGCCAAGGGGACGGTCTCACAATCTCACCAAGTGTCAGCTCTTGCCTCTGTCATTCACCCACCAAATCAGCTTCTGTGCGCGGCACTCCATTGGTAACTTTCCATTTCAGAGCCGCGAATGCTCAGGCTGAGGAAATCAAGCCACCCAGAGGTTCCCCTCCGCTGTTTCTGTTTCCTCCGTCCTTCCCCAGGGCCCGTGTCCCAACCTCCGCCTCCCACCCCCTCCTGGGCTCTCATTCTGCACAAAGGGAGGCTTCTGGCTAAACACGCTGGGATGCGCCAGGCGTGAGCCTCGTCCCCAACCTGCAGGCGGGTCCCGACAACTCCGATCACAGTGGTTCTCCTGGAGAGGAGGAGCGGGAAGCTCAGAACCAGGGCGTGGGCTGGACCCGGAGGGATGTTCCCGGGAGAGGAGAGCAGAGCTGCCCCGGCAGCCGAGGCTCTGGGAGATGAGGTCGCAGCTCGGAGCTGCCTCACTGCGAGGCAGGGAGGCGGGCACTGGGCCGCTGGAGTCCCGCCGGCTGCGCGGCATTGCCCTCACCAAGTGGCGGGGCTCCGAGGCGGTCGGGACAGGCCAGGCTCGGGCGTGGGTTCCAACGTCCCCACACTGATAGTCGAATAGCAGAGTTCGACAACTCCCGTGCAAGCCGCGGAGCAGACTGACTGCGTAGGCGTGTGCACACCCGCACGTGCGGGAGGGCCCCAGACCCCGCCCTTCAGCCCAGCAGCACGGAGAAGACCGCGGGACCAAGTCAGAGCCATGCTTTGCACGGAGGAGCTCCCAGACGTCGGTAACAACTTTCCAAAGTGATTACAGGGGGATCCAGAGATCTCCCGGTGCCCGGATTGGTCTCTCTTATGAATCTGACCTCTTAACGCCCCGCCCTGGGCGGGCCGGAGTAGGGGGGCAGCAGGCCCCACCGAGGGGTGACCCAGCTTCTGGGACGGGCGCGCCAACTCTGGGCGCAGCACCCGGCAAGCCGACCGATGCAGCGCGATGCCCGAGTTTGCAATTAGCGCTGGCTGCCTCCACCTACTGCCTTTTCTATCACTCAGTGTGCTTCTGAATTGTCCCAATTCGATCAGACTTATTGTGGATAATTTGCTGGTATACTGCTTCATGGAGGAGAGAAATTCCGTCAGATCTGGGATCTTAGCTTCCCAGGAGTGAACTTGGAGGCACCATGGCAATCCGCAGTGAGGGCTATCATTGGTGAGATTGCAGAACTCACTTCTTAGGGAGTATCCTGAGGTTTAACGAGTCTCACCCATCTTCGGATTATCGTAAAGGGCGTGCATGCCCGGAGAGGCCATTGGCTCAAACTTTTGGACAGCGACATCCGTGTTTCTGCTCATTGGGATGAGTACGCTCCCCCCGCGGAGGTCCCACCCCGTGAAGGCAGCTCGGTCCATGGGTGTCCTGCAGGGAGGGGGCCAGCCAAGGAGCACGGGGGTAGAGCTGGCTGTGGTCCGTGTTTTAAAACTATGGCTTGGAGAATGAATCGATGGGTCCTATCACTTGTTCCACGTAATTTATTAGGATGCAAGATCAACGAAGCTGGTCATTATGACTTGCGCAGGTCTTTTCCACATAAAGCTGAGTCAGCAACCGTGATTGAGATGAGAGGCCCGGAGTCCCCCCAGTGCACAGCCAAACATCCTGCTCGAAAGAACAAAGCTGAGTAATAACGCATTGCATTGACTTCGCTTCTGAGCACATTCTTTGTTTACCTAAGGAGCCCTCCCTAATGTCAAGACTTTGGAAATAGGAATTGGAAGGAGGTCTCCCAAGTTCCCAATGTGGACGCCTAGCCAATGCTTCAGTTGGCTAATAGCTATCTCTGTAGCTTTAAGAGGAATTAATGCCTGTGTCCTTGAGTGAGGGCACTTGGCCATTAGAATAAGCTCAGAGTTTCTCTAGCTGAGAATTCTGTAATTTTAGCAAAATGAACAGTTCACTTTGCTGGCTACTCTGGTGCGACATTTCTTGGAGGTACTTTGGGGACGGTAGGGAATTGAATATGGAATGTAAAATGCTAATCCGCTAGGTTTGCTCAGCATATTAGAACTTATGAGGAGTTGTGCACCCATCACCTGATCCCATCCCACACTCTGGGGGCCCACCACACCCCTCATCGCTCCTGGGGGGATGGAGATGTAGTCGCCGACTCGAAGCTAATGCCCAGGGCGTAGGGCGTGCTCCTGAGAACCCAGACAACGCTTTCTACAAATAGTCGTCCCTGGAGCACACGTTCTGGGGGGCAAGGCCCGCGAAGCCAGGGACAGGCAGGTGGGCAGAGGTCCAGGCTGACTCATGAAGGAATCCCGTGAGGGGAGAGGGATGAGGGAGTGAGTGCACTGCCCAGGGTGGGGAGCCGAGTGTGTCCTTCTGTGCACGGACAGGGGATGAGCCCTGCCCATCTGAGCTCATTTCCCGGGCAGGAGACGACCCCGGGCCAGGCACCTGGACCCACGAGGCTTTCCTAGTGCCCGAACCTGCTCGGAGCTTGGAGCCTTTCCACTCTCCCCTCCGCTAATGTCGATCGGACTGTGTTGGGAGCACAGCCCGGAAGGGTCAGTGGCCAGACAGGAGGCCATTCTAATGATCAGTCGGTTGGCAAGTGTGCTTGACCATCGGGAGCGCTGATCCAGTTGGGGGTGGGGGTGATGCTATCGAGGGCTCTCTCCGTATGGGAGGCTCTGTATCCAGGGCACAAGGTGGGCAGCCGCAGCAAGGAGACCCCCAGAGAGCCGCAGGGACACTCGTTCCTGGTGACACTTGCTCCCCAGTGATGCTGGCACAAAGCCAGGCTGTGCGATGGTCCAGTCCGTGTGACTTTATTGAGCTACTCCGAGGAATGAGAAACCACTGCCAGAGCAAACATCCCACTTTCCAGAGACTTCCACGTAGTGCCAGAAACTAACGACATGGAATTAGCATTGTCTGGTCGATGACTGTCCCCAAGAGCAGCCCGCGGAGGCGAAGGGTAGGACGCCGAGTGCTTGGAGTTTGGATGAAGCTTTAACGTGAAGAGGTGCGATGGTGCATTATTCTAGAGCACCCTAAAGCCCAGTCCGGAGTGTAAGGGGCAATGCCTCGATTGCCCTGCTCCTGCTGGCAACGCCGTGGACGACACAATCGGGCTGCCCGTGCCTCAGATGGTGGCACCCGCTGACCGCTGGTGGGCTGCAGAGGTGGGTGAGTGAGGGGTCCCGTAGGCAGGTTGCACAGCTGTTTGTGAGTGTGAGTGGTCCACGCTCAGCATGCGGAAGCAGCTTTGATACGAATGAGAAGCAGGTGCGTGCGGGGGCTGCATTCCTACCTGGATGCCTTTTGTTGTAGATCCTTCCAAACACCCTGGGTGTACGATGCAATTTTAGTATAATTAAAACTCGAATCACTCCAATTATATAATTAATTACATTCCGCTTCAATCACAATCTCTAATTGATCCCAGTTGCCAGTTCTGCACCTGGAGACCTTGGTGACACCAGGATCGGCGAGCAGGTGGCCAGGTCCCACGGCATCCTCACTCCCATTCAATCATCACTTAGGAAAATGACTCGTGGCAGGTCGCAGGGAGTCCCCCTGCCGTGCGCCTGTGCCCAAGGTATGCACGCGTGGTGGGGCGTGTGCCAGGTGTGCAAAAATCAAAGAGCAGCCAGAGGCCCCGAAGGAAGGCTCCGTCTAGGCCCCTGAGGGTGTGAGAAGAGCCGCGTGGTGTCAAAGGAGGCAAAGGACCCTGGGGGATGCAGAGAATTGGACCCCAACCCGGCTCAGGAAGCACACCGGATGTCTACACCTGCTGGGCTCACGGCGCCCCCACGAACCCCTCACCCTACGCCAGAACTGAGCAGACCGAGGAGAAGGAGGGCACCAAGAGTAAAGACGTTAGAGGCTTGCCAAGCCCGTATGCGGCCCCGCAGCTTCTGGAACGGTTTCCAAACCCCTTCCAGACTCATCACATGACCTCGGCGAGCGCGAGCACTAGTGTAAGTGCCGCATGGAAAACAGCGTGCGGTGGGCGCCGTGGTCCAAACTTGCGTGAACGCAGCCGGCTCTGCTTACCTCTAGACTACGCGGATGCCGGCTTGTGCAGAGAAGCCCACACAGCGGCACTTGTGTAAAGCCCGCGGCCCCGGGTCGACCCCTGGTGGCATCACGTGGCCGCCATGTGTCCTGGGATGTCACAGCGCCACTCAGAGCACACAAAAAGTAGGATCATTTTAAAAAGGGTTCCTATAATCATAGCAAAGAGAGCCACCTGTTTGGGTCGGAGAATGAAAGAGAAATGTCCAGCCAGCCTCCAGGCCAGCGGTGTGAGCTCCCGCTGGAGCAGGGCGGAAGGCGAGCTGTCATCCCGCGTGCGGGACCCCGGGTCCCCTGCGGGGTCAGGCCGCCTGCAGAGCGCCCGGCCCCGGAGATGAGCTGCCGGAGCGAGGAGGTTCGGCCGTTTTCATGGACGAGTCCTGTACATTTGTCACCTCCAGCTGATAGTCACACAATTAGGGGGATGATGAAGACCTCAGGAGTGTCCCGGGCTGAAGGCTCATCGGTTCAAAATCTCTGCTCACCTCTGCCACGGGGTCTGTGCAGAAGTCCATGCATGTTCGTGCCAGGCGAGTCTGCACGGAAGCAGAATTTAACCGAATATAAAAGTATGCAGCTGGATAGAAGCTGATAGCGTTTGCTTATGAATAACATTAGCCAGTGATTCCAGCTGGAGAGCGTTATCCTTCTCCCCCTTACCTCAGAGATTATTAAACAGATAAAATGAATTTTTCAAAACCTTTAATAGTTATACATTATTCTAAGCTTTCAATTTATGTGCCTTTCTTTTCCCTCCTGTTTATTTATATCTGACCGTTTCCCCTCAACTCCAATACACCTTTAACTCAAAGGGCTTATTTTTCAGCAGGATCTTGTTGGAGGCTTAGACATACACTATCTGTAGCAAAGGTCTCGGACATTCCAGAAAGACCCAGACGAGATGCACACACGTGGCTGGGGTCTGGGCGGCTCAGTTCCGAGTCTGCAGAGCCGCGTGATTGCAGACTCCAGCTCCAGGCCCAGACGGAGAGAACACAGGGCCCAAACAATTTCTGGAAGGAAGCAGGTTGCATGCAGTTTTGGTTAAAGCTGCAGTTAAAGTTTAAGGCCTGAGAGCCTTCATTATGAAAAGTTTATATGAAGAATTGAAATAAAGCCAAGGACAGATGGGAATTCTTATGGATTTGTATCACTCCCCCCACACCCACGTACCCCATCACACGTGTGCGTACACACACACGCGCACACACACACACGCACTGTGCTCAATCATTTCAATTAATGACCACAACCATGGAGGTTGGTGGGTAGAAGAGGAAATCAGTAGCCGATGGGTTTTGAAACGAGCCACTGAATGTTGAGGTTCGGAGAGTGGGCTTTGGGGTCAGACGTGCCTGGCTGGAGCTCTAGTCTTTGCCGTGTACCAGACGCGTGATTCTGAGCCTCAGTTTCGCGTCTGTGAAATGAGACACTCCATGGGTTATCACGGGCCCCCTGAAGATGGGGCGGCTCGTGCAACGCGCGTTTGGTAAGTTTGTCTTTCCATGTTTCAGGGTCGGCAGAACACCCTTGCATTCCGATTCTGGGCTTCGTGGAGGCAGTCCCACACCTGAGACAGGTGAGCACCCGCCCCAGAGTGCAGGGCCCTGCCTGGTTTGTGAACTGGAAGGCCGGCATCCCAGGAAGCCGTCAGCCCCAGGCAAACCGGATGGCGGTCGTCCCAGCCCTCCCCCGCCGCCACCGCCACCACTCACACCTTCTCTCGCCCCTGGAATTTGGTGATGGCACGTCACGGGTGAGAAAACGATTGCAAGGGGAGGCTTTGCAAACTCAGTCTGGCCTACTTAATTGATTAGCTTAATACCAGGAGAGCCATGGGTCTTCCCTCGTTAACCGTCTAGGACTGTTTCAAATCCTTTAGAGTCTCAGTCAACACAGAGCTGAGTTACTGACACCAAAAGATCTCGACAGATGACTTTGCTCTGCTCGGGTGGAGTTTTTTCTTTGCTCCTTTTTTTATATTTGTAGTGAGAATGATTGTCTAAATATTTCTATTTAGCTTCTTTTGTTCCAAAAGATTGCAAGTGTATATTAAGTGTTTCGCCATCACATATGGATTATTCTGTTACTGCTTTATCCTAGCTAACACTGCGGGGGCGCAGTGACGGCCACACACACGCAGATGTCCGCGTCCAGACCCCTGGACATGCGCATAAATCTGGCCCTGCGACGAAGGAGAGTTGGCGGATGAGCCCACCCTTAAATAAATTGGGAGGTGGTCCCGGACCGTGAGACGGGCTCAGAGCATCACAAGGGTCCTTGAAAGAGGAGGATGGGTCAGAGGCAGAGACAGCCGCTGGCCAAAGCCGGGCGGGAGGGGCGGGGCCGCGGCCCCGAGCCAAGGAAGGCGGGCGTTTCTAGAAGCTGGAAAAGGCAAGGACACGGCTGTGCCCTGGAGGCTCAGTTTTAGCCCAAGAGACCCGTTTCGTACGTGTGAGGGGCGGCTCTGTAAGGCAGAAAATCCGTGTCGTTCGAGCCACCCAGTTTGTGGTAATTTGTTACAGGAGTGGTAGAAAACGAAGGCCACTGCACGGGGCCTTTGACTAGGGCATTTTTACCAGCAGTCGTCGATGCTGGCAAGAGTGAAGAGGGAGTTGGACGTGGCCGCAGCACGCCCGGTCTCCGGGAAGTCTGCAGGGACGGCGGGCTGAGAGCCGTGCCCTGAAGCAGGTGCCGTTTGAGCTGGGAGCCCAGCCGTGCGATGCGCCGGGCCGCCTGCTCCTGGGGGGCCCCGAGGGACACTGACCAGCATGTACGGCACCTGGGCCCCGGGGAGCAGCTTCCCGGGTGGCTGGTTTCCAGTGCGGGGAGGGATAAGCGAGGGTGTGGAAGGGACGCCGGGGGACCTGGGGGCTGCTCAGTGTAGGGATGGGGGGAGTTCATGGCCATGGGCAGGACGGTCGCTCCCAGACCTACACAGGACATGGGTCAGGACAGGTCAGAGGTAAGGCAGATAGGTGAGCGAGAGGACATGTGGACACAGCTGAGTGGGACCTGGACAGACACGAGGGTGGGCCTGATGACCCCTCCTGGATGGACACCCTCCCGGGACAGTGAGGGCCCCTCGGCCCCCCACGGCAGCCTCCAGGCGGTGTCAGGGACGCGGACTGCTTCACTGAGCCAGCAGCTTCCACGTCTTACCTTGAAGCCACGAAATGACCCCTCCAGGAAGGTCTTAGCACAGCCACTGTGCGGTTCAAATGTCTGGATCCCTGACCCTGCCTCCTCCCCGACCTGGCCACCCAGAGCTCTGAAGGGACCGTGCACACGGCTCCCTCCCCATCTGGGGCACTGCCTGGCCCTCAGCTCGCCCATCATGGCCTCTCCCACCAGATGGTCGACCACACTCCGCACCTTCTTCAGGGAAGCGATCACCTCCAACACAGCCTTTCTCACTCCAGCCTCGGGGCTCCCTGCCAGCCCAGCGCTCCCCCTGCAGGCCACTTGTGGGCGGAGCCTCTGGGTTGGCAGGGGGAGGCGCCTGCCCACTGCTCAGGACGCCCCTCCTCCCGGAGGCGGGGCACCTGCTGCCTGGGACCCGCCTCCCCAGCCCGGCTACAGGAGGCAGCCCTTGTCTGATGGGCTCCTGGCTGGCTGGTTAATTGGAAAAAGACAGTAAAAAAAGGAAATTTATACTCAATGTTACATAGCTTAAATTTTTAAGTGAAACATAAACGTTCTATGTTGGATTGAAATGTGGAATAGAGCCAAGGCTCTTTCCCGAGCGAGTTCCCGCCGGCTGGAGTCCCTGCACCGTCTCCTGCCATCATATCAGGGCCCCTTTCCTTCTGCGTGCTCGTCAGTGGCCGTTGGTCGAGGTCAGAGGTGGTGTCGAGGTCCAGAGGGCCGCAGGTCACTCCCTCTCACGTGATGGCCGAAGGGCTCCTGCAAAGGACGCTCAAGGCTTGCGGCTGTGGGATATTCCGTGGGCCTGATTTTAGGGAAAGATGTCTTTCCCCTTCTCCTTTGCTCCTCACTCCCTTCCCTACGGAACAAAATCACACAGAACAGAGGAGGCAAACAGCGAGCAGTAAGCTCTGAGTTATCGATTTTGATTTCACACACACACATACGCGCGCGCGCACACACACACTTGAAAACATTTGAGACGTTCACGAAATGTTTTAAGTTCATTGGAGATGCCCGTGGGTGTCATTTGCCCAGCCTGAGAGTCAAAGCCGTAAACCGTAATGGTCGATCTCCTCCAAGGAGCCGCTCTGAACTCAATAAACAAAAATAATTTGTTTCTCATGGAAAATCACAGACAGTCCTGCCTGGCTCTGCGGTGTGTGAAGGGCAGCTCGTGTCCACTCGGCAGTCTTGCTGCCCGGGGCCCGAGCGGCCCTCCTGGCCGGACCTCCAGCTCAGGCAAGGGGCACCGGCCCCACAGGGAAATAGGACAGGACGTGGCTTCCTGCTGGAACCTTCGAAAAGATGGGTCTGAACGTCCTCCTCCAGGATTTCAGCTGAGTCACACCCGGAACGTCCAGAGGCCCTTGGAATAAAATAGCCTTCGTGAGGCAGGGACTCCGGCAGTTGCCACAGAGGAGCACACCTGCTTGAGCTGAGAGACTAATTAAGTGGCTTAGCCCTTCCCCGTGGAAAGACGTGTCCCATGGGCTGGGGATCGGGACCCCGGGATCCTGTCCTAAGGACCAGGAGGCCAAAGGTTGACCCTGTGGGGAGCACGGACTGCCCTCTGGCCGGAGGATGTCTGGGGTCGTGTCCGCTGGACCCCGGAGGAGGGGACAGCAAGCCCGGTGTGCGGGAGGCACCCAGAAAATTACAGTGAGGGTTGATGGGAGCATCTGTGTCCCGGGAGGTGAGCTGGGGCCCTGCGACGCCTGCGTCTTCGGTCGGAGTGCCATCCTGCGCGGCCGCCCTGTGAGCGGGAAAGCCCTGCTAAGCGGTCACGCCTCGGGCCTTTCTGAAAATCACATGATCGCATTTGGGTCTGGGGCACAGGCTCACCCACAGCGCGTGTCCACATTCCTACTCCTGTGCCACCGGAGGCCACAGCCCTCAGGCGGCTCCGGCGGGGACGTCTCTGTCGGCGGCTGACCACGTCAACAGCGTGCTTTCTCCCAGAACCGTAGGTCACACAGACTCCAAAGCGTTGGTCAGGCCGGTAGGAGACGTTGTGTAATGACAATGTCCGGGGGCACCCTCGCTGGTGGAGGACGTGGAGGACGTCTGATTGCAGGACTCCCACAGGAGGTGAAAGCAGGTGTTGGGGTTTCGGGGCACAGATTGCTGACCTGAACTTCGTTTCAGCCCATCCTGGTCACGGGTGATGGGGCCGCCTCCTGGGAACAGATCCCTTAGCAGCTGCCGGGACCTTTACAATGAGCCAAGTAGAACCGCAGAGAGATGGATGCCTCGTCCGTCAAGCGCCCCTGCCCATTAAGGGTCCCTCCACTAACCAGCCCTGACGACCAGTGCCTGAGCGCGGGCACGCCCCGTCCACCTGCTCTCCGCGCAGCGGGCTACACGTCCCGTGGGTTCCGCTGGCCCCAGGCTGCTCCTTCCACTCACCCCGGGACCGCGTGCTCGCGCCGGCCTGACCTGGGGGAGAAAGGGGGCAGCCGCACCCGCAGAGCCTGGCCGGGTGGAGGCGCCGTGGGGCTCTCGAGGACAGCAGGGTCGTGGCCCCGAGCGGGAAGGGACCCACTGTAGGCAGAGGGAAGTTTCCAGGGCCATTCGGTTACAATCATTCTGGAGTCGCAGAGACTCTTCCCACTGAATGAGAGCATGAACAATTCTGTCACCAGAAAAAATTGTCTTAATTAGAGTATCACATAACTATTTCCAGAGCCTGAAGAAACAAGGACCTGCTGTGTGCAGCAGGAGTAATAAATATTCCAGTTTAGATTTTCAAGGTCCAAAAGACCTTCAGACAAAATGTCATCATTCCAGACTATAGTCATGAGCATAAGCTCCTGTTCAGACTTTCTGAGTCGGTGAAATTGTACTATCGACAGGTGCCCAACGTGGCTCCTGCCTGCTGGGGCGGATCCTCCCATGGCACAGCCACCAGGCCCGGGGTCGGGCACCGCGTGGGGACAAGCCCTCAGGGAGGAGACAGCCCTGGCCTCCGTGGGCCACGGTCCACTGGGGAGACAGACACAATTCCTGTCATCACCCAACTGACTGCAGAGTCTCCGTGTCACAAGTACTGAGCAGGGAAGGCTCCCGGGGCTGTGGGGAGGAGGCAGGAGGGATCTAGGCTGGGGGGCCGGGGTCAGGAAGTCTTCTCTGTCAAGTGGCCCCCAGAATGAGACCCCCGGATGAGCAGGCAATGAGAAAAAGGATGGTTTGTTGGGGGAACAGACATGCAGGCAGAACAGCATGTGCAAAGGGCCTGTGGCAGGAAGGCCAATGGGTTGGAGCCATAGCTGGTGTGTGATGAGGCTGGGATGGAGGTCTTTCTGGACAATTATGACATGAGGGTAGTAGCTCTCCACTGAGTTTTTGAATAAATAAATTATATTTAAAGTCAGGTCATCGATAGAAATTTTGAAGTCAACTATAGTTTTAAAAGGAATTTCATTTCACCATTCATATATGGTAATCTTGGTGAAGGGTTTAATCAAAATGTAGAGGAATGCAATTATTTAAAAAAAAAAAAACCCTGCATTTTGGGCTGCTTAAGGGAATAGAAAATCTCATTTAAAATATCCAACTTCAATAATATAAAAATAAGACTATTCCAGTAATTACAAAAATCATAGTTAACAACTGGTTTAGTGTATTCTTAAATTTTATTGTGATGAAACATTTTCCCCATTCATTATGCTTTGGGGAGACGCTTGTCAGAGGCTATGAAAAAGACATTTCTTCTCCCCTCCAGACTCTAACAGGGGCCCCAGACCGAGGTTCATTAGTCTGTGAGTCAGAAGGTCACCTTTCCAGAGATGGGGGGGCTCTTCGGGAACTGAGTGTGAGGGACGCGCTTCAAGACAGGAGATGAGCAAAGTTTGATGCCCAGAGAGTACCACACACAAGAGAAAACGTCTGACCATCGTTTGCTCCAGGCGAATAAAATGGTCAAAGAAAAATAAAGTTTAAAAGTGGCATTTCTTTCCATTTAAAGGCGTTAGAGATTTGGGTTCTGAACCTTGTGTGAGGGAGATGGCCCGAGGCGAGGACCCAGAAAGCCCGAGCCCCCTGCCATTTCCCAGACACTGGCTCCCGGGATGCCGGCCCCCGTGAGGTCCGGGGAGGGGCCGCGTGGGGAAGCCTGACCCCACGTCTTCAAGGCTGACCAGTAGGCATCATCACATGGGCGCACGCAAGTCTTGGGGCTCCCCTGGGGCCGAGGGCACGGCAGGAAGACTTCCCGTGGGGCACGGGCCTAGACCTTGTCTGACAACAGAATCTGCAGGAAAGCTCGCAACAGGTGGATCAGAGCTCCCTGGGAGGGACCCTACGCTGGCTGGCCCTGAAGTAGGGTGAAGTCGAGCCGAGGACGGAATGGGCAGATACACGGCTGACTCTTACCTCATCGCACACGCAAGATTTAGCTTCAAGCAGAAATAGACCAAAGTGTAAAGGCTTAAAAATATATTTCTGGAAGAAAACGTAGGAGAAATCCTTAGGCAGAGATTTCTGAGTCACTCTGAGTCATGAATGAAAAGAATTGGCAAGTTGGACCTCAGCAAAATAAAGGCTTCTGTTCTTTGTCCAATATCATTAGAACATGAAGAAATTAGCCGCGGGCCAGGGAGGAGATAGTCACAGTGCGTATAGTTGACTACCCACTTGTGTCCAGCTCGTAGAAAGCAGTTCTGCAGCAGAATGCGAGAGGGGATGACCTGTGTCTTGGCCACGGGCTGCTCTCACAGCACGCCGCAGGCGGGCTCACACAATACTTACATCTCACGGCGCTGGGGCGCAAGACAGAGATCGGGGCGCCGCGGGGTCCGGCTCTCGGGGACGGCCCCCTCCCAGGCTCACCGGCGGCCGTCTCCTCCATCTATGCTCATGTGGTGGACAGAGACCTCTGCACTCCTCACCCCCTTACGAGGGCACTAATCCTACGCTTGGGGGCTCCCCCCTCACCACCTCCTCAGCTCCCAAAGGCTTTACCTCCAAACACCATCGCTGGGGATTTAAGGTTCGTCCTGTAAATTCGGGGATGGGGAGACACAAACGTTCTGTCTGTGGCAACCCAATGAACCATAAGCAGAACACAGACACTTCTCACAAAGAAGACATTCAGTGATTGATCAACGCCATCAAAGATCCCCATCACAAATCCTGGGGGAAATGAGAGGTAAAACCACACGAGCGCCTTCTGGTCAATGTCGAAGCGAGCCTAAACTGCTCTAAAAACCAAAGTCCACGAAACACAAAGGTACAGTGAGTTGCCACTATCTGTCTACGGGAAAGGCTAAAAAGTTCTTTCAATGACAATACCCAGTAGAGTGAGAACGTGGGCTTGGCCAGCGGGCGTTTCCTACAGAGTCAGAGACACACCTGCCACCTGACCCTGAATCCCACTCCTCAGCACTTACCCGAGAGAAAGAACAACCCAAGGTCGAATCAAGACTTGTGCCTGGCTGTCCAGGTCCCCTTCGCCCGTGATCATAACGTATTCCAGTGAGAGAATGGATAAACCAGTTTTTGAAAAATACTCGGCGACAAATACGAATAAAATACAGATTGACACAACCACAGGGATGAACCTCAAAGCCGTGATCCTCAGGCCCAGAATAGGCCACACTGCACACTTTCACTTCTATTTATTTGGAATTCCAGCGGAGCGAGACCAACCCTTGGAAACAGAGATGGGTCTGCGGCTGCCTGAGCACTGGGTCGGGAAGGGACATTAGGCCAGGAGGGACATTACGGCCTATTTTAGATGATGAAATGTATGTATTTGTCAAAACTCATCCAGCCACTCACTTAAAATAAGTGCATTTTATGATATGTAAATTGTTCTTCAATAAACTTGATTTAAGTGCCGCGTTGTACCACTCATGTGCTACAAAACGGTTAAAGTGACAACAGCAGGTAATACAGCCTCTTTGAGGAAATCGGGAGGAACTGGAACCCTTGGATCCTGGTAGGAATGCAAGTTGGTTCAGCTCTTTTAGAACCCTATATGGCAGTTCTGCTGAAATGAGCTTAGAATGCAGCACCCACCGCCCCCAGACGGGGGTCCGTCAGAAACGCATCCACGTTCCGCAGAATGCACGCCCTGGAATGTTCCCGGCGGCGTTGTTGGCCGCAGCTGGAACCCAGAGCAGCCCAGATGCCTGCCGATGGTGGGAGGGATTAGAACAGATCGCCTGGCCGCGATTACCCATCAGCAGCCAAGCCACCCCTACCTGCAGCAACCCACGCTGATACCACAAACCCGGGTCTGACCCTAAGACCCCAACCTCGGATGCGTGTGGCGTGTGCAATCCCGGTTACTCAGACCCCCATGCCAGCCGCCGGTGAGGATCGGGGCTCCGGGTGGAGTGCGGGGGACGAAGGGCTTCCGTAACCGTGGCTGTTTCCTGACTGGGCTGCGGCCACACCGATTTCCGTGCGGTTATCTCTGTGCACTGTTCCAACCTGAGCATGCTTAATCAAGAGTTTACGGAGAGCATCAAAAATGCAGAAAGATATGAATGTCCCCATAGAATAATGGACAAAATATTTTACTGGAACTCATGTAATACAAGAGGGACTGAGAATGTATGTCCCCGAGCGGGCCGTGGGGGGGCTGGGAGTCGAGCGAGGGGGACAGCGGACTCTCCACGTGGCAGGACCCTCAGGCACGCACCCCTCCATCCTGATGGATCTTTGATGGATTGATCGCTGGCCTCTTGTAGGACACTTGGCACGTGTGCTCGGCGTGTGCTCTTGTATGTGCAGAACTATGGCACGACTGATTCCGAGAGCTTCGACAGGGACCACTCCCAGAGAGCACAGCTGCTGCACGGCGGGGCCCACTTTATGGGTCTCTCACGAGCTCGTGACATGTTTGCAGGCTGTGTTACCAATCCGTTTAAAATAAACTAACTACGTTCGGCAAAGGGAGTGGACACGACGTCATCCACAATCAGCAGCTCCCCTTCATGCCCATGAGAGAACGAGCTGGAAGGACAGCCTGGATGCAATCGGTGTCGGTCTAAACAGCCCGTGCGTGGTGGTGGAGCAGGGACGCCATGGATGGAAGCGGGGGAATGCTCCCTGGAGAGGGGTGGCTGCCCGGCGGCCTGGAGGCACCTGCGTCCGGACAGCAACGCCGCTAACTTTGCTCGTCCCCCGGCTCTGCAGTGTCTTATGTTATTTGATAGAACATGCTCTCAAAACGTAATCTGTGCTTTAGGAAGCGATGAGTTATCTGTCAGAGAAATAAGTCAAAAGTAGACAGTCTGTGAAGAAAACAGACGTCAATCACCTTTTTCTACAGAAGCATGCCGGTGACGCACAATGAGCGATGCCGAATCCCGTTCTGTACCGACGCTCGGACCGCTCAGCGGGCGGGGTGCACACAAACTTGGGAGCCCTAATGCTGTGTTAGGATCGCGCCGGCCCTCCAGGTTTTGCAGGGGGAGAGCTTTGGCGGGAGTGGAGGGGTCGCACGTGCTGGGTGGGTCCCACGCAGGTGCACGGTGAGGAGGAGACGGGGGTCGGAGGTGCATTTGGACTCCCCGCGTTCTTCCTCATGTTCAGATTTCATTCACAGTAATTACACATCTAATTAGAAAAGAGAAGAGAAGGAACTCCCAGCTTGTGCCTGGAATCCCACATCGGCAGTGTAACTGAATCCTACGGCAGGGTTGTCAGAGAAGGACTTGGGGTGTAGGGGACAGGAGCCACGCCATCAGGCTAAACTGTGGATTTGGACACCAGAAAAGCTAAATCCAAAACTGCAACCCCTACCTGCCTGCTTCTATATCATACTTTTTTTTTTTTTTTAAGACTTTTGGGTTTTGTTTTTCAAATCTCACAATCACCCGGCAAAGCAGAAGACCTGCTTCCTTTGCTGAATCAGACGTTCTGCTGTTTTCAGAGAGGCTAAGAGCTCGGTGGCCTCCCGTTTCGTGCCCTAGCGCGGGTTCCAGACTACTCGTCCCGGATGTCAGTGAGGGCTCGTCACGCCCCACGCCTCCCGCACACCCACCCCCGTGGCACCCTGACCAACTGCCCTCGTGCGCTGTTTCTGGGGGACCCACGGCAACTCTGAGCTAATTGCTCAGGGGGGGAAGGAATGCTCTTTGCGAAATGAGGCGGCTTACTTTGGAAAAATTATATGTCCGATAATGAAGGGTAGAATGTTTAGGACATTTTAAACTCCCGTGTAAAACTCACTCTCATACAGCGCTCGCTTTGTGAACCACAAGGAAAGAGCTAGCGGGGGCAGACATGATAATTTAATTTCCATGTCAGAGAAGCAGCCAAGAAAACAGAGAACAGCTTGAGAATGTGGTGCTGCCAAGTAGCACAGCTTAAAAATGCATTCCAACTTTGTAAAGCAAATATTTCTCCTCCCGCTTCGGCAGAGCACAGAAGGAGGGGTCCCGGGAAGCCCGCTGGCTGGGTGGCACCGGGGGCAGTCACCACGGGGGGCCCGTCTCCCTGGGGAAGGTGTGGGGGTGGGAGTTGGCCGGAGCTGCCCGGGGAGCTGACGGGGTCGGGTGGTCGGGAGGCACTTAGAACCGCGCCCTGTGGCTGGGTTGCCGGCCGCCTGCGGTCCTGAGCTGCGGGAGGACTCCGCCTGGTCAACCAGGAGGACAGATGAATGGCGGCCACACTGGGCATCGGAAGGCAGGTCCTGGTCCCGACTCAGGGTCTAGGAAAGTCAGATTGGACAGCACCGCCTGTTCAAACGTGATCCTGCGGTGAAACTTCAGGAGCGGAGCCGTGTCTGGTTTGCCTCCCTGTCCCCGAAGGAGGCACGGCCCTTGGAACCTCATGGGTGCTCAGTGGGTTAGTAATAACGCTGATCCCAGCGGAGGCCAACGCTGGTGCGCATGGCTTTGAATACTCCTGTGTCCCAGTGCTGTGCTAGGACGTGTGCATCCTCCCAACAGATGAAGAGTCTGGGGTTCCTAGTGGCTAAGAGACTTGGTGCAGGTTTCACGCCCAGGTCGAGGCAGAGCCGGGGCAGCAAGCGGGGTCTGCTTGTGCGCTGAACCAGAGCCTCCTCTCACTCTGCTGAGACCCAAAGATGTGCTCGTAACGCAACACCGGGACGAGAACAAACACGGCTTTCAGCGATTCGTGGGGCTCAGAAGCAGAAGGGCAGGACGTGTGAACGGCAGAGGAACACAGAACGGGGCAAGTTCGGGCAGGAAGTAGCAGCGTGGGCATGTTTTCCCCCTTCCAGATGTCCTTGATGCCCCGTGCTTTATATATTCCTTCGTCCCCTGTGCACGCCAAGTTCAGCTGGGCACCGAGTGCGGTCCCTCAAAGACCTGTGCCCGGCCCCAACGATGTCCCAGCTCCGGGGGGGCCGCTGCCCGTAGGAAAGGACAAAGCATGGTGTGACATGCATGTCAGAGGAACGTTCCTGTCATTTCGAGAAGCATCAAGGAGGATTGGCCGCCTGCGTTTGGGTGTTCAGGCAGACGTCACCGGGAATGTGCCTCTGACCTAGATCCTGGAGAAGCCAGACCAGCGGATGGTGGAGAAGGCACCGGGCTCGCAGGAGAGAGGTGCCCAGGTCGCCGGGTACAGAGCGGGCGGTGGGGCAGGACCAGCCGGCGGGGGAGTCGGGACGGTGAAGACACTCGTGTGCAGCGTCAAGGGGCTAGACAGGCGTCAGATGCTGTGAGCTGTGATGGGACAGGTCGGGTGTCATTGGGTGGAAATCACTCTAGTCCAGAAGTCGTGTGCCCGTGGTATATGCAAAGGGAAGGTACAAGCGCCAAAGCAGGGAAATCAGAGAGAACGGGGCTGTCGTCTCACTTGGACTCGGGGGCAGCAAGACGGACGGGATGGAAGAGTCTTGGGAGGACAGGGCGGATCGAGGCCGGAGCACAGGTGGGCGGCGAGGGGCAGGCACGTGTCAAGGTGGTTGGGCCGTCCTCCGAGTTCAGAAGGGGGCAGATGGTTAGGGTCAGGGGAAGAGATAACCAGCTTTGGGCATGAGCTGGAGGCTGGGTGCTGGAGGTCAGGAGGCTCTTCTGGGATTCAGCGGCCTGTGGCTGAGGTCCCTCGGGGAAGATATTTCAAGAGAGAAGAGATGGCCGAGAACAGGTGAATTTGGGATAGACCGAAGGGTAGAGCTCGGGCTGTGAGAGACCACGTGGGGTGTCCCGTGAGGGGCGTGCCAGAGAAGGATCTGGATCATGGGCCCCAAGAGAGGAGAAGGTCAAGGAGGGGGCTCAGTGATGCGGAAGGAGAGGACAAGGGAATGGAGAAAGGCCATCACCCGCGATCACGCTCGGGATGAAGGTCAGGTTGGGACCTGTCCGACGGGGCTGCTGCCGGTGGGACGGGGGGGGGGGTGACGTTCTGCCCTGTCTCCCTGTCTCGAGTCCGAGTCCTGGCACTCGAAAAAATATTTTGAATGAGCGAGTACAGGACTGAATCTCTCTCCCATGGAGGATTGCGGTATAAACCACAGGATCTGCCCACGTGCTGAAAATGGTACCAGGTACGGATTTGCCCCCGGTGAGCCCTGCTGAGGCTCCGTGGGTTCACTTGGGGAAAATTACCTGGGAGCCGATGTTGCCACTAAAACGCTCAAGATCACCGCCGCCGGGGGTTCATGACTCAGGGATGAGCCGTGCCGAGGATTCCCGACCTGATGCGCCCCAGCCGGTGAACATCCAGGGGCCCGTTGATCTCGGGTCCGTGCCCTGTAATGTCACCGCCATCATTCCGTTCCAGGTCCCCAAGGCTGTAGCCATGCTCCCCAATGGCTGGGCCGCCTCTTCGTCCACAGAGATGCTGGGACCCCACAGACAGGACAGCTCCTTCTCCCCTGGGAGGTAGGGACGCGGCTGTAACCGTGGCTGAGATCCAGGGCTTGGCTCCCGTTATGCCACCACCTCCAGGCAGACTCCATGATTGCAGGCTGTCCTGATCTAGGGCTCAGGCGGTGCTGGGGAACAAATCTGCAGGAGCGTTCGAGGTGAGACGGTAAGAAACCGACGGTCTCTGAAGTCTCTTCCCTGAACGTGTAAGTGCCACTTGGCAGTTGGACCCTCCTCGAGGGCTCCCTTTCTCACCCGTAGGAACTTCTCCGAAGTTGAACTGAGTGTCCATGAACCACGTCTTGTCCGAATATGACTGAACAGATAAAATTGAGGTGGAAGAAGCCAGAATATTTTCTGTATAATACTAGCATGTTTTTCCCCCTTGAAATGCTGGGGAGGGTTCCTTTTTGCGAGTGAGGTCTCCCCTCCTGCCTCCGGAACTCAGCGCTGGCCTGGTGTCCCTGGGCCCCAGGGACTGCTCATGCTGGTCGTGCTCCAGTAACGGGATGCAGTCCTTGTCACGGCAGCACGGCGGCCCGGAGCTCCCAGAAAGCGCCGCGTGCCCCTCAGCCTCCCGGACAGCCACATGGCCCCGTGCATGACCCTCCAATGACCCCGTGCACTCACGAGGGCGGGCTCTGCAGGGCGCTTTGTGCCCCCACGTCTCCTGATGGGAGAGGACATTCCTGCTCTTCCCCAACGCCCAGTCCTCTTCTCCTTCCCAACAAGCAGAAGCAGCACCTTCCTGCAACGTCTCAGGGGGAGGGGGCCGCATGGCCAGTTGGGGCAAAATCATTATGTGTCACCACCAGGCCAAGTTTTTAGTCATTAAGGCGAGACCCTCCAGCAGACGGAGGAAGCTCGGTGCTCAGATGATGCAGCTTCTGGGTCTGGCCTTTATCTCTGGTCCCTGAGTCACCACACGATTACCCTAATGTGTTCCCAGAACCACAGCCGATGTTGCACGAACAAGAAATCCAACTTTGCTTGCACGGTCCGGAGGCGTGGGCCATGTGGGACCTCACCTGTGCTGACAAACATGCCCATCTTGAGCGCTTGTATCTCCCTCTTCCGAGCACCCCCCCCCAAGCGTCCGTGCCTCCGTGCTCCCCAACCCACCATGCCGAGCGCCTGCTGCTCCTTGTGGCTCCTGCTGTCACGCGAACATGGCTCTCGTCAGGCACTTTGTCACGCTCTGTTACGAGCGCCTGTTTGCATGTCTGCCTCCCCCTCTCCAGCTCCTTAAGGATGGGCATGTGCTTGTCTTATTTATTATTATGGCCCCAGTGTGTGTTCAGGAATGTTTGTCCAACAAATGAATGAATGAAAGGCTTGCAAAGAGAAGAAAAATTGTATAATGCAAATAATGACTTGCTGATTTATTGTTTATGTGAATTAGGGATGTTTTATGTTGGGTTGGTTTTAAATGGGACACACATGTTATAGCGCGGCTAGAATTTAATTTTAATTAAGCAGATGCTTCTGCTGAAGTTGTTCTTGGTTTAATCGATCTCCCATCGTTCGTGAGCAGTCCTGCCTGTTACCGTGTCTTCGGCGGCAGGGAGGGCGGCGGGACCTTCGTGAGAAGCCCTCCGCTTCCCTCCGGACGCAGTCAGCTCAGACGGGGCGATGCTTCTCCAACGGGGGTGCTTCGGGTGGTGGGGAGGGGTCCTCACTCCGTGGTATCAGACGGGTGGGGAGGGCTGTGGGGCTGGACGAGTCACACGCGAGCGGATGGCCTCAGTGGGCCTTCGGGGTGGGGTCTTGCTGTGCTCCCGCTAACCCGTCTACTCACCCCTTTATTACTCGTTGTGGCCGTGACCCGGTGAACAGGTGCAGCCCTTGTCATCAAGGAGCTGGGAGTATCTTTCTCTGGAGCCATCTCCCTGCACCCCTCCCCACTACAACAGATACACACACACGCTTGTACACACACGTGCACACATTGACACACGTGCACACATCGACTCATATGTGCGCACATTGATACATATGGGCACACGTGTATGCACATGCAGGCACATGAGTGTGTATATAGACACCCATGCACACACAGACACACATACCTGTACACACATGCATGCACACACGGGTGAACACCTGTACACACATGTACATATATACATGCACATATAGACACCCAAGCACACACAGACACACTTGTGCACACATATGCACACACACAGGTCCACACCTGCACACACATGTGCACATATACATGCACATGCATGTATATAGGAACCCAAGCACACATAGGCATGCACTTGTGCACACATATGCACACATACATGCACACACTGGTGCACATATGTATGCATACGCATGCACATGCATGTATATATAGACACCCACGCACACACAGAACACACCTGTGCACACACACGTGCACACATTGTTACATACATGTACACACATGTACATATGTGCACACACATGTATATAGAGACACCCGTGCACATGCAGACCCGCAGACACACATGCATCTCAGGCTCCCGGGACTCCCTGGTGGGAGTGGGCCACCACTGGTGGGAGAAGGCACGGCACCGCCCTAGACCTTGAAGCCCGACACCTTGTCCACAAAACCTTCAAGGGAGCCTCGTGTGACCACGAACTAGCTTTACGTGGATGCAGTGGCACTCCGGTCTCCGCACTGTGCTGACACATTCCTTGGCGCCGACGCCACAACCATGACCTAATGGAAGGGACATTATCTGCTTTGGGGGATTTCGCCTGGCGCCTTTCTCAACTTCAAAAGGAGACACGGTCGGCCCGCAGTCCGTTGCCTTCCAGCAGCAGGATGGCCGGCGCAGGGCAAGCCGCAGAGGGGAGCAGAGGGGAGCAGAGGGGAGCGGAGGGGTCCTCTGAGCTCAGCGGACGCCCCCCCGACGCGCTGCCACGAGCAGAGTAACTCAGAGACAGTGTGAAGCGGGGCAGGTGACTATTCGGGTGACACAGACAGCCTTCCTTCTGAAACAAAGGGGTGGCTTCTGTCATTTTATTTGCTTAGAAAGTTCCAGGGAGAACTGACTCAAGCATCTCTGTCCCGACTCTTCGGGTCATAAGTCCGTGATCAGGAGCAGGGAAAAGGAAGGGAACCCTCACACTCGGAGCCTCCCAGGGGCACCCGCGGTGCCTACCAGATGCTTGACTCCGTGCGGGCAGGTGCCCTCGGCCGCGGCGGGGCGGGCGCACACCACAGGCTGAGGCTGCGCGGGCGTGAGCGGGCGAGGCCGGGCTGGACAGGGGCTCTGCCCTAATGGGCACATCCTCTGTTCCTCTCCTGCAGCCACAGATAATTGATGAAGAGGTAGGAAAGTGCGCCCACGCGGGGCATCCAGACGGCTAACCGCGTCCTCCTACGCGCCCGCCTCGTCTCATCTCTCACCAGCACCCGTGGCACCGCACCGTTTCATGCCGTAGAAACCCAGTGATGGGCCGGCTGGGAAGCCCGTGGTCTGCTCTGGACACGAGGGGCACGAGGGGACAGAGCCCACCACCCTCCCCCTCGCAGGGCCAACAAGAGCTCCCTCAGAGCTGGGGCGCACTGGCAGGTGAGCCGCAGAGCCAGGAAACCAGCAGGATAGTTCTGGTTAATGTGGGGGATGAAAGCAGTTATGCTGAGCAGACAGATTTCCCCACTGAAAATCTGCGGTAATTGATTTTTAAAGCTCCCATAGAAAATGCTATCTCTCCCGTTCGTTTCTTTGTTGTCAAAATACTGCTTCATGTGAGCACATTTCTGATCCTATCCCCTTCTATCCCCATGCAATAACTAATAATGGTGTCAGATTCTCTTGCCAGGATAGGCCCTCATATTTCTTTACCTAAACCTTCATTTGCAGGCAGTGGGCCCGCCTGAGCACTGCTGGAAAGAGAAAGTCAGAGACTGTCTTTGCAAAATGACAAACAGTGTGACTGGTTGATTTCAAATGCCTGACAATTAGTAAAAAGGAAAGCTCTGTTTACTCAATATCTCTTACAAAATAAAATATGCTGCAGCTTCTGAACACGGGGTAGGCATCTGGGAGCCCAGATCTGGAAGGATCTGGCTGGTCTCAAAGCGTCAGGACTCTATGCGGTGGTTACGATGAGCTCCACGTGCGGTTCCTGGTGATCCCAGGCCTCCCCGGGCTGAGACGTGAGCACCCTGCACCGTCTCTAAGAGCGTGCGTGTGACAGCTGGCGTCTTTGATCGTTGATCGTCGTCTGTTCTGGTCCTAGCCTCGAGCTGAGGGCCAGGACCGCGCCCAGGGTAACTGAGGCCCGCGTGGTACGTGGGGGGGCCTGTCTCCCTCGCACAGACCTCCCACCTGCATGAAAATCAGTGACAAGTCGGGGTGCAAACTACCAACTTTATGAGCACAGAAATGCAAACCTGGAGAGCAGCGTTTTGACCAGCGGGCGACGTTAGCCCTGCATGACAGCTGAGCTCCCCTGATTCTAGAAAGCATCCCTACTGAAAGCACGCAAATCCCTGTTATCTTAACTCATTCTCGCTGTTGCGTTTTAATGGCGCCAGGTCGCTGGGACGGCAGCAGGATGTGTGCGGTGGGCTTCTGGTCTCAGGGACCTGCCTGAGTGGTGCTCCCAGAGCCCTCGGGCCCTGGGGCATCTCCTCTCCGAACGTCTATCGAATTCCCACTCACCGCAGCCGCGGCACTGGGCAAAAGAGAGAGCAGCTCAGAGATGGAAGGGCTCATCGGACCCTTGGGCCCACGTTCCGTGCCGAACCCGTCGTTTTGAGGGGAGGCCACAGCTCTGTGGAGCGAAGGGGCTGGACCACGGGCTCGGCTCGGGCGCAGGAGGCGGGCGCGTCGTGGAAGCCTGAGTCTGGGGTGGATGGCAGACAGAGTCTGTGTCCCGTGGCGTGGTGACCCCCAGCCCCGCAGCGCCGTCGGAGAGGAAGCGGGAACAAGTCCATCGTGGCCGCGTGTTATCGGAGACTGTTTTCCACGCCGACTGTCATCTCCGAGTCGTTTCCGACGCGCTTCTGAGGGAGGGCTCCTCTCCCTGACACGAGCGCTAAGCTGCGGTGGACGGAGATAAACCAGTTTGGGAGGAGGGCTATCGTCCTGCTCCGTGGCAAAGGGGAGGAGGGGGCTCGGGCTCACACGGGGAGAAGCCGCAGAAGTGGGACGTCACCGCATCTGGCGTGGCTTCAAAGCCTCTTCAGCTCCGATTTTAATAAGGTGATATGGAAAATAACCCCTGATTTCTTTTGAAACTCAGAAAATGAAAAATCTCCTCAGATATTCTCTACCATAAAAATAAGTCCAAATGTTAGGTGAAGGGGTTCTGAATTATAAACTAGATGCTTCGCGGGCTGCCTGGGACTCCGAGCCCCACATTGGTGCCGTGGATGTGATCGTGACCTTCTGCCAGGCACGGAGGGAAGAGCCAAGGAGCGAGTCTCACAGGCTGGAGATGGCTCTGATTTCTGTAGCGTCTCGTGGCGAGATGGCAAAGCACCGGTCCAAACTCTGGGGTGCCGCGCTGTGAGCAGGAAGGGAGTGGCCCAGTGGGACGGGAGAGGAGGCTGCGGGAGGGGCCCTGGGGACTTGAGTGCTGAGTGGATCACTGGGCAGAGATCGAAATAATCTCGGATTCGGACGGTGACGCCAGAGAGGGACACTGAGTCGTCCGTGAACTTCATGGAGAAGTGGGTATTGACAGTGGGTTAGCTGGTCACCGGCGGCATCCTGCGGATGAGGGCTGGGGCTGACGCAGCCCCCACGCCAGACTCGTCCAGGGCCAGGGTTGACGGTGGCTGGATGGCTGTGTGCACAAGGCTTCAGGCGGCATCACGGAGTCCGCCCCAAGCCCCTCCCTGTGTCTGCCGCCTGCACACCTGTTGCCCCTCCCGGCAGGGGTGGCCGTGGGGAGTGAGGCAAGTGGGCAGCCAGGGAGGGGAGGTGGCGCATGGTGAGGAGGGAGCTCATCGGACACCACGACCACCCCGTGCGGTGGAACCTGCAGTTGGTTCCCCGACCAGGTGTCACTGTGGAGGTATTCTGTGGCTGTGGTTAGTGACTACACACAGTTGGTCACCCTCCATGACATGGGTGGGCCTCATCCAATCAGGTGAGGGCCTTACGAGCAAAAACTGAGGTTTCCAGGAGAAGGAATGCTGCCTTAAGACTGCAGCATCTGCTCCTGCTGAGCCTCCAGCCTGCCCTACACATTAGGACTTGACAGCGCTACAGCCTTGTAATTCCTTAAACCCTCTCTTTACAGAAGGACAGACAGATGATGGAGACAGGTGCAGGTGCGGGTGGACGTGCAGGCGGAGGGGCAGGTGAGGGTGCAGGTGCAGGTGTAGGCACAGACATATGCAAACACACACACACACACTTCTGGTGGTGTTTCTCTAGAACACCCCAACTGATACAATCGTGACAACACAACATGTAAGCACAAATTGGCTTTCTCTTCCTTTCTCTTGGCAAACATTCAGGGGCACCTTAAACTCCCATCTGCCTGGAAATCATCCGGAGGGAGTCTAATCAGGGCCCGGGGACAAAGGGAGTCTGAGACATCTGTCACCTGTTCCAGAAAGGACCGTGTAACTGAGCTGCTTCCTCACGTGGGAGAATTATTTTAGGTGAAAGTATTAGTTCTGAAAGCAAAAGTATAAATAAATAGATTATTTGAATGTTGTTGAGTCTGACTCACTCACTACTGACTTACCGGCCAGAAGCTGCCTCTGGGGGTTTCATTGAGCTGGGACTCAAATCATTTAATTTTTTTACCAGGCCATTTTTGTAGTTGAAAATTCAAATTTCGGGGCACCTGGGTGGCTCAGTGGGTTAAGCCTCTGCCTTCGGCTCAGGTCACAATCTCAGGGTCCTGGGATCGAGCCCTGCATCGGGCTCTCTGCTGGGCGGGGAGCCTGCTTCCCCCGCTCTCTTTGCCTGCCTCTCTGCCTAATTTGTGATCTCTCTCTCTCTGTGTCAAATAAATGGATGAAATCTTAAAAAAAAAAAGAAAGAAAATTCAAATTTCACAATAAAGTAAACATTAATTTTTATTGGATGGTCCCACTACTAACTTACTTACAGAATTTCTTTTTTTAGAGAGAGAGAGAAAAGCAGCTTTCCTGTGAACAGTTGCTAGAAGCACGCTAAGGTCAAGGGTCCCACATCAAGCAGGAGTTTCAGAAATTTAAGACCACGCATCTAGTGCCTTGATGTACCCACTCCTGACAAATGAGCCGAAAAAGAAGAAAAGATGAAACAGTGACAAGAATCAGCTAATTCTTGTGCTATTCATCACGGGAGGTTATTTTTGGTTTTCTTTTATATTCAGGAGTTGATCAAAGCCAAGGATGCTGGTGAAAGTGATTTATGGGGTTTTGCACCCATCCGCTCTGAGACTCTGCCCAGGTCCCACACCAGGCCCCCCGGCCGCCCCCGAGCCACTCCCCTGCGCCCGGCACCGTGCTCCCCTCGGGCACCGTGCTCCCCGCGGTCTCCAGCTCCCGTCGCAGGGAGCCTGCAGGGTCCAGCGCCGGCTGGATTGCAACGCCCAAGCAGCGACCTGCGCTCAGGAGGTCTCCCTGACCAGGCCAGGGATGTGGAAGCAGATCGTCCTTGCCTGTCACCGAGCTTCCCCTCTGCTCAGTGTGAAGGACTCCACGAGGCTGGACGAAACCTCCTGCTTTGTGTGTGGCTCACACAAGAATGACTTGCGGTAATCCCGGGTGGAGGGCTGTCACAGAGCGTCACAGGGGTTCGCGTCCCTCTCTGCCGCGTGGGCCCTGAGCAGTGCTGAGCCCGGATCTGCGCTGTTGACTTCATGTGGCTTTCGTGCTGTGTTTGGAGACGAGACCGGAGGGTGAAGGTAGACACGCAGATGCTAAGCCTGAGTTTAAATCCTTGCTCTCCCCTCCTGGCTGTGCGACCTTCCGCAAATTGCTTAACCTCTCTGTGCTCCGGGCTCCTCAGCTGTAAAGTGAGGGGATGGTAAGGGGAGCAGCCTCCTCCCAGGTCTGCTGTGAGGATCAGAGGGGCTGTGTGAGTTTAGGCGGCTGGCAGCGGCTGGCACGACGGAGCACTGATGGGTACTTGCTGTTACTGTTTGAGATTCATCGTGGCTGGGTTCTGATTAGCTTTGTTCTTCCCGGCGCTGTTTTAAGTATCTGGAAATTAGAGTGAAATGTACCGTGGCTCAGGTCTCAGGCATGATTCGAATCCCAGGTAGAGCTGGGAGCTCGGTCTCAGGCAGTGATAACGGTATCGGACCCCGCCTCCCCCAAATGACCTAAAAAAGCCACAGGGTTCCGCGTGTCTCAATAACATCAGAGAAACAGGACCAAAGTAGGTCAAAGTCACAACAGAAAGAAATCCTGGTGTTTGAGAAGCGGATGGGGACAGGCTGGTGGTGGGGGAGACGGTGCTGGGGTCACACCGGGCTCCCTGTGCGCTGAGCACCACCCCCCAATGCACACCTACCAACACGCTGTGTGCCTGTCGGTGACTCCATCCCATCCGCGGGTCCGTCCTGGGCGGTGCTCAGCAGGTTTTGGGAGGAGACACAAGTTTCAATTAGGAAGGGCCTCAAAGGCAGGGCCGATTTCAGTGCCGGGTCAGCGCGGGAGAGATGCTGCTCCTGTCGTCCAGCGAGCTCCTGCTGGCCTTGCTCGACGGCTACCGCCTCGCCGGGAACTGGGGCCGGCGCTGACCCAGGGCCGCAGGCTCCGCCCTCCCTTCTCTGCAGGGACGCGGAGAAGCACTGAGCCCCTCCCCACTGCCTGGGGGGCGAGCCCCAGGCTTCCCTGGCAGCAGGTACAGGGGTTCCCGTGGGCTCCCGCGGGATGCACGGCGCTCAGGAGTGTCACCCCAGGAGGAAGGCGGCCCCCACACCCCGCAGCCTCCAGGCGCCTCCCATCCTGCCCACAGCCTACTTTCCCACTTCGGAGACTATGAGATTTTATCAGGAGATTATTTCCTTCCAGCAAGGACAACTGCGGTTTGGCTCTGCAGGATTTATGGACAATAAAAAATCCCGCGCGCAGAGAGAAACGCTCGCCACAGGCACACGACGTGTCCGGCCCCGGACCGCGGAGCGGGAGGCATCGCTCTGTTTCCCCGCTACCTCTTAACCTCTGGGTGTGCTGTCTGCATCGGTGGTGAGGAATGTAAATGCATCGTAATTCAGCCGATGGCGCTTGCTGGAGGACACGCAGAGTGCTCCGCGGGGAAACTGGCTCCACGCACCAGCCCAGAGTCCGTGGATAAATGTTGCGCCAAACAGTGTGCCTCCGGAGGGCCATCGATCCCCGGGTAATGAAGACTGAGTGCAGAGGTTTCCCTCAGAGGTGACCTGCATAACTTACCCGGGAATTTAGACTAATTCCCGCTGCAAAACGACCGCCAAACAAGGGTCTCGCTGGTGCGGCTGCATTCGCGCCTTCCGGACCCACACAGCCGGGAGCCAAGGGGACGGGCATGTCAGGGACGGTGGCTGGAGGCTGGAGGCCACCAATCCTCGCCTCCGCCGTGGGAGCGAGGGACGCTGGGCGGGGAAGTAGGAAGTCGGAGCGCTCGGTGTTGGCCGCTGACGGATCCGGCAGCCACCGGGGGGTTCAGGGACAGGCCACGTCCCCACAGCCTGGATGGGGCCTCTAGAACCCCCAGATGGGTGGATCGGAGGCTGGAGGCCACGGACACGCAGTGAAGGAGCCGTGGACACAGGGCAGACTCCCAGAGTCTATGTGCGGCCTCCTCAAAGGAAAAGCAGGCCCTGAGGTCAGGACCTGGGGCGGCGGGCGTGTGCTGCCGCGAGCTGGAGGGACAGCGGAGGCCGGCTCGGAGCGGCTGCTGGGGCCCAGGCTGTGGAGGCCGGGGGCGGGGCCACGACTGACATTGATCTTGGGGTTCCCCACTCCCCACAAAGGCCCCCTTAGAAGCCGTGTGCACGGATTGCTGGTAAGAGTTTTCCGAGTGTGAGCACAGCTCGGGGCAACGGAGGGGAGTCTGGGGGTCCTCTGAGTGTCACCCGCAGAGCCCTGGGAGGGGGAAGGTCCCAGGCCACAGCCGGCCCCCGAGCAAGTCCGGGCATGAGGTCCACAGCAGCAGGGGCTCCCAGCTCGCCCCCGACCCCAAGCCCCTCCCAGAGGTTTGCTTGAAGAAGGGGCCTCAGCCGGGGAGCCCCACAACCAGGCAGATCTGCCCCCCGGGGCCTCTCTTCCAGCTGCTGCTGGCTTTCCTTGCAAACCCAGGGCCCCAGTGGGTGGGGGGCTGCCATCCAAGGGCCCTGCCCAGCGGTTCATGGCGCCTGTGCTAACCGGGTCCCATCTGACGCTGAGTGAACCCAAGCATCATTTACCTGAGACGTGGCAGGGCTTGGCCAGCGTCCCTTCGGGAAGGACTGTGTGCCGAGGAGGCCAGAGCGGGCTCCCTGTGACCATTGTGTCGGCATCATGGTGCTCCCGAGCGGTGCTCCGGAGAGGAGCTGGCCCGGACTGCAGCACACGGCCGGAGGGGCACCTCCCAGCGCAGGCCGCCCCGGGCACCGGAGTCGCGCATAAGTGCCCTGCCCAGGTGCGCTCGGTGACTTCCTGAAGGGCCACCACCTCCTCTCTGCCCCAGCAGCTCGGTGCCACAGGCACTGTGCGCGCCCCGACCTCCGGCCACTTCCCTGAAATCCCTCCTGTCCCTCTTCCAGTCTCGTGAGCCGGGCCGGGCTGCTCAGCACCTCGGCTCGTCCCTTCCCCTGCAAAGTGAGTGGTCGCCGTGCCCGCTTCAAGCCCTGCTGGAGATTTCCTGGCCGTGGGTACATAGGAAGGCATTATGCCATGCCTGGCACGTACTCGGGGCTCAGTAAATATATACAATTATCTCCAAGCAGTTTTACCACCAGACCCTGAGCACTGAAGTACAGCTTCCCTGTATTTATATGACTTTCTCTCAGTGCAATTGGAAACTAATTTTTGGTGAAGCCTCACACCCTGGGGGTAGAAAGCCCTCACTGGCCTGTGTAAGGATTCGCAGGCGCCCCGAGGCCGGGGAGGGCGGCACGGCTCCTGTCCCCTGGAACGGGGGGCGGGGGGTGACAGCAATGGTTGATCACCGTCTCCCAACCTCCGGGGTCAGCCTCTGTCCCTGCCAGTGCGGGACCCGATTCGAAACGGCGACGGGGGTGGAGCGGCCCCGTAGCCCGGGGAGCGAGGGTCTCCCCTAGCAGGTCTCAAGACCGCGGGAAACCAATCCGGCAGTAAATGCCCTCTGCCCTCCAGAAAGCGGACCCAGGATCCAGGGTCGAGGAGGACTTCGTGCTCCAGATCGCTTGGCGAGGACTGGAATCAGGGGACGCAAGTCTCAGAGCCTCGGTGCATCAGACTGCCCTCCAGGGACGCGGCCTGGAGCGCGGCATTCAGTGCTCCGCGCGGGACCCGAGAATCTGCATTTCCAACAAGCTCCCAGGTGACGCCGGTGGTGCTCCAGGCTGGGAGCGCGTTTTTGAGAACGACCGTCCTGGATTTCCATCCGCCTGGAAAAAGAGGGTGTTTGCTGGAGGGAGGGCAGTGGGGGGAGCCGGGGGGAGGAGCGAGGTCTGCCCGGGCCTGCGGCACGGGCTCCCAGCTCTGCAGGGGCTGATCTCTGAAGACCGCCGCCCCTGCCCGCCGCTCGCAAATACTGCTGGGGGCTCCGGGCCGGGGCTGCGGGAAGGTCACACTGACTACCAGGCCGGCCGCCGGGCTTAGCCCCCTGCCATTGGATCCTGGCCAGTTACAGCCCCCCTGCACTTGCCAGATTTTTCAGCAAGCTCTTCAAAGCCGTCGTCTGTCGCCATGCTCTAAGAACCTACCCCACCCCCCTCACCGGGGCCCCGTTATGTTATCCATTTACCAACAGCTCAATACATAGCTTTGCTAAATGGAAAAGTTGACTTGTTCAGCAAACACATATTAATTGATTTTGCTTAGTGCTGTGCCTGCTGTTGGCGTGGGGCTCAGCAGTTGACACCAGCCCCGGGTCCTGATGCCCCCGCCGTCCACCCCAGGCTCCCCTGAACACAAGGAACTGCCCGCTTGGTGGGCGGGCCTCTGTTCCCTCCCCCCGGTCCCTCCCTTGTGGTGTCCCCCCACACTGACTCCAGACTCAACCGGCGACATGGTCTGCGAGGGGCTGTGAGCAAACCTGATGCAGCGGAAGCCTGGAGAGCTCCTGCTGGGCTGGGCTTCTCTGTCTGTTCCAGTGCGCGCTGGAGGATGGAACAGGTGGGAGGAAACCGTCATAGTTCCGTACACAGGCACCCGACCTCCAGACGTGTGAGTCCAGCCAAGACCAAAGAACCCCAGAAACCCGTGATTCACGAGCTAGACAAATGTTTGTGTTTCAGGCCGTGGAGCGTGGGGGTCATTTGTTACGCAGCGGCCACTGCGGCGGAGGCTAATGGACGCCCTTGCGCTCTCTGACCTGACGGCTGCAAACACAGGTGCACGGGCTGCTGTCACCGAGGCCCGCGTGAGAGCTGGGATGAGAGACACCGGCCTTTGGGGCCCTGGAGCTGCCGGCTCCACCGACCCCCGCCTGGGGCCACGCTCGGAGGGCACCGCTCATTGCAGAAAGAGACAGGAAGCCACCTGCCAAGTCTTTCTGGCACAGGTCCCTGTGGCACTTAGGGAACTCCTCTTTTCCTGGGTCGTGGATGAATGATCAGACCAGGTGCTTTATGGGGGAAGAGTAGCCAAAGGGGTGGATGGGTCCCTTTCTGAGAAATGAGGGTGGCACCTTGCTGGGAGCAAACTGCACATCCAGGGAGAGAGCGGGTCGTAGTCATGAATCTCAGAAACGCAAAGCCTGACTTTTCTTTCCGAAACAGAGTGTGTAATTGCACCATAAATGCAGCAGCCTGGTTTGACATGCTTCTACAGCATGGGGGTATAATGATCAATACTAAAAAGATAAAATGATGCATTTGACAGTGATGAACCAAAGGAGACGAGGATTGGTGGAATTAAATTAAACAAAAATCTGAAATGGGCACTGACTTCCCATTATTTGAACTAAAGAAAAATTCATTTCTGTAAACATTTTTTTAAAAGGTTTCCTCCAGTTATTTCAGGATCTCAATTACTCTTGAAAATGAGACAAGCTGGCAATTTAAAACAGCTTTCTTTTAACTATTCAGTGCCAAAGGAAAACATAAAAATGACTTTATTTTAATGAGTAAAATTTACATATACTATTGACCTTACGTGAAACCTCCCATTATATGAAATATACTGTACGCCATATCATCTGAAATGCATTTTTCCTTTCAGACAGTTGACATTTAAGCGTGCTTCTTAGAATCAAGAAAAGATATCACATTAATCTTGCTTTTCCGTAATCTAAAGAAAGCAGGGGAAGAAAGAGCATATGAATATTTTTCATTGACAAGAGGGCATGCAGCCAGAGTTCCCACAGTGCTGTGATCCCGGAGTGTGGGGCTCCTTCAGCAAGTGTGGCAGGGAAGGGGGACCCCACTGAGCCCACGTGGATTCTCGTGGAGAACGGGTACCTCCGTTCCCTCCAACGTTTTTGAGCACGCTCATGAACAAGGTTGGCCAACCGTTGGCCGCACAGGTCTGCCTCCACAAGGACAGGACTGCTGGAGGGGGGAGGACCAAACATCTTACCTGTGTCCCCACATCTAACCTCTAAACTCACCAACTGTGGCTTTGCTCGGCGATGGTGGTGGAGTCCTGAACTTGCCAAGCAGCTAGTGTCAGCTTCCCAACCACGCTCTTTAATCAGAGAATTTGTTTTCTTCTTATCCCTGACTCTGTCCTCGCCAAAGGCTAGTTTCCTCATTTTGCTTCAAACTTGCCACATAAGGACATTGGCCATTTTCCTTAGCTCCTCCTTGGACTAAGAACCAAGTATCCCTGTTATCCTCCCTGCCTCAGACCTGTGAGCACTGAGATGGGGGCCTCAGCATCATCGGAGCACAAACTTGTTCATTCATTCATTCATTCCTTCACTTATCCAGGTGAGGGCTTGCTGTGCATGGACAGATGAGATCGAATTCCTGTCCTCAAGAAAATCACATAAAAGGATGTAATCGTATAGTCAAGACGTGCAAGGAGCTCTGGGAGCAGAGCAGGGTGTGGGATTAGACGCGCCACAGAGGTAACAAGATGCTTTTCATAGGCAAAGATAATTGATTCAGGCCTTGAAGTATGAGGACAGAAAAAAAATGGTGGGTAACTTTCTTGACTGAGTTTGCATCAGGAAAGGACATTTGTACCATGGAATATGAGCAGGGAACAGCAGCCAATAGTTTGCAATAGAAGGCATACACATGGACACTAATTAATAAACATGTTTTTAAAAATGATTCAACCTCAGTAAGAGTCCAATATATAGAAATTAAACCTACAAGACAGCGTTGGTTGTTGCCTGCCAGACTCAAAGGATTTAGGAAACGATGAACACTCATGGCAGCCAGGCATGGACTGACTTGGTCCCGCACCACCAACCTCACAATACGTATCAGGAATTTTAGAAGGGCCCACACTCTTTGGCCTTCTGTAATCTAAAGACAAAGATTTCTACACAAAGACAGTCGTACAGTATTGTGCATATTAGCAAAATTGGGAAATCCTAAATATTCAACATAGAGATGTGGGACACTCACACATGGACTGTTAATGTGGTTGTGAGAAGTCATGTTTGTCAGGGGCCCCTGGGGGGCTCGGTTGAGTGTCTGACTCTTGACTTCACCTCAGGTCATGATCTCAGGGTCATGAGATAGAGCCCCGCGTTGGGCACCACACTGAGTGTGGAGTCTGCTTAAGATTTTCTCTCCCTCTGCCCCTCCTCCTCCACTCTCCCTCTCTAAAAAAATCATGTTTGTCAGAAATGTTTAGTGATATGGAAAACTAATGACAGTGTAGGTGAAATTTGTTACAAAATTGCCTAAATATGAGAATGCTCTCATAGCAGCATGTAAAAGACAAGAACATATAAATAAAACTTGGTAAAAGACAGTGAAAAGACTGGAGGGCCACAGTCTTTAAAGATGAAATATGTAATGATCAAAAACAATAATAATTTCAAAGAAAAAGTATTTAAGTAAAATTAGAATGTGGTAAGGAAAGCATAAGATAATATTGCAAGTCTTATTCCATGACCATTTATGACAGATTAGCTTATAAGGACTTATCTTTACTCCATTAACTAGAAAACTAGACAAAATATATAAATATGATTTTGGAGTCTCTCATTAACTGGCAACTCAAGACTGAAGTCCCTGAGAGAAGGTGAACAAAGTAGGTGAGCCCCATGATTGCCTGCCCCCTTTTGTCCCTGGAGGTATTTTCCAGCCTGTGGCACAAGGATCAGAGGACTGTAAACATGACATCCCTACAGACGGTGTACGACAGTCTCGCTGAGTTGAGGACACAGCTCAGAGTTGTAGTGAGGCTGATGTGTCTGGAATTTGCAGAGCAGTTCACTGGACAGGAAGGTGCTATGTGGACAAGGAGCCCCACGTATTTTCAGAGGACCCGCATTATATACTTGACTGAATATTGACCTATGCATGCATGATATGAAACTCTATAAAATGGGAACAACTGAAAGAACCACTGACCTATGGCTGTAAAAGGAGCAATTCCATGGCTGACGCAGAGCTGGAAGATGCTTGGGTTCTGACTGGCCAGACAAAGGCGGCCTCGTTTAACACCAGATCATTCATCAAAGACGTGCAGGAAAACAACAATAAAAACAATGATGTTTTGTGGAGTTCATATTGTACTGGAGTCAAATGAGTGCAGGTAACATAGAGAGGGGAAAGGGAAAATCAAAGCCTATGGTTGTAAGTTTCTTACATTAAATGTGAAGCTGTGTATTAGTTGAAGGCTGACTGTGATACTTTAGTGATGCTTAGCCTCTATAGCCTCTACTAAAAAGACAAACAAGAATATTTCACTAATAAGACAGCGCGAAAGAGAAAATGAATACTAAAATTTCCCAGTTAATCCAAAAAAAGTAAAAAAAAAAAAAAAAAAAAGGAAAGTGGGAAAAAAGTTGAAGAAGAATGGATGGGGACAAATAGAAAATGGTGAAATTGTGCACGTAACCTAACCATGTCAATAATTGCACTAAATGTAAACGGTCTAAATTGCAGTGAAAAAGCAGATTGTTACACTGGATAAAAATGCAACACAAATCTATGCTGTCTTCAGAAAATGTGCTTTAAATATAAAAGAAGAGGAATACTGAGAAATGGACAGATGATGAAGTATGTCATGTAAATAGTCATGATAAAAGAGCTGGAGCAGCTCTGTGGTTGCTGAATGAAACATGTTCAAGAAAGAAAGAATATCATGAGATAAAAATAACAACCTTTTGTAATGATAAACGGATCAATTCACTAAGAAGAAATAGAATCCTAAATGTGTACATGCCCAGTAATAAATCCTCAAATACTTGAAGACTAAAGCTCAGAATTCAAAAGAGAAATAAGAATCAACAATTATAGTTAGAGATCTCTTGGTTCCTCTCGGTTATCTCAGAACAAGTAGGCATGGGATCAGTAAGGGAACAGAGGACTCGAGCAATGCCATCAGCTGGGTTCCGATCCGGAGTCCACTGAGTGTGCCATTCTACAACAATAACACGTACTCTTCTCAAGTACACATGAAACGTCACCAGATAGACGATATGTTCCCCTGAAACAAATCCATATAATTTAGAAGGATTGAAATCACATAGGTTATCTTCTCTGAACCAACTAGAATTATATCACAAAGCAAGAAGAAAAATATCTGGAAAATCTCTAAATATTTGAAAATGGAGCAAAACTATTTTGAACCGAGTAATAAGAAACACGATGTATGCAAGCCGGAGGTGTACAGATAAAGCTGACATAGAAAGGAATTAAGAGCTTGAAATACTCATATCAGAAAAGAAGAAAGATTTAAAATGATTCATTAAACTTGTACATTAAGAAGCTAGCAGAAAAAGGAATACCATAAACCCAAAGAATGTAGGAGAAAGGGAATAATAAATATAAGAGAAGAAAATGAGGTAAAAAATGAACGAAAAACAGGAAGTAAATGCAAAGTGATATTTTCAAAATCAATAAAACCAACAAGTCTGTAGCTAGACTTATTTTTAAAAACAGAAAAAATACAAATTGCTGGTCTCAACACAGAAAGAGGTGGTATCACTCTAGATCCTACAGAAAGCAATAGGATAATAAGATTGGCACAAGTGACTGTATTTCAATAAACAAAAAAAAGTGAAGCTGGAAACTTCTTTGAAAAAGAGTACTGTCATACAAATGATACAAAAATAAATAGCTCCTTATCTAGTAGTGTAATTGAATTCATACCTAAAACCCACTCACACACACACACACAAAATTGCAGACCCAGATGGCTTTCATGGTGAATTCTATCAAACGTTTAAGAAAGACATCATGCTAATATTACATAAGCTCCCTCAGAATGTAGAGGAGGGGGAACCCTGCCCAGCTCATTTATGAAAAGAGAATTACAAGAAAAAGAAGCTACAGACCAATATTCCTCATGAATATAGATGTAAAAATCCTTAGCTAAATATTAGCAATTCAAATCAAGCAATATATAAAAGAATAATATATTATTATCAAGTGGTGATTATTCTCAGAATGCAAGAGTGATTTTACATTAAAAAATCAACCAATGTCACTTACCATATTAAAAGAGTAAAAAATAAGTGACCTCAATATATGTGAAAAATGCATTTGACAGAACCCAACATCCATCCCTGAGGAATAATATCAGCAAACCATGAATAGAAGGGTATTACTGCACCTGCTTAAGGGCATCTAAAATAAACTATTGACCTTGTATCCTCTGACCTTGCTAAATTCATGCATTTATTTATTTTTTTTTTATAAATTCATTTAGAAGCTCCCTGATTTTGTTCTTTTTTGAAATTATTTTGGCTCTTCTGGTTATTTTTAGTTTTCATAATGATCATACTATCTGATTTCTAGACTTATGATGAAGCTACCTTAATCAAGAAAATGTGTGATTTGCTTTCAGGATAGATTGATAGGTCAAACAAACAGAATATGATATCAAGGTCATTCAGTGGGGAGCGGTCTTTCTAGAAGCCACTTGCATAATGACTAGGACCTCTGGAAATCCACTACTCCATAAAAGCAATGAAAACAATGTAAAGAATTATGAACACCCATTTTTTTTCAGGACTCTGTAAATTAACCATAGGCTTGCAACAACCCAAAGAACATTTCTTCAAGAAAGAGGGCTGAATCTTGAAATTGCATCCAAAACATCACTGACTCATATAACCCAATAAGAAGAAGATGAACACTTTCATGGAAAATGGGACAAAGATTTAGACAGACACTTCAACAAAGCAAGTATTATGTTATACATATTGAATTATACACTTTAAGTGAATTCATTCTATTCTACCTAAATTAAATCTCAGTGGAATTGATTTAAAATGTTAATATTATAAATGCGGCAAAATATTCGAGGAGATGCTTGACAAAATAATACGTAAAAATGACCAAAAGACACAGGAAAAATGCTCAATATCACCAATAATCATCAAAAGGCCAATTAAAGCCCAGTGAAGTAGGACCACAGGTACACTAGTAAAGATAACATTTAAAATTAACAACTGTAAGTGAATGTGAGAAGCATTTGGAGCCCTTATACATTTCTGGGCAGATTAAATGTGGTAGAACCACTTTGGAGAATAGTTTGTCAGTTTCTTATAAGGTTGAACACACACTTTCACATCACCCAGAAATTCCATCCATAGATTTACTGAAAGGAAATAAAGACATTGGTCCACATAATGACTCATACACAAAAGTTTATAGCAGTTTTACTCATTGTGCCCTAAGCTAGAAACAACTAAAAAAATCCATCAGCAGATGAACTGCTGACCAGGTCTGGGCGTACCTACACAGTGGAATACAACTTAGTCATAAAAACATGCATGCATCCCAAAGACATCACGCTGAGCGAAAGAAAGAAGATATAAATTGGTGAAAATTGCAAAAAATGCTTTTATATGAAATTCTGGGACAGACGAAATGAATTAATAGGACACAAAGCAGGTCAGCATTTACCGGGGTAGCTTGTGGGGGTGATATTCAAAGGGCCCTTTTGGGAGTGACGGACATGTCTTATATCCTGATTGTGGAGGTGGTTACATTTTATTTATAAAGACATTTGAGATGGATGCATTTTATTCCATATAACATACATCTCAGTAAAGTTTATTTAAGAAGCCAAAAAAAAAAAAAAACCTATAAAAAGCAGAAGTCAAAATGATTAGCAAATTCACCTATTCAAAAACTTTAACAGGAGAAATATCATGTATCTCCCAAAATTTTGGGAGAACTTCCCAGTCTTGAGCACAATGCACATCCCGTCGAGGGTCCCTATGTGGGTAAATGTGTGGCAGGCTCTAGGAACCCCGTGTGAGGAAATTGTGGCACACATAGAACAGAGACGTCCCCAGATGGGAAGTCACTTTCAAAAAGGGGGCAATCTTTTTTTTTTTTAAGATTTTATTTATTTATTTGGAAGAGAGAGAGAGATCACAAGTAGGCAGAGAGGCAGGCAGAGAGAGAGGGGGAAGCAGGCTCCCTGCTGAGCAGAGAGCCCGATGTGGGGCTCGATCCCAGGCCCCTGAGATCATGACCTGAGCCGAAGGCAGAGGCTTTAACCCACTGAGCCGCCCAGGCGCCAAAAAGGAGGCAATCTTGAGACAACTGAGCAACAAAGTACTGGGTGCTTGGGCAACCGCAAAGCTGGCTGCTCGACCACAGTGATGGTCTTCTGAACCTCAGTCTCATACCCCAAAAATAATACCCCAGGTGCCCGCTGTGCGGATTTGATGTGAATGTCTGCAATGTGCCAGGCACAGAGAGCTCAAGGATATCGCTCAAGGTCACAGAGTAATGACCATCGGAGTCAGGATGCACACTTAGGCACTTAGCCACTACGCGTAGGGTGCAATATCCCCCAAAAAAGCATTCTTGCGTCTTGTAGAATCAGCCACATTTGTGAGATTGTCCGCTGACACAGCCTACTGGAAATTTGCATTTTTTGAAAAGTGTAAATTCTCATGAGATAGTCTCTATGGTTGAGGTTGCTAGTTGTCATCTAAAAGCCTTCTTCCTTCCTACAGAGTGATGGAATTTTTTAGCTGAGACGTCTGTGGCCCATAACCCTAAATATTGCATTCCCAGAATCTCCAGCAGATAGGTACAGCTGTGGGATAACATAGCGGCCAGGAGGCCCTCCGCGGATGCGGCAGTCTTTGGAAACCTCCTGAGACATCAGCCGGCATGAACCTGTTGACTTTTGTTCTCCCTTTGCTCATCCTGCTTATCCTACAGCTGGAGGTCCATCTGGGACTGCCTGGGACACGCCAGGAGGGCTCATGCTCTCGAACCCTTGCCCTGGATGGCTGTCCTCAGCACTTCTACGTGTGAGAGAGAAAACCCCAAACATTAGTGCTGAAATCAAATAGATAGACAAAGCAGATAGATATTCATTGGTGCTAATTTTTAACAGAACCCAGTTTCAGTGATTGGTAAAAAGTACAAATAATTTTATTTCTTAGGATAAGCTTAACTGTGAAATATTTATACCATGTGCACTTACAGAGAAGATTGTCTATCTTAGGTACAAACAGAGTAGGGCCAGAGAGGAGAAGAAAGAGGAACCTAAGTCATCAGTACAGAATGTGAAATGGGATGGGGGGTGGGATTCTCTGTTTACCCAATGTTTAGGGAATATATACCGTGTCCGTGGGGCTTCCGTGACCGTAAAGACCCAGCCCATGTGCCCCTGAAGGCAGGGTGCAAAGAGCTGTGCAGAGAGGGAATATTTACCCGGGCTTTGCATGTGTCCTGACAGCACTGTAAGGTAAACGTTAGGATGCCCATCCCATTTCCCAGAGAAGACTGAACAGCAGGTGTGAAATGTCTTGCTGGGTATCACTCAGGAAGTGGTTGAACTAGGATCACAACCCTGGCAGGCAGACTCCACTGCCCGTGGTTCTCAGAAAGTACAGCGGCCGTGGGAACCAGCCGCTCGCCGAGGATGGGAGAGGATGGCAGAGCAGAGAGCTAAGGAGGATGTGGAAAGGACGCAGCAGCAAAAGATACAGAGAAATGGGACCCACAAGATGGGAAAGTTGTGTGCATCGAAGGACAGAACCAGGGTGAAGAGGCAGCCCACAGAACAGGAGGAAATACCTGGAAATCATGGGTCTGATAAGGGGTTAGTATCCAGAATATATAAGGAACTTCTACATTCAACAACAACAAAACAAACAACCTGATTACAGAATGGGCAGAGGACCTGAACGGACGTTGCTCCAAGGAAGACATAAAAATGGCCAATAAGCCCGTGAAAAGATGCTGAACTTCCCTAATCATTAGGGAAATGCAAATTAAAACCACCTGCACTATTATTAAAAAAGTGACAATTGTTGGAGATGGTGTGGAAACGTTGGAACCCTATACACTCTTGGTGAGAACGCAAGATGGTTCTGTTTCTATGGAAAACAATACACTGGTTCTTCAAAAATTCAGAAATAGAGGCACCGTGTGACCCAGTGACTCTACTGCCGGGTGCACACCCAGAAGAACTGAAAGCAAGGTCTTGAAGCTCCTTGCACACCCACATTCACAGCAGTGTTATTCACGATTAGCCACAAGGTGGAAACAATCCAAGGGTCACCACGGAAGAAGGGACAAACAAAATATGGTCCATCCATACAGTGGAACGTTATTCAGCCAGAAAGAGGAAGGCAGTCCCGACTCCTGCTGCAACACGTGTGGACCTGGAGGACGTTATGCTCGGGGCAACAAGCCAGGCACAGAAGGACGCGTGCTGACAACTCTCCCCATATGGGGTCCCCAGAGTCGTCACAGCCGTAGAGACAGAGAGTAGATGCTGGGTACCCGGGTTCGGAGGAAGGAACAGCAGGGGGTTGATGTTTCTCGGGCGAGAGTTTCAGTGTTGCGAGACCAACAGAGTTCTGGAGAGGGATGATGGCGCGTGTCCCACGAGCGCGCGCCCTGTGCCGCCGAGCAGCATGCGTCACGATGCTCGGCTGATAGATGTTAGGTCTTGGGTATTTTGCCACAGCGTTTTGAAAATTTAAATGTCAATAAAAAAGAAAGCATACACGTGTGGAAATGGAGTCCTTGGACCAGGTGCCTTCCCATGGAGAGACCACAGCTTGGACGGGCGCCGGCGGGCGTTGTGGCGTGCGTGCTGTGCGAGTGCCGGAAGCCGTCTGCGTTTTGCTAAGGTGGAGTTGGTCACCAAGTGAACAGAAGTAACTAAAAATGATACGGGATATAGGTACACGTGACATTTCTCCGTGTCTCTGCCTCCCACTGTCCGCCCCCGTAAAATATTCTAAATAACTCCTAGCGATCCGCGAACCAACTGTCCTCCGACGCCGAAGCTTCACACGGCAACCCCTTCTTGGCAATTTGTGAGAAACGATGAAACAGTGTGTGGGTTGATGGTAATTAATGCCTCAGGAAAAGTCTGTCCTTGGCATGAAATAAGATTCTCTCCCCATCCACGGGGGGACTGAAGGTTTTGCTCCGCGCGGCGGTGTGGCTCCCATCCTTGGCACCTGCCTTGCTGACACCCGGAGCAGCCCTGGGGTACGTTTTGGTTTGAAAGTTGCCTGTCTGGCTACTCTATACTATTGCTGTATCGGGGCGACGCAGGTTTTGTGTAGAGACTGACAAGTTGAAAGAGGAGCCGTGCCATTTATTTTATGTGTTGAAAATATTTTTTTAGATATTTGCACCTTCCGGTGTGTTTATCCGTTGGCGTGTGTTCCTGTTTGGGGCGGCCAGGGTGCGCGTGGAACAAGCGGACCGCATCACCAGCCACGCGCTCCGTGCGTTTGCGGACCGCGTGAAATCCTTCTGTTCACTCGTTCTTTCCTTCGTCCGTCACTCTGTCGCGCATTGATGCCTGCTGAATGCCAAGCACAGCACTGGTCCTGAAGAAGTGAAGGTCTTCCAATTTGGGGAGGAGCCACCCACGCTGGCATGTCATGGTGCCAGTGCCAACACCATGTGAGTGTGGGAAAGACAGTGACCGCCCCGCCTGGAGGCGCCCGGTCCACACGAAGCGGTGGACATTGGTGAGACAGGAGGGCATGCACGGATGGAAGGGCACACTCCACGAGAGGACGGCAAAGGCCAGAACCAAAGCAAACTTCCTCGTGTGTGGGGAGTGGCCAGTGCCCAGGTCAGCTGGACGGAGGAACCGCCCCATACGATGTCCCCGGTGACCTTGCCCACGCTCCCCCTCGCCCCTCCCTGCAGTTGCCAGCGCTGCCCTTCTTTTCCTCCTCTGCCTTCTCACCCAAGAGGCTGGACAGCCCCCTTCAGCAAGGCTCTGCTGGTCTTTACGTCCCTCCTGTCCTTCCCAGAGGGCAGTGTTTGCCTGTGGGGCGTCTTGTCCCAGGGAGAAGGCTTTGGAGGGGAGCAGAGGAGACAACTCCAGCCCCACAAAGTTAAGTGGCTTGAAACCCAGTTGAAACACCCCTGGTTCCGAACCCATTCTTCTTCTCCGTGACTTCCACGGCAGGTTCGCACACACGTGTGACCGCGTGGCATGCCTCTCCGGAGGGGGAATTTCACCATCCGCCCTGCGGAGTGTGGGCAGCTGCTTTCCCGCGGGGCGTGGGCTCAGGCTTCGGAGGGGTCTGGGGCGGCGCAGCCTCCCGTCAGGGGGACTTGCTCCTGAAGCAACCTTCGCGGCTCGGCTAGGGCTGCTTCGGCAGTCTTCGAGCCAGCAGACGCTCCTCTAGGTTGATTTCGTGGATGCCCAGGTCATCCCTGGTGCCGGGAAGGCGCTCGAGCTTTGTGCTCAAGCGCTCGCCTCCCCCCTCGCCCCTCCCAGCCTCTGCCGAGCCCGGGAGGATGAGGCTGCTTCTGCATCTTTTATTCATAGACTCCTCATGCAGCAGCCTCCCAGGGGACAGCCACAACAGCATGAGTGATGTTATTTAAGAGCATCTTGCCACTTGATAGTAAAAGTGGAATTATTCTTGTGGTGCAACCCATCAATCTCCAAATATGGGTTTTTAATGCTTTTTCCTATGGAAGGTCAAGTTCGAATGAAATAACAGGAGTGGCACCCTTGCTGGCTGGCGGCAGCTTTGCTTTATGCCCTTCCTTAAGGAATATGAATAAGGAATTCTCCTTTCGAGCACGTCATTCAGGAGAAGGCCTTCTGGCCGTCGCGGGAACACAGCCCCCCGAGAGTAGAGACGTTCCGTAGCATCCGCTAAAGCTGCTCCTCCACGAAGTAGAAATATAAGGGGACCACAGCTGGGCCCTCTTCAGAGCACGATCTTTCGTCAGCTGCGGGGAAGGGGTCTTTTGCATGGCAAATAGAAGCCCCCTAGCTCGAGTTGTTGTGGTTAAAATGAATTGGAAAAGGGAGACGACCAACGGAGCAGTGCAGGTGTCTATCTTTGTGCAAAATCGTGCCCACCTTTTCATGGAATTAGCAATGGGGAGTTTAATGGACCTGTTTGCTAACTTCTGCTTTGTTCCTCGTCAAGCACAGGACAGAGAGACGGAGCCCCAGGGACTGCGGAAGCCATCTTTTCGGGAGAAGGCTCCTAAAGTGCACGTTGCTCCCAGTCACGTAAGTGCTGGGCTGGTATGCAGTTGTGCATAGTAACAACTGATCTTATTGTGTTGGCTGTCCTGATGGTGGGTCTATTGACTTGGCTTCAAGGTTTACTTTTTTTTGCTATTTTCTTATTCTATGACATTGGGTCTCAGTGTTGATATCTTATGGGATATTTGCCAATGTTTGGAGACATTTTTTGATGACCATGACTTGGAGTATTGCTACTCGTGCCCACGAGGAAAGGTTAGGGATGCTGCTGCACATCCTGCAATGACCGGACAGCTCCAGGCATAGAGAAGGATGTAGCCCAAAGGACTTCTTCACACCCTTACCAGCTTCCCGGATACAGACAGGGTCGGTCTCCAGGGCATCTGCCACCGCGTAAACTTCAGAACACGTTCATCATCTTAAAAAGAACCTCCCAATATTTAGCTATTATTCCTCTATCCCACATCCCCTCCAGCCTTAAAAAACCACCAACCTATTTTCTGCCTCTTCATGTTTGCCTGTTCTGGCGCGTCATAAGAATTGAATCGTGCGATGTGTGATCTCTTGTGTCTGGCTTTGTTCTCTCGGTGTCATGGTTTCACGGTTCACCTGTGTCGTAGCAGGTGTCAGTGTTTCATTCCTGTTGGTGGCCAACATTCCATTGCATGGGTAGGCCACGCTTGTATGTCTATTCATCAGCCAATGGGTATTTGGGCTGCTTTTCCCTGCCTAGCTAATTTTTGGCAGAGGGGCAAAAATGATTCAAGGGAGGAAGGATATCCTTTCAACCGGTGGTGCTGGAGCGACTGGAATCTATGGGCAAAACAAACAAAAATGAAATGACCTAATTCTCACGTGCTATTCAAAAATCAATTCAAAATGAATTATGGAATTAATGTAAAATATAAACCTTGAAACTTTTAGGAAGGAACAAAAGAATATAGGAGTAAAAATCTGATATCTAGGACCAGGCTAAGAGTTCCTAGACTTGACACCAAAACTATGTCCTACAAAAGGGGGAAAAAATTGAAAAAACAGACTTATAAAAATGAAAATATTTTGCTCTATGAAAGACTTTGTTAGTAGGATGACAAGACAAGGTAAACACTGAGAAAAGGTGTTTGCAAACCACCAGTCCAGCAAAGGATTGTCTCAAATAGATAAAGAGCACTCGAAACTCAATGGTATAAAAATGATCCCATGGACAATGGGCAAAGACGTGAAGGGCATTTGACTGGAGAGGATACACAGATGGCAAGGACACATGAAAAGAAGTCCAACGTTACTACCAATTAGGGAAATGCAAATTCAACCCACTGACCACATCTGTCAGAATGGCTCGTGTTTTTAAGTGACAACACTAAATGCTGGTGAGGATGAGGAGAAACTGGATTTTTCCTACAGGAACATAAAATAGTAAGCCCTTCTGACAAACATTTGACAGCTTCTTTAAAACGAAACTCCCCCAGGACCCGCAAATCGCATTTCTGAACTCTCATCTCGGGAAACACAAACGTGTTTGTGAAAGAACCCACGCGTTAGTGTTTGCGGAGGCTTTGTTCAGCCACGCCAAAACCACAGAGTCATCCCGGCGGCCTTCTGGGGATAAATCATTACACAAACCGTGGTCTGTTCACACCAGGAACTCTACTGAGCAGCGGGAAAGAATGAACGTCAATGTGCACAACAGCCCGGGTGGTCTGCACACAGTTACACCGAACGACATCACCCACCACAAAGGTTCCCGCCATGTGATTCTGTTTGTACCACGACCCTGAAACGACACAGTTGGAGAAAGATGGAGAAGAGATCAGTGTCCACCAGGAGTTAAGGACACCGTGGGAATGGCATCCAAGGGGGCGTGGCCGGAAGGACAGTGTGCAGGTCTTGGGAGGAAGGAAGAGTTCTGTTTCCTGACCATGGCCGTGGCGAATGCTGGCTGTGATACGGCTCCGCGGTTTTGCAGGATGTCACCATTGGGGAACTGGGTAAAGGACAAAGAATCCCTCTGCGTTATTTCTTACAACTGAATGTGAATCAACATCGACCTCAAACAAAAAGTTTAATTTTTAAAAGCATAAAGCAAGTGGTTCTATCTAATAGAACGTATCTTTCTTCCGAGTCATTTACCTATGTTTCTACGAGATCAGTTCGCAGAGAGTACAATGCACATATCTTGGGGGTAAAATTTGATGAGTTTTGATAAATGTTTGCACCCATGTAACCCCATCCACTGAGATATGGAACATGTTCATCCCCTAAGAGAGTTTCTTTGGTCCCCTTCAAGTCGATCCCCATCCCTATAGCAACCGCTGCCCTAATTTCTTTCACTGAAGATTATTTTTTGCCTGTCCTTGGATTTTGTTAAAAAAAATAATAATAATGGAATTAAGTATGCGTTCTCTTATGTCTGGCTTCTTTCAGTCAACATAATGTTTTCAATACTAATCAATGTTGCAGATATCAGGAACTTACACTATTTTATTGTTGAGTGGTAATTAATTGTTTGAATATGCCGAAATTTGTTGTCCACTATTGATGGACTTTTGGGATGTCTCCAATTTGAGGCCGTGATGACTAAATCTTCTAAGACATTTCATACAAGTCTTATTACAGACATTTTTTTTTAAAAGATTTTATTTATTTATTTGACAGAGAGAGAGAGCAGGAGCAGGGGGAGGGGCAGAGGGAGAAGTAGACTCCAGGCTGAGCAGGGAGCCGGATGCCGGCTCCATCCCAGGACCCTGGGATCAGGACCTGAGCAGAAGGCACCTGCTCCACCGACAGAGCCCCCCAGGCGCCCCCTACAGGCATGTTTATACGTATCTCAGGTAAGTATCTCAGCTGGAAATTTAGGGTCACATGACCAAGTTTCCCGGTAAAAGAAACCCGTGAACAGAATTGCAGACTAGTGGGACCATCCGCGTTCTTCTCTGCCATGCACGAATTCTGGTTACCCCGCGGCCTCACAATATTTGGGATGGTCAGTTTGATTTGTTAGTTAATTCCAGCCATCCTGGGGACGCGTGCGTCATATCTCCTTTGGGTCTTAATGTGCATTTTCCAGGTAATTCATGACCTTAGGTGACTTTTCAGAGCTTACTGACGTTTAATGAGCATCGGGGTGCATATACTTTATTTCGCGAATTGTGTAGTCAACTTCTCTTATTGGGCTGTTATTCTTTCGGTTATTAATGCATAGAAGTTCTTTATGCTGGATATTTACCTACTCTGGATCTTTTGTCAGATATATGTGCTATGAATTTTTTTTTTTCTCCCAGTTTGTGGCTTGCTTTTTAAATTTTCTTCGTAGTGTCTTCTGAAGAGCAAAAGTTTCAATTTGTTTTGTTGTGTTTCATACTTTCATCCAGGACTTCCAACGCCATTTGTTGAAATGACTTTTGAATAGTTTCCCAACTGACCGGCTCGTTTCATCCGGCCATCCTCGCCCTTTGCACAGGTAGATGTATTTGAGGATTCACATCATACATTCTACTAAAAATGACTTTTGATTATTTCGATTGCATTAAAATTATACATCCGTTTGGGAAACCGACAGCTTTAAAATATTGAGTCTTCATATCCATATATACGGTTTATCCACTTTTTCAGATTTTTCTCAATGTCTCAACAAAGTTTTATGATTTTATCCATCCAGAAATTACACGTTCTCTGTTAGATTACTCTCAGGAACTTCATCATTTTTATTACTATTTTAAATATTACATATTTTTTAAGTTTTATGTTCTACTTGCATATATTATGGAAATGCAAACAACTTCTTTAGATATTGATTTTTAAAAACTTGCCAAAGTCTATTTTTATTCTTTTAGTATTTGCTCTAGAAATCCTAACATGCATATTTAATTTAACAAAGTCAAAATTTTGTAAGTGTCTTTATTTCTTTCCAGATTTACATGCCATTTTTTGTCCGGTATGATATTCCTGACTTAATTTTTAGCTCCCCTCGTACTCATTTACTGCCGTATTGTCAGGTCGGTGCAGGCGTGTATTTTGCTCACGTGTCTGCTGCTTCCTCTGGTCACTATTTCTGCTGGTGTCTCGGACCTTCCTTTGGGGACCCCTTGATTTCTCTCTCTGGAACCTCACCGTAACTCCCAATACTCCCAATACTGAGTGTCTTTTGGAGTAAATGTTCTTAGTTTATATTCGCTTCCACAAAACTTCATTTTCCCCTCGCCTTTGTATCCACGGACGCCAGGTCCTGTGTCCCATATTTACCAATGTTCGTGATCTTGTTCATTTCTTGGGCGCCGTGCTCATCTGGCTGTTGTACCAGTTGCTAAGACAAATGTGTTAGACTTCGCCACGATGGTTACTAAGTTGTCTATTTAAAAATCTGCTAGTGTCTATTCTATGTGTTCTGAGTCTCTGTTACGAGGTACCTATACATTTGGAACTCTTCTATCTTACTATTCGTTACTACACTATCTTACTATTACTACTACTTACTATTCGTTATTTGCCCCCCAGGATAATGTTTCTTGTCTCAACGTATTCTTTGATACCCGTGTCCCTAAACTAGCTTTCTTCTGGCTCGTGCTCCTATGCAGGGCTGCTGCTCCTAGTATCGGTGAGATCGTGGGCAAATATTTTATGTGGGGTCTTGTCTATGGAAATAGCTTGATTTTAAGAATGCACGAGAAAGTCAGCAGGTCCGCTTGAGCTGTTGGGATATGTCCGTGAAGATTTCGAACTGTGGGCGACAAGAGGGACCCGCGTGCTGGCGCACTCTCCAGCCGGCGCACCTGGAGACGCTCGCTTGTTTTGAGACACCATCTCTTCCTGGTCGGGGCAGGAGTGTCCCCTGCATGTGCGTTATTGCCACACGCGTCATTCCTGCCCAATTCCATCTCTCCCAACAGGAGAGAAAGACAGCAGTGCTGTTCTGACTCGCGGAGCCTGAGCGATCGGAGCGCGTGCCGGCGCCCCACGCGTCTCCCCTCCCGCGCGTGCGTGAGATGCGGCTACATCCTCACTCCAGAAGCCGTCCGTCAGTCCCGCGGCCAGTCGGAACATGTCCCGGGGTCCCCTCGGTGATGGCCACACACGCGGGATGTGCACTCGGATCTCTCGCACTTCCAGCAGCTGGGACTCGTGATTCCGTGAGTTCTGGACGCTGTCTGCCCCCGATCTGTGGAATATTGCCTCCGCTCTCTTCTCTTCCTTCTGTCACTTTCTGGAACTCTTACGAGACGCATTAGCCCTTTTCCCCCGTATCCTCCGAACTCCCCGGGAGGCTTGCAGGACCCTGGGATCGTCCTCTCTCCGGTCATTTCTCTCCTCAGTGGGGTCTAAGCTGCTTTTCTAATCCACATGCCATGGACAGTGGGTTTTTCTCTAAAAGAGTCGATAAATCAATTTACAAATTCACCTAGTTGTTTTTACAATCTCTCATTCTTTAGCTGCAACTTTAGGACAGTACTTTGAACTATTTTAAAATAGTTTTTACAGAATGGATTAAAATAGTTAAATATATATATCTTCGTCTTGGGGCCAATCTTTCCGTTTCAATTTCTTTCCTCTGAACCGCAGTCATGATGACTTCTTTCCTCGCGTGCTTCCTGCCCCGGGTGCGCCTTTGATCTCCTTCCGAGGCTCGTCTCGGCGACACTCACGGTGTCTTCTTCCAGAGCCCGTAGTCCTCGCTGCCAGGTGCCTGTGGCCATCTCCCTTCGTGGGCCACTTCGGATGTCCCTTTTGTCACGGGGGTGCTGTGAATGCTGACTCCAACCTGCGGGAGGACAGTCCGTGGTTATGAATTTCCAGAGGACACATTTCCTCCCGACGGCCGGCCTCAGGCGCACGGCGGGCACGTTTCTGCCTCCTCTCGAGGGGATGCCCTTCCTGGCTCGCACGGAGGCCGTCGCCCCCCTGGGGTCTCTGCCACCCCCGCCCGGCCTCTGCAGTCACCGCGCCAGGGGCACGGAGTCCCCACCGGCAGTGAACGCTGGCCAGATGACGGCTGCCACTCTGCCTCGTCACCACTGGGTTCTCTTGTCGTTTTTGCCGTCTCAGGATTTCCTCTCCTTGTTCTTTTTTTACCAATTCAGCCTTGTATTTTTCAAAAGTTTCAATCATACTTTTTCCAGTGTTTCACACGAGAAACTTCGTTCACGACGTAGCGTTTGTAAGAGCCTCATTCAGCCAGCGCATCTGCGAGTGCCGGCCGATTGTGTTCTGGTTCCGAGAGGGTGATGTGCGCCGCTTGTAGTCTAGAGATCCCGGCCGCGGAAGGAAGGGGGTGGCAGAGGACGCAGGAGCGGCCGGCGCCTGCCCCACCCCCCGGGATGGCCCGCAGGGGCTGTTGGGTGAGGACAGCGAGCTGGGAGCCAGGGTTGAGGAGGATAGCGTTTCCATCCATCACAGGAGGAAGCACGAGGGTGACAGGTGGCCCTTGGACAGAGCGCATGGGGGGGGCGGGCAGAGCTGTGCAAGACTGCTGGGCGGCCGCCGGCAGGCGGAGCTGGGACAGGGCTGGGAGAGCTGCCTTGGGAGGCCGTGCAAGTCGGGGGGGGGCAGGAAATCCTCTCTCTTGTCCCCAGCGGTCAGGAGCAGGGCTCTTGCCCAGTTAGGGAGACTCAGGGCTACAGCGGGCTTCAGGCCCTGGGCAGCTCACCTGACCTACCACGCCCCGCTGTCCTCACCCCCGGGCAGGTACTCCCGGTGTCAGAGGTGAGCTAAGGAAGACATCGAGTGTGGGGCTGGGCCCCTGGCCCCCCAGAATTTCAGTATTAAAATAGGGAACCCACGCTGCTTCCCCCTGCTGCGGGCTGCTGGGCTGCTTCTGGGCAGGCTGAGGACCGCCAGCCCCACACCCCCGCCGGAGGCCTGTGGACGTCTGAGTGTCACGGTGGCCCCAGGGACCTTGGTCGTCAGCCCCTCCCGGCCAGCACTGCTGATGCCGAGGGCTGTCACTTCGCGTGAACACTTGACTCCTGCAAATGCAAGCAGTCACGCTGGTCAGAGAGAGCAGGTAGGGGAGAGGCTGGGGGAGGGAGGGGAGCCCCTCAACGGAGACCCGAGTCGGCACGGCTGACCCCTGGGGCCTGCCCCCGCTCAGGCTCTGGCCGGACTGGGACGTTTCCAGGCGGACAGCTCTCTCCTTCCCCAAACCGGTCCGTGCATCTGTGTCTTCGTCTTGCTAGTGGTCTTCGTCTTACTGGTGGAAGAAAGACTGGGGGTCAAGGGACCAGGACCCTGGCCCCGACTTGGCTGCCGGAAGGGCCTCAGGGGCCCAGGGCCTGCCTTGGGGGGAGCAGTGGGGACTTGGTAGGACGGATCTGGGGCTCTGCCAACTGCGGGTGGGCTTGGGGGCCCGCGTGTTCGAGGCCTGCTCGCCCGCAAAGCCCAGGCTGCGGCAGCGTCCGGAAGGGTCCCGGGTCCCAGCCTGGGCGTGGTTCTGGAATGCACGAATCCAGGTCTGGTCACATGAGAAGAGCTCTCCTCTTGAAATGAAGGGCGGGGGGACCGGTACGCCCTGCTCTTCCAGGTTTATGTTATTTTACTTTACTTTATCGTTATTATTTTGCCTTTTTCTCTGGCTTCAGAGGAAGGTGTTCCTTCTGAGGCCCAGAGGGGCGTTGGGACAGGCCTGCCCCGCACCTGGCCCGGGGCCCCAGGCAGCTTCGCTGTCGGCCGGCCGGAGAGGCCGCTGCTCGATCGCCATCTCGTGCAGGAAGGTCCCTCTGGCGACACCAGCTGCCTGCGGCCCTCGAACATTTCATATGATTTTGGAATGGAGCGTAGGGGTTTGTGCGTGCTGCTCGGCTCTGACTGTCTGTCCCCAGCCCTCCCAGATTCGTAGGCGGGACTGCTACCCCCGCTGCGGCAGTATCTGAGGATGAGGCCTTTGGGAGGGGTTAGGCTCGCTGAGGTCATGGGGGCCCCATGGGATTGCTGCCCTTGTAAAAGTTCCAACACGGTGTGCTTTCTTCTGCTCTCTGCCCCCCGGAACTGGGAGAAATAAAGTTTTATTGATAAGCCGCCTGGCCGGGGTGCTCTGTTACAGCAGCTGAGAGGGACGAAGACACATGAGTATTTTCTCACTGAGCCGCCGTGTTCCAGGCACTGTTGTGGGCAGTGGGGACACAGCCGGGACAAGGGAGCTGAGGGGCAGCGTCCGAGCTGCCGGGCACAGGAAGACGGCGAAGGGAAGCCCGAGGGCTTTATCAGCCGCCGGCGAACGTCCCCTAAGCTCTTCCTCAGTTTGCTTCGTGGGAGCCCTGCCGAGTTGTGTGGCTTGCCTCTGACTTCCATTTGGGACCCTGACCCTGGGGAGCTGGCAGGACTGGCCCAGCATCACATGGCCCCCGAGGCACACCAAGACTGAGCTCAGGAGATGCCACGCTCGGTGGGAGACTGTCGACTCCATCCAAACCGCTCTCACACGCGACCCCTGAGGTCCAGCGACGTCAGGACTTGGCCAGGGGGACATCGGGGAGCAGAATCTTTGCGACCTACTCGGGGGACCTGGAGGTAGGACCTTGCCCGCAGCCCCCCGTGGACGGCTTATGGGAGGGCGGCCCGGCGGCGAGATCGATGCCCTGCTAAGTCACTCCCACCTGCTGGCCCTTGGGGCGGCCTCAAGGGCTCACGGAGCAGCTTCTTAGCTGCACGATGGCCCAGCTGTCCCTCTCCCAGCACCCCTGAAGCCTTGCTCTCAGGGTCAGGGGGTTCGTGTATGTGCCTCTAGTCTACCACTTACCTCTTTAAATAATCCAAATCTCTGCCCTGTCTGATTCTGAACTTGGAAAAAAGGTCAGAAGTCCGATGCCCCAGAGATTGGTCCCAAAGCAAGTATATTTCACTATATTTATTAATGAGTTGGAAGAGTCAGAGAAAAGGTTAAGTGGCAGAATTTGTTGAATGCACAGAATTATTTAAGTTAACGTTTCAGGGAAAAAAAAACCAAACTATCTTCTACGAAATTCAATTTTTTTTTCTTGCCCTAAGACTATTTTATCAAGGTGAAAAATATTAAGACAATCAATGGTGCGGATAGCACATTTAGACTTTTCCTCAGTTGTTTTTTTTTTTTTTTCTGTTGAAATATAATTTATTATCGAGAACAGAGAATTTGGATTTGAAGGATGACGGTCCCGAGTTCAGAATTGTCACCTCTTGGGGATGGGAGCTGCTTCATAAAACCAAACGATGCAGACAGGCTGCTGGGCCCGGACGCTCCCGAGGAGAAGGGGAGAGCGGACCGGGCGAGGAGGCCGAGGATGGACGGGTCGGAGCAGCCCGAGCCCCAGGGGCACCGCCGGGTCGCTAGACACCCGTCTCCGCCCGCGTTTGCGGGCTCTGCGCCCTGCACGCGGCGCGCACGGAGGGCTGGGCCCACACGCCGCCGCTCCCACCGCCCCGCGAGCCTGCGTGGGGCGCTACCCCCGGGGGGAAACTCGGCGCCGCTAGCAGGGAGCAGACGCGGGGGCTCTGCAGAACTCGGGTCCGCTCGGGCACGCGTGGGCAGATGCTGGGCGGCCGCGGCGATCCCCCCCCCCGCTCCCTGGGAAGCTTGTTGTTCCCGTGCCTCTAAAGCCATGTGCTCTGGGCCCGGGTCTGCGTTGAGACCCTGTGCTTTGGAGCTGGTGCTCATTTGGCCCTGGCTGGAATCTGCAAGGTGCCAGCCGTGGACCGAGGAGGCTGATTAGCCCGCCAGGAGGAAGGGATGCCCGGCGCGCTAACGGCCCGCTTCTCAGCCGCTGGCGGGCGCGCGGCGGGGCTTCCCCTTAACCTCGCGTTCCCCTGTGCGCCCGGCCATGCCCGCGAACAGTCAGACTGTGTTAAAAACGCACTTGATACTGTACGTTCTTCCCAGCTCAGACCACGCCGCTTCTCCTCCTGAGTTATTTCCAATTAGCAGGAATGTTGTAACAGCTTTCCCAACCGCGGCCCCTCTTACAGGCAGCAGGCGGCAAGGCCACGGCGCAATTAGGCTGAGTGACGGCGACCGTGCCTCTCCACGGGACGCGGATGCTGGGAATTCCCACCCCCTTCTCTGCCCCTGTTAGGAGATCTGGAGAAAGAGCGCTTCCTGCCGCAGGGACTGGAGCGGGCGTAAGCCAGGGGCTCCCTTTGGTACGAGGTCAACGCGCTGCGACAGGAGAAAATAGAACCATACCTCCGTACAAGTGCCTGTGCCAGCAACGGGGGTCTGCCTGGCACGCGTCAACGCGGCTCTCTCGCTCTTTGGTCGGGCTTTGTCACGCAAGTGCAAACTATTTCGGGTCTCCGAAGCCCATAGATCATGCCGCCGGATGTGTGCCTAGAATAAGGCAGAGACAGCGAGGGCTCCTGACAGTGCACGGTTCTGTGCATCTTCCCCTCCCTCCTCATCCTAAGTGCCTGCTGGGTCACAGTGGAAGTTCGAAGACCCGCATCCCCTCCCACGGCAGCTGGGGCTCCCGGATGGCAGTGGGGTGGCAGAGGGCACAGGAAGGGGCTGGGAGTTCCAGCGGGGGGCAGGAGGGACCCCTAACACTGGGGGGCGCCTGTCCCGGGAGTGCCTCGCCAGTCCCGCAGTCTCTGACCTCCCTGCCTTCTCAGGTCCTCCCGGTCCAAAGAGCAGAAGGAGGGGGTGAGGGTGGCGTGGCCCAAGATTGCGCGGCCAGCCCCTGCTCCCCCATTTTGCTCTGCAGACTGGAGCATGCAGGAGCTCCTTCACCCCCTGATCAGGACCTGCTGCTCTGGAGAACCACATGTCCGGTGCTGTCACTTTATGAGAGACAGCTGTCTCTCTCCCCGTCATTCTCTGGAGCTCGATGCCCGGGCTGCCTCGCTGTGATCTCAGGAAGTCGCCCCTCTGGGTAGAATAACCGCGTGTGGCTGGGTGCCAGCCCCCTCCCCTGTGCTTGCACACGGCCTTCAAAGCCCTGCTGTGTCCCTGGCTGTTGGGTGGGACACGGCCATGCGGCAGATCTCCGAGTCCAGTGGGGGCTCAGGAATGCGGCGTCCAGCCCGGGTCTTCTGTTCACTGGGCGCTGGCTAGTGTCTCCCGAGCTGCTGAGGGAGGGAAGACAGAAGAGCCTCGGGTCCTGCCATCCCCGGGATGGGGAGCCGACCCAGCAGGTGCACGTGCGTCATGACCCAGTACGGGTGTGGTCCTGGGGACGAGCCCCCGGGGAGGGTGGAGGCTGTGGGCACAGGGAGAGCAGCCTGGTTCCCACCTTGCCCTAGAATCCGCAACCTTGCAAGCCTCCAGCCCCACCTGGGGCTCTGGATCCCCGGCAGGCTCCCTCTGTTCCTCACGCCTCTGCCCACTCCATTGTCTGGGATTACACATGCCAGAGATGGATGGATGGATGGGCGGGTGGGTAAGTCGATTTTTGTAACGTCCTGTTAGAACATCCCTGCTGTCCCACAACTGGCTACTGAATTCTCATTAGGGCACAGGTACCTTTACTCCTAAACATCCTCAGTGAGGGATTTGCTCTGCTCTTGATAAGTGGGCTCCTCTAAGAATTTTTAATAATGTGGAGAAACGCTCATGCTATGAAGTTGAGTGAAAAATAAGATTTAATATTACATATAGCACAAGCTGAATTAAAACTTTCGTTATAAGGTATAATTTAATATAAAATGCAATATTATAAGGGCGCCTGGTGGCTCCGCCAGTGAAGCATCTGCCTTGGGCTCAGTCCTGACCCCAGGGGCCTGGGTCCCTTTCTCAGTGGGGAGTCTGCTTCTGCCTCTCCCTCTGCCCTCCCTCCTTGCCTCTGCGTATGCTCTCATGCACGTATGCACTCATGCTCTCATGCGCGCACGCGCTCACAAATACATAAATCAATAAAATCTTTAAAAAATGCAATATTATAGGATGTGTTCTATGTGATATTCATACAAGATACATGATATATATATATATATATATATATATATATATATATATATATATATACCTCTATATCTCTCTCTCTATATATATATATATAGAGAGAGAGATGAGATTACACATCTCTGGCATGTGTAATCCCAGACAAGGGAGTGGGTAGAGGCGTGGTAGAGGTAGAGGCAACACACTTATAGTAAAACTGGTCACAGTACCCTTTGTCAAGCACGCACACTCCTGCCCGCCCAGGATGGCTTGAGGCCACCGCCTGCCTTGGTTTACCTCTCTGTGTTTTTTAGGGAGGTTCATTCCCCAACACGCAACCTGGTGAGCGGCCTCTCCCTCCCCGCTCTGTGCTCCCCCGGGGTGACCCCACGCCCGTCCCCGCCCCCAGGGACTGTGAGCCAACCCCAGTTCTGCACCCCAACCAGGACTCTCCGAGCTCCCGGCTGAGTTTCCAGCTGATAGAGCGCACCTCTCTGGGCGTCCCAGGGAGGCTTCGAAGTCATCGAGCTTGAGGCCGCCCTGTCCTCGTGGCCGGTCACCCCCAAGTCCTCGCCTCCATAGCAGGGCTCAGCTGCAGAGTCTCCCAAGTTCGCCAGAGCCTGGGGAGCCACTCCTGCAGCCTGTCCTTCTGACCCGGCACTGAGTCAGGCACCATATTGCTGGTCCCCCTCCCGGGGCCCCCAGGCTCCCGCTGTGGGGGCGGCTTTCCGGGCCTCCACCCAGGGCCTTGTCCTGGCATAGGAGGTTCAGGACGGAAGGACAAGGTTGCATCGGTGCCAGTTTGGGGAGGATGTTGCGGAGGTTGGGCGGGTGGGCGGGGCGCTGACTTCCCGGAGGCTCCACCTCCTTCCTGTTGGGGGAGGTGGGGGGGTGAGGGGGGAGCCTCATCTTAACTCTGCAGGCCTGGAAGGGACTATTTTCATCTCTCTCATTTATTTTTGGATTCTATTAGCTTTTACTTAGAAAAACAGAGTAAGATAACTTGGAATAAAAAGAAAAACCGTTTACAGTCTGCAAAATCTTATTTCATTGATCTCTCCCTAATGCCTAACATTATTTTTTCCTGAAAGGTAATAAACAATTCAGAACTCATTAGCATATGTCAATAATTCACATGTTTTTTTCCTGGTGTGACTCTCCTCTTGCCTGTTTGTCGCATCTTAGCTGCAAATTTCTGCTGGTTTTCCCCCTGAATAACACAAACTTATAGGCTGTTTTTATTGGTTAGAAGAACTTGACCCTAATTGTGTATAAAACCTTTATAAAGAAAACTTCTCACCGAGAAAACGGGCCTGATTCGTGGGGTGCTAGCCGTGTGCACTGCCCAGGGCCGACCTGCCGGGAGGCACTGCCCGAAAGTAGACTCGCACACCAGTAGTGCTGGTCTACCAGCCTCCCTTCGCTGATGGGCGGTCCCCTGACTTCTGGTCCTCAAGGAGAGCTTCCTGCTTTAAGAGAGTCCTTTAAATCCCCACTGGGACTAGAGTGTCTACGGGTTGAGTGAAGAGTATGGAGGGAACCTTGAGATGAATCTGATTGAAACAATAGCCAGAAGTAGGAGATGAGCTCTTCTCCTGCGTCCCCATCATATCAGTTAATTTATTAGTGGAAATCACTCTGCATCTGTGTTGTCCTAGGCCACGTCCCTAGAATTTACATGGTACAGGAAAAAATTCAAGGCATTGTAATAAATGAATACAGTGACGCCCTGGCAGGAAATGGCCAAGGAGTTTGGGCTACTTTGAGGTTATTCGAGTGAACAGTTGTGATTTTCCAGCTCTCATTCAGAGCCGAGCAGTTGCCCAAGGCACTGTGCACTCAGGGCACTGGAATGCCCAGGGAGGGAATAAATATCACCAGGTGAGAAATGCCCACTTTAGTAGAACCACTCCAGGGACAGTGCTGTGAACCAATGGGGCGAGAGTCCTCCCCAAGTGGCTGCTGGAGCACCCACAGATGATGATGGCTAAACGTGCCCTCCCAGGAGCTGGGGGTCAGTGCATTTGGCCATCTGCATACCCCAAAGGCAGCACGCAAGCCATACACTGCCACCAACGGTCCCCAGTCTCCAGCCCCCAAGGGATGAAGGAGGGACAAAAACTCCGAGTCAAACAGGACCCTTTCAGAGGTCCACATTAGCCTGCCTGAAGATGCCTGCCCAGGAACCCTAGTCCAGCTGTGACCATCAAGATCAAGACGCCGGGACCCCCCCGCCCCCCACCTGGAGCACGCAGGAAAAATGTATGCACATGAATTAAGTGCTTAAGCTGAATAGTAGCAGAGCTTTAATCTGCAGAGATTTCTGATTTTAGGTGAGAAAAAACAAAACCTTGCCAGTACTTCTGCATCAAAGAGAAAGCTAAACTTGCTAATTGAAAACTGGTTTGCATGGAGGAAAGTATGGGGATGCCAGCTATGTAAATTAGCATATGCCCGGATCGACAAGACATCGTGCCAGGCCAGGAGGAAATTAAGCAAATTAGGATGAGCACACAAGGCTAGAAGCAAACTGAAAGCACCCCGGTGCTCCAGCTCATCTCAGGGGGGTGGTCGGCAAGCCAGGTCAGAGGTGATGAGATAAGGCGTTTGGGGAGTCCCGGCTGCGCCTGGGGGTGTAAACGGGTGGGTGCACGCTGTCTCTCCAGGTCAGGGGGAGCTTTTCAACATGCTCTTGAATGTATGCACCCTAATTCCGCCCCGTTTCTGCTTTCGGGGGCAAGAAGCCCCTTCATCAAATGCGGCAAAGAAGCACAGGCTCCCGTAATTGCTGGTGGGCTTCTCCGGCTCAGCGACCTGAGCGCTATTTGGCACACGAACCGCCCAGGGCTGGGCTAGGTCTCAGAGCCGCTGCTGCCGGCCGGGATCACACGGAGGTGCAGCTGAGCGCGCTCCAAGGAGCCTGGGTCTGCGGCAGGAGGTGGGCCCGAGCGGCTGGGACGCGCCCCCTGGCGGTGACTGCGTGTGACTGGCGCTGTACCTGCTCGCTCTGCAGGCGTGGGCTGTGCCCTGGGCTGAGCGAGGGTCCTAGGAGGAGGGGTACGTCCTCAGTCCCAGGCAGCTCAAGGTGCACAGCAGAAGCCGCTTGTGGTGGGTGAAAGAGGAGCACAGTCCTGTGCCTGGGAGAGTCTAAGACCAGCTCACAGTGCGATCATGGGGCCATCGTGTGCAAAGGCCCAGAGGCGACCCGCCTGCTGCGTTGCAACGGAGCTAGTGGGGCGTGGGGTAGGGGCTGCCCGGGCAGAGGACCTGCTGGCGGCTCAGGGAAGTGTTGGGCAGATCTTCCCAAGAGGGAACTCTACCCGCGCCCAGTGGCGATGGATGCCCGCCTGGCGTCGGGTCTGCAGCCAGCATCCCCTCGGGGCCCTGAGACCTTGGCCCTGCTTAAGCCAGGCAGAGGGCGGCTGGCGCGGTTCCAGCCCGCGCCCCCAGCCCCGCCCGGCGGCAGGACGTGCCCGGCTCCTGCGCCGCCGCCTTGGCCTCCGCTCGCCGCCGCGCTTGCCTTCGGCTCCCGGGTCCGGCCGAGCTCGCGGCCCCTCCGTGCGCACCGTCCGCGCGAGCACCGGAGCCGGGGGCGCGATCCGCGGGATCCCGGCCCGCGCGCCCGCGCCCCCGGCCCGCCCGTCCGCGCCGCCGCGGGGGTCCGGGCGGGGGTGGGGCGGCGGGCGCCCGGCGGCCGCGGGAGGGGGTTTGGAGCGGACAGCCGCCGCGGGGAGTCGGGGGGCGCGCGGGCCGGGCCGGGCCGGGGAGGCGGCGGCGGCGGCGGCGCGGGCGGCCGCGCTCGGAGGGGCGGGCGGCGGGCGGGAGGAGGGGCTCCCCGCGCGGGGCAGGGGCGGAGCGAGCGGCCGCGCCGCGGAACCAAGTGAGTTGGCTCCGGAGCCCGCGCCGCCGCCGGCCGGCACCTCGGGCGCCCGCCGCCCCCGCCGCCCCCGCCGCCGCCGCCCGCGCGGGGATGCAGGATGCTGGTGGGCGCCAGGCTCCAGCGGCGGCGGCGGCAGCTGCAGCAGCAGCCCCGGCGGCGGCAGCCTCTCCTCTGGCCGATGAATGCAGACCCGCCGCCGCCGCCGCCGCCGCCCTGGGTTTGGATGGTTCCGGGCTCGGCCGGGCTGCTCCGGCTGGGCGCCGGGGTCGCGCCCCCGCCCGTGCTGCTCGCCTCGGCGCAGCCCCCCGCCGGCCCGCTGCTCCCGGGGCTGCCCGGCTGGCAAGCCCCCGGCGAGCCCCTGCTGCCGCTGCTGCCGCTGCCCTCTGCGCCAGACCACGCCGCCGCCGCCGCCGCCGCCGCGCACCACTACCCCTTGCTCCACGGGCAGGTAACGTGTCCCCGGCCCCGGGATCCGGGGGTCGCCGGCTGCGCCCCTCCATCCTCTGGGCGCGGCCCCCTCTGGCCCCCGGGCGGCCCTGGCCCTGCGGCTCGCGCCCGTCCCTCCCCGCGGTGGAGCTCGGCTCCCCGAGCCATCAGGGCGCAGCCTAGCAGCCATGCCTCGGCAACAAAGTTCCTGCTTCGACGTCCCGTTCTGCCTCTCGGCAGTTTCCGCGGCGCGTCGTGGCGGCCGCTGGGCCGGGCGCTGGGCAGCCCGCGCCCCAAGGCCGGAGTCGGGACCGCGCTGGCCGCAACTCTGGCCCGGGCCGGGGTCGCTGTCCAGAGCGCGGTGCTGAAGTGGCGGCCGCGGGGGCCCGGCGTTGCAGCCGCGGACTGTGGCTGACTTCTCGCAGAGAAGTTAATACTTTCACAGTCTCTGCCAGACTTGAGAAGCAAGCTGGGAATCAATAGCTATTTCTGATTCTGATCTGGGCTTTTTTTTTTTTTTTTTTTTGAGAATAGACTCAGGACAATGCTTAAGAGAATTCAAACCAATGGAAGCCGGCGAGGAAATCCTGCCTTTCATCCTGAGAAATATTGCCGGTGGTTTTCCCTGCCACCCTAGGTCAGCCCGAGTCCGCTAAATTAGCTAATGCCATATTGCACTCTAGAACAGTTTAGGGTTTAAAACGTGGAATTAAAAAGAAAAAGTGACTGTACCTTTGATGAAGGGTGCAAGAGAGCAGGGCAGGCTGGTTTGGGCAAGATCCATTGTTTGCTGTCTAACTATGCAGATGCATTTAAATCAGGGAATAACATGGATTTTATTCCAAAGATTGTCCTCATTAGCATATTCAAATGAGCGGTGTGTTAGAATACATCATTTAATTAATTTAATTCCAGTATTATCTTGTGAGCTATTCTAAAAGACGTTATGAAACTCCTCCTAAATTGGTCTTTAGACTTAATGATACATCACATATACCGTACTGGATATCACATTTTGATGTGTGATGCAGTTCATATTGGGTTTTATTGAATAAACGTTGATAGCTTTTTTGGTGTTTTGAAAGGGTTGTTATATCAGAGTCCTACCACTAGAGGTATATAATGTCAAGGAACTACAGTTTTTTTTTTTCTGTAGGGAACACTGCATTTGTGTGTGTGTGTGTGTGTGTGTGTGTGTATGTGTGTGTGTGAATTTAAAAAGAAAAATCTAAAAAAACTTTATCTCTTAAATATTTTTGTGCTACATATTTTCTGTTCAATAACAATATTTAGAACCAGAAGAATATTTTCACATTAACAGGAAGATCAAAGAAGCTTTTATGATTTTAAAACAAATAGAATCAAAGTGTTCCATACCATTAAACAATAATCTTATTAGTTCTCCACTGATGAAGACTCAGTTATTTGAATTAGGGAGACTGTCTCCTAAAATGTCTGCCCCCTTTCAATGTTTGCTATTTTATTCTGTGCATTGGGATCTTCAGTTGTCTGATAAGCTCACTTACATTTTCTTTGCTTTGGAATGTATTCGCATTTGGAAACCTTGGGAAACTTTGACTCCTAACCCCTGAGCTAATTTTATTTTGAAAATATTAGTTGTGTTGGTTTTTAAATAATAAGTGTAATTAATACAAGATGTTGTATTGAAAGGATTATCATAAAATATAGCTTCCTGCTTGCTTGTGAAAAGAATTCCAAAATTATAAAAGGAATACTCAGCATTTCATCTTTCCATTGTGGTTTCTCATTATCTCGGGGCAGAAATCCATTTCTTACCATATTCTCATGGCTTTGTGCTTAGAAATGCTTTCTCAGTATCGAAGAATGCAATGCTGGTGATGGTTTGTGAATGATTCAAATATGAAAACTTTTATACATTTTTAAAATTTGTGAATATTGATGGTTTTTCTTCACTGTTGAAAGGAGGAATTTCTCTCCTAATTGAATACATACATTTTTGAATTATTTTCCTAAAGCAGCTATCCCAGCATCTTGTGGTACAACGTAGTTGATATGTTTAGGCTAATGAGCACTCCCTTATCTTTTCTTGGGTTTCAGTGGCTATGCGGTGGCCATTCTCCATCCGTGGGACTGTCTCCCTCTTCTACTGTGGAGTTGGTGCCCATTTTCCCACACGTCTGCCCCTCTGCTCTTCCACCTCCTGTTGGGAAAAGTTGGATAGACAAAAGGATACCTAATTGTAAGGTAAAGTGCAAGTAGTTTAATTAGATACATGGACCTTTAATTATTAATTTGTTGGGTGTTTCCATAACAGCAGAAAACATTGTGTGTTTTCTATTGCAATATCTAGGTCTAGAGAGAAACCTTTTCAGAATAAGATCAGTCTGTTCAAAAACACCACCAGAGCCTGGGGGTCATTTTGTTTCAACTGAAAAATTTGGATTCCATGGAACCATTGAAAATTTCTACTTCGGAATCAGAATCCACTTTAAATTTTTTTTTTTTCAGTTTTTAGTTCTGTAAGCATTGATCAAAATCTAGTCTTAAACATTATATAATTTAAGTATAAATTTTACGAGCAGGTTTTTCTTGCTGTTATTGCTTTACGTGTTCATCTTTCTGATGAGTTATCTTAGCTTTTGGATTCACATTTAAAGGCCACACTGTGTTTATTTGAAAACTAAAAGCAAGTAATATGGTGACTTTTCTGCAACACACTATTTACCTCGCTGAGGCGATTCTTCAATCCGTAAACTGGCTGCGAGGCTGAATTATTCTAGTCAATGATTGAAGACCAGCCCAGGAGACTTTATCTAGATGGTGACTGGTGTCGGCACCGTGGATCTTCAGGTTTTAGGATGATGGCTTTGTAGAGTCCCCACTTACAGGATCCCCGATATGGGATCAACGTCAGAAAGAGAACTATTTTATAGCGGTGTTTAGCTGTTATCGTGTGTCTTGTCTTAAGTGTGATGCTTGCCTTATCTTTGGACAGATTTTTTTTAATAATTCCTTTGCTCTGGACTCAATGTGGACGTGTCCTGAGGACCCGAGGTTGCTCCACGGGCACGAAAAGCCTCATTTGTTGGCAAATCAAGTCGCCCTGTCTCTGTCCGGACAAGTTCCTGCCTCCAGGCCTCTTCCCACCGTGCTGTTAGCGCCCCGCCCAATGCCAGGTTGGTGCCCCAAATACATATTATTTTTTTGTTTCTGCTTTAGTCGCGAGTTTGTTTTAGGTATGAAAACTCTATTTGTCATTTTAGCGAAATCATTATTTCACGTTATAATTTTTTCTATGAGCATGATTCCTTTTTATAAAGAAACAGGGTGTTGAGCAGCTCATTCGTGGTGTTTTTAGACTGTGGAATTTGTTTTTAAGATGAAGGTATGGCCAAGGGGATTTTGATAGAATCCTATTTTTCAGTGCTTGGTTTTTAGACTTGGGCCGAATCTTCTGCCGATAGCTGTTAACAGGAGTGCTAATGGGTCAGGCCAGTCATTGCCCACTTGTCCTCGTGGAGGGTGAGGCTCATGTAGCCAAGATCCCGGGTCTGCAGGACAGGGGCACTTGTAGGATGTTTGTGAAGTTTGCCTGCATGCTGGGGGTGATATTGGGAAGGGCCTATAAAAATATACTGTTTGGAAGATGGATTTTGTTCTATCTTTGGAGCCTAGTGGCCTGAAAGAACATTTGTCCTGAAACAGACTCTCATGAAATAATCTCTGGATGAAAGATTGTATAATAAACCTATATAGCAACAGGAGAATAAAATCATCTTATGAATTTTTAAATTGATTTTTAAAATCACCTTAACATAGATCATATTATAAAAGCAAGCGTTGTCCATGCCAAGATGATCTTGCAACGCCTTCCATTATGGAATATTTTATGACTTCAGAATTACATTATCTTCCTGTAATTTCCTACCTACCAAGCTTTTCTCAATGTGCGTCTGTAAAATTTAGTAATAAGGACATGTTCCTGTGGATAATGCAGTGCTGGTTTAGGAGATATATCTATTTCCTTCTCACTTTGCCTACCTTACATATTCTAATTTGCTAGAGATCTTGTTTAGTAATAAATCAGGAAGAACAACTCAACTATTTGTGTTTGTCACAGGCTTTAATGAGTCTTGACTGAAACTTGCCTTCTGTCCTTGTAATTGTGCATTACTGAGTTATTAAAATCTGAATACATACCATACATACATTTAGAAACATTTTACAGTAAGATGATCCTGTTTCCTATTTAATTCAATGGCCATAAAAGATCAGATTGCACATATTACATAAGGATTCCACGGCGCTGGCTTGCATACCATCCTTGAGTATCATGGAGACATTTCTCAGTATACCTACTCCTCTTCTTAGAAAACCCTTCCCATGGGGGCGCCTGGGGGGCTCAGTTGTTAAGCGTCTGCCTTCGGCTCAGGTTGTGATCCCAGGGTCCTGGGATCAAGCCCCGCATCGGGCTCCCTGCTCACCAGAAGCCTGCTTCTCCCTCTTCCACTCCCCCTGCTTGTGTTCCCTCTCTTGCTGTGTCTCTGTCAAATAAATAAATTAAAAATCTTAAAAAAGAAAAAGAAACCCCTTACTATGAACGTGCTAAATATCTAGTTGAGGAAGCTCATGGCAACTTACAGTTTTTCTTTCATATGGATATTGTTTACTGTGTGGCCAACAACTCATACTTTACTCAAAGCATATTTATGTTCATTTTACCTTTGACTTTTGACTACTCTATTTTATAGGACAAAATAAAATAATATTTCTTACTAACATGGTTGCTAATAGAATAATCATTCTAACCTGGTCTCCTATCTGTCAAATCTCTGCTTTTATTTTTCCCTGGTTTGGGGTTTTTTTTTTTTTTGGACTTATAACCCATAAGAACATAACACTTACACTTTTACTTATCTTTTGGGGAGAAATGTGTCTGTCCTCAGAGGTAATTTAATAACAGTTAAATGCATGTGTTTGAGGTGGGAGTTTCCAAACTTTGTGAAAATTTTGATTTTTTTTTTGAAAATTTTGATTTTTTAAATAAATTTCAGAATTCTTAGGAATTACTATTCTGGAAAGCATGTATTAAATATATGTTATATATTTATAAATATATAACTATATTAAGGATATGTACACATATCCTGTGGACAAATACCATTTGTATGTTACTAACTGCTTAGCAGAGGAGCCGGGAGGGGAGCGGGTAACTGCAGGAGGCGAGGGCAGCTCCAGGTCATCTAAAAAAGAAGATACATCGTTGCAGTTTTGCCAGAGTTAACAAGAAAACAAAAATGCACTGAAACATTTTATATGCCAGTTTTCAGAATACTGCTAAAAGTAATTATGAAGGGGCGCTTGGGGGGCCCAGTTGCTTGAGCATCAGGCTCTTAGTTTCAGCTCAGTTCATGATCTCAGGGTCGTAAGATCGAGTACCGTGTCAGGCTCCTCGCTGGGCATGGAACCTGCTTAGGCTTCTCCCTCTCCCTCTGCCCCTCTCCCACCCCCACCACCTGCTCACCCACACACGATCTCTCTCTCTCTCTCAAAACTTGCCATTAAATTTTATATCCTATTATAAATCAATAAATTTAGATATATTTTTATTATATAGTTATACATTTAAAATAGAAAACATATTGCTTATCTTAATAGATCATGTATAAATATGTTCTATAGTTGATATTTTAAGTTGATCAATCCTGTTATAAATTGTTCTATTCATAAGTAAGTGGGCTCATATCATAGATATGTTTTATTGATCTGATTTCTATTAATAAAAGGAACACTATCAGAACTCCCAAAGAACCAGAAGAATGAGTCAAACCCCCTCATTTTAAATAGGTCTAGTGAGTGAAGCTCATTTTCCTTTCTTGGGTGGATAGTAATTTTGTGTAATAATCATTTTTGAAGTCATGTTTTGTATGCAGTGGTGTTTTGTGTGTGGCGCAATGTCAATATACACCATGAGCTCCAAAGATAAGACGCTAGATAGCAGCTTTGTTTGAATAAGCATGTTGTTTGTTGAACTGAATTAGAGGTTGAAACAGGGAGAGATGCCGGCGTGGGTGACCTCTGAGACTCATGTTAATATCACACAACCCGATATGTTGTTAGTTAACTGACTATTGGGTAAGTCATCTAAAGTCTAGTATATGTTATAAAGGACCTAACTTCATTTTGATCTATATTAGACTCACTTATGTTGAAGGTACTAGAGATGCTCTGCCATCATATCAGATCTGAAAAAAGCTTTTCAGATTGGCTGCCTTTCATCATGGAAACTAATGGTGACTATCCCACTTGTGCCTTCATTCCCTGGACCACGCCCCTGCCGGCCATGCCAGGCGCGGGGAAGGAGGTCGTGCTCCACGGGGAACAGGCAAGTCAGAAGATGACATCACGCGGCCTGGATCTTGTATGCTCTCTGCGGACCTTTGAGGAGAGTCTTAGGAGGAGGATCATCAGGAAAGGGCCCACCCCCGGGGGGGGGGGGGTGATGCCACCTGAAACACATCTCCAAGACTCAGCAGAACTTTAATAGGATGGGAAGAGGGGAATGGAATTCCAAACGAAGGGAGTAGAATGTCCCAAGACACAAACACATGAGAAATGTTGTGTCTGCTCATCACACGTGGTCGAGTGTGGCCAGGCCATGGAAGTAGATGGGGGGGGCAGGGATGGGGCAGCAAGTGTGAGCCCCCCGATCCCACTGGAACTGGGTGGTGCGTAAGTCCCCGGCTCTTTACAGAGTGTTGTGGAATCTTCCATCTTCCCTTGGCTCGGGATGCATGGTTCCTTCAGCAAAGTGAGGCAGAGCAGACACAGAGAAGACGGAGCGTTTTCTCATTGAAAAGTAAAGCCAAGCATTTTAAAAATATGCAGAGTTACAGCGGTACTAGAAACTTAAGTCTCCAATGAATAATTTAGTGGCTTTTTAAGGAATTATCCCTAATTACAGTATGAATGGGTTGAATTGAGAAATAAGCCAGGACTCACTCATTCCCAGACCTCGGAAACTGATTCAAGGCAAGACTGCTGGGGGGAGAGGCAGCAGCCGCCTGCACAGACGCGCTCTTCTCGTGAGGAGCCCCCCCGCCACGTCTTTGCTTTCTCTCTTCCACCGCATCTCCTTTCTCCCCTGCAGCAGGGGGAGCCCAGCTTCCCAGGGAGGGGAGGGGTTGCACTACCTCTTAGGACACGAGGGTAATAGCAAGCAGAAGAGGAGGCAGGGCCAGCGTGGAAATGATGCTTCCTGTGGAGTCTCTGTGCCACACTTGTAAAAATGAGAACGTCCAGGTCCCTCGAGCTGCTCAGAAGGAAAATTACTTAGATTCAGAGTATCGAGCAATGGGAGGGGAAGATAATTAATTCAGCCCCTGTCCAGTATAGATGCATGAAATAATAGTTTGGTGGAACATGGAGATTTGTCTAAAAGTTGTCTGTACAACTTTGCCCTTCAGCTTAAGATCAAAGAACCCGATTCTACCAACACTGGTGGGAAAAAACCAAACTCACCTCATTCAAAGATGACCAGTGAGAGAGGGAGGGAGGGCCGGCGGAGGGTTAGGTGGGAGCCTGAGCATGTGCTGCTTCATAAAAGATTCATTTATTCAAAAGATGCGGAAGAGAAACAAACCTAGGAACAGGTTCTTGCCCAGGAACTGGTAAATATGTTGGATAAATCGACTTCTGGTTTACCTTAGTAGGAAAAAAAAAAAAAGAGTGTTATAGAAAAGCCGCAAAAGATAAAATCAAAAGGGAGCAGCCAAGGTGCAAAGTCATGTGGAGAGACCGACGTGAGAAAAGAACGCAAGGGGAACTTCTGAACAGTGGCAACGAAAATCATAAAGAGAAGCGCCGATGCCGGACGTAATGAAGGAAGACAGTACGGGTACAGCCTCACGCACGCGTACCTGGGACAAGACAGGAGAACAATGAGAGGAGGTGAGACGGAAAATAGAGAGCAAACAATGCATCTATTTGTGTCCGACCTGCGTGCGAGACCGCGAGCGGCACGAGTGTGCGATGTGGCCGCGCCGGGTGTCCAGCTCGCCGTGTCCCGATAAACGCATGAGGGGAGTGGCACCGCTTGACACACGAGTGGACGTAGCTTCATGTCCTTCTCAGCACCAGACGCCGTTACCTGGTGGGGAAGCGTCAGAGGATCATGAGGACGAACGTCTGTGCTGGAAGAAACGTCTTCCAACAGGGAAGGCAGACATGCGCATCGGCGAGGAAAAGGTGTCCTCAAATAAGCAACGATCGGCTTTGTCACGCCGAGGTTTTCGCCTCAAATTCTACTTTGTCTCCAATGAGTGTTGCTTCTCGTCCACGTCTGCAGCTCTGCCCCACCCCGGTTGTCGTTCCTGTCAGTGTCGCCTTGTCCTTTGTTTTAAGCTCAGGTGAACTACTGAAAGGCACGGTCTCTGCCTTGGCCTTTTAGAGATGCAGTTGAGCGTATTTGTATCTGCTTTCCTATTTTTATATTTCTTCTGCTATATTATTATATCCTGTTTTTAATGGTATCTTGTAATTCCTTTGTTTTTATTGTTAACCCATCCCCCCCTCTGGTGACCATCAGTGTGTTCTCTGTAAGTCCTTTGTTTTAATCTGTTTTTATTCTTTTGCTGTGTCATTTAGGTTTTGACTTTACTTTTATATGGTTATGTGGGATGTGGTGATCCTCTTTTCTCAAGCAGTCACCAGTTCAATTTTAAAAAGCAGATTTGATCTTACATTTCCTCTGATTTCCAAATCAGGACAGCACTAACACTTCAGAAAATCATGACACTTTAGAATCCTTTTATAGAATACGAGAAATTTGGGAAAAGTTTATATCATAAAAATGTATAGTCTCTCTTCAATTTCCTCCACCAACTGAGAAATTAATCTAAAGCAAAAACTAAGAATGGGATTAGTCAGGTTTCAAAATATCTGTCAGTCACATAGAATACTTGTGAATTTGGTTACGGGAGCAAGTGAAAAATTCTAAGCAATATTCTTGATGGAGAAGGAATTACAATAATAATCATAATCTGAATAGATAACCTCAAAATGTACTGATATAACTGGGGAGAAGAGAAGTGAGAAACATGAGCACAAACTCTTTCAAAATCCTTCAACTTTGCTAAAAGAAGCAGAAACATTAGGAAACTCTCATACTTGAAGCCCAGATAAGAAGGTTATCTTGGGGCGCCTGGGTAGCTCAGTGGGTTAAAGTGTCTGCCTTCAGCTCAGATCATGATCTCAGGGTCCTGGGATCGAGCCCCACATCGGGCTCTCTGCTCAGCAGGGAGCCTGCTTCCCCCTCTCTGCCTGCCTCTCTGCCTACTTGCGATCTCTCTCTCTGTCAAATAAATAAATAAAATCTTTAAAAAAAAAAAAAAAAAGGTCATCTGGGTCTGAGACTGGACCAGGGCTGCTGCCAATCAAGCAGACGAGTGGCAGCACTAGCCATTTGCCAGTGCTACAAGGCAAGACATGGAAAGCGACCCTTCCTGTGCTGCAGGAATAGGAGGATGGCTGAAAACTGGGGACGGGAGCACAAATATTAAGAAAGTCTGTCAGATACCCCAGAACTTCCCCTGAGCAAAAGTCATCGTTCAAGGGTTTTGAAGCCTATGGGGCATTGAAGGCTACTGGAGCAACAAAATCCAAATCCAGGTCAACACTCAAATATACCAACCTACCTCATTCACTAGCAGCTTCACAGAAGAAAAGGGGTGCCCATTCCTAGGAGTAAATCCTATTCACTGCACTCTTTATTGTTCTACTCATCATGTGTGGCATTCAACTAAAAAGTTACAAGACATACAAACAAAGCAAGAGATGATAAGCCATTATCAAGAGATAAAATAAGCAACAGAACCAGATCCTCAGATGACACAGATGTTGGAACTATCAGACAGAGACTTTGAATTACTATGATTAATATCTTCATGAATTAATGGAAAAGGAGGGCAAACTACACGGATAGAGAATTTCATCACAGATATGGAAAATATAAGAAAGAATCAACCTGAAATATGAGGAAAAAAGCATGGTATGATAAATGAAGAATTACTTCGATGGATTCATGAGTAGATGTGATACATCCAAGGAAGGAATGAGTGAACATAAAGATAGGTCATTAGAAATTGCTGAAATTGTAACACAGAGAGAAAACAGGTGAAAAAAATAAAGCATACTTTCTCAGAGCTATGACATTATAACAAATGGTTTAATATACATATAATTGAAGTCTGAGGAGAAGGAGAGAAAACATGGCAGAAAAAAAATATCTGAAGAAATAATGACCAAAAGTGATCAAAAGATATTATGAAACTTATCAAAACATGGCTCCAAACTCAGTCCCCAGACTGAAAACTAGACAAATCATATTCAAATTTCAGATTCGAAGACTAAAAATAAATCTTGAAGACAACTAAAGAAAAAAACACATTACATAGATAGAAACAAATCTTAAAATTGTAGGAGTTTTATTGTCAGAACCTATATAAGCTATATAAGCCAGGAGGCACAAAATGACATTTTTAAAAGACTGAAATAAAAATCTCTCAGTCAAGACCTTTCTACTAAACAAAAGCAGCTCTCAAAAATAAGGTGAAATAAATAGTTTTTCCAAACAAACTAAAGCTGAAGAGAATTCATTGTCAGTAAGCCTGTAGTTCAAGAAATTATAAGGAAGCTTACCAAGCAGAAGTAATGTAATAGCAGGGAGAAGCTAACCTGTGCAAAAAGAAATACAGAGTTCTAGAGATAAAATACAGTAGAGTAAAAAATATTTTTCCTTTTTTTTAATTGCTCCAAAAGATAACTAACTGTATAAAGAATAAGCAGTAGTGAAATAATATATGCATATCACAAAAGTAAAATTAAAATATATGTCAATAACCACAAAGGATGGAAGGGAAAAACTTGATGTATAGAACTGTAAAGCTATTACACCTTATAATATTATTTTTCATATTATAATATAATTATAATATAATATAATGTTATTATACTGTTATTATAATGTTATATACTGTTATTATAATGTTATTATAGTGTTACAATATTATTTAGAAGCAAATTCTGATAAAGTACGTACATATTATAAAGCATAGAGTGAACACCTAAAATTATTTAAAAAGTTGTAGCTAATAAAACAATAGGGGACATAAAATTAGAATCATAACAAATAACACAGAAGCAGGCAGGAAAAGAAAGAAAAGGATCAAAGTACAGATGGAACAAATATTTAAAAAAATCACAACCACAAGATGGTAGATTTAAGTACAAAGGCGTAAGCTCCCAAATTAAAGGCAGATGTTCATCCTCAAATATATGATGTCCTCAAGAAACTCATTTAAAAAATACAGAAATAAAGTAGATAAAAGTAAGAATGTAGGAAATATACAGCATGCAAATACAAATCGGAAGAAGTCTGGGTTATTAGTATTAGGTAGATTGGAATTCAGAACATAAACTATTACCAGGGATGAAAAGGGACATTATAGAACCACCAAAACATACTTAAAATCATACCAGGAGGGCATAACAATGCTAACTGTGTCTGCATCTAGTGAGAGAACTTCAATATGCACGAAACAAGGACAGGTTGAACTGAACAAAGAAATAGGCACCATAGCAGTTGGAGACGCTGGCATTCATCTCTCAGGATTTCACAGAGCAAGAAGGCAAAATATCAGAAAGACTGAGAGAACATACACAATACTATCCACCAGCTTGATTAAATCACCATTTATAGGACACGCTTCCTAACAATAGCATATGTATCTCTCGTGTGCATATGGAAGATTCACCAAAATCAATCATATTCTTAGCCAGAAAACAAGTCAACGAATTTTAATTAAATAATAAAATATATCTAATTTGTTCTTTTGCCACAATATAATTAATTTAGGAATCACTAACAGAAAACAAGTCCAGAGAATTTTCAAATATCTGGAAATTAAATGAAAACCTGCCAAGTAACGTGTAGCTGAAAGAGGAAGGGACAGGAAATTTAAAAATAGTTAGGACTGAATGTAAGTGAAAGTCAATTTTAAAACTTCTTGGGAAACATAGCGAAAGCAGTGTTTGGACAGAAATGTATAGCATTAAAAATGCCTATATTAAAAAACAAGAAACTCTCAACAAAATATTAGCAAATTGAATTCAGCGCATCAAAGGAAGCATATACCATGATTGAGTAGGTTTCATTCCTGGGATGCAAGGATGGTTCAACGTCTGTCAATCAGTAAATATGATGCGTCACAATAGACTGAAATGTAAAAATCATATAATCCTCTTAATAAATGAAGGAAAAGCACTTGACAAAATACAACATCCTTTCATGATAAAAACTCTATAAACTGAGTATAGAAGGAATATACCTCAACATAACAAAGGCTGATGTGCAAACCTCCAGCTTACATCACACTCAACAGTGAAAGGCTGAAAGCTTTTTCCCTAAGATCAGGAACAAAACAAAGGTGCCCCCTCTCACCACTATTACTCAACGTAGTTCTGGAAGTTGTAGCTAGAACAATCAGGCACAAGGAAAAAAGAAAGAAAGAAAAAGCATCTAGATCAGAAAGAAATGAGTAAAATTGTCTTTATTTGCAGATGATATGATTTTATATATAGAAAATCCTAAAGATGAAGCCAAAACTCTGTTGGAACTAATCAATAAATTCAGTGAAGTTGCAGGATACAATATCAACATAGAAATCAGTCGCTCTTCTATTTCACTATTTCTACTTTCTATTTCCCTGTAATATATGAAAAAAGAAATAAAGAAAGCAATCCTTTTCACAATAGCATCAAAACCCATAAAATACTTCGGAATAAGTTTAACCAAAGAAATGAAAGACCGTGCTATGGAAACCACAGGACTTTGATGGAAGAAATTGAAGAAGACACAAACAAATGGAAAAACATTTGTCTGTGTTCATGGATCAGAAAATAAATATTGTTAAAATGTCCACACTTCCCAAAGCCTTACATATATTCATTGCAATCCCTATCAAAATTCCAAGGGCATCTTTCACAGAAATAGAAAAAAACCTAAAATATATGTGGGAACACAACAGACCCTGAAAAGCCAAAGCAATACTGAGAAAAAAAGATCAAAGCCAGAGGCATCACATGTCCTGACTTCAAACTATAATACAAAACTACAGTAATCAAAACAGCATGGTACTGGCATAAAAGTAGGCACAAAGACTAATGAAACAGACTGGAGAACCCAAAAATGAACTCTTGCATATATGGTAACTAATATTTGACAAGGGAGCCAAGAATATTCAGTGAGGAAGATAGTCTCTTCAATAAATAGTGCTGGGAAAATTGGATAACCAGAGGCGGAAAAGTGAAATTTCATAATATATAAATGTTGAATTACTATGTCATACATCTGAAACTATTCTAATGTTGTATGTCAACTATATTTCAATTAAAAAGATAAAAATAGACCCTATTTTGCAACACTCACAAAAATTAAAAAGACTTAAGCATGAGACCTGGAACTGTAAGACCCCTTGAAGAAAACAAAAAACTCCTTGACATTGGTCTTGGGAACAAGCTTATGGATATGACACCAAAAGCACAAGCAACAAAAGCAAAAATTAAAAAATGAGACTACATCAAACTTAGAAGATTCTGCACAGAAAAAAAAAAGAAGAAAATGAAAAAGCAACCTATGGAATGGGAGCGAATATTTGCAAATTGGGCCTCTGTTAAGGGGTTAATATCCCAAATATATAAAGAACTCCTACAAGTCAGTAACAACAACAACAAGCAATCTATTTAAAAAATGTGCAGAGGAATGAAATAGACATTTTTTTCCAAAGAAGACGTGCAGATGACCAACAGACACGCTCAGCGTCACTTGGCATCTGGGAAATGCCGATCAAACCCACGATGAGGTGTCACCTCGCACCTGTCGCAATGACTATTATCAGAGAGACAAGAAATAAGCACGGGCACAGGTGTGGAGAAGAGGAAACACTTTTGCACTCTTGGTGGGGATGTCATTGGCGCAGCCACTGAGGAAAACAGGATAGAGGTTAACCCTAAAACTAAAGGTAGAACTACCCTATGATCCAGCCATCCCACTGCTGGGTATATAGTCAAACGAACTGAAATCAGGATCTTGAAGCGATACCTGCATTCTCATGTTTATTGCAGCACTATTCACAACAGCCAAGACCTGGAAACAATCTAAGTGTCTGTCTTTTAATCCCAGGCATTAATGGACAAACATGTGGCAATGTACTCAATGGAATATTACTCAGCCATGAGAAAGAAAGAAATTCTGTCATTTTTGACAACACGACGGACCTTGAGGGCATTCTGTTCAGTGAATAAGTCAGATGGAGAAAGACAAATACTGTATGATCTCACTTCCACACAGAACCTAAAAAAGCTGAACTCAGAGAAAGAGAGTAAATCGGTGTCACCAAGGTTTGGGCTGGGGGGTTGGGCAGATGTTGGTCAAAGTGTAAAAACTTGCAGTTAGAGGACGCGTACCTTCCGGGGATCAGATGCACAGCTCGGTGATTATAGTCAACGATACTGTGTCATATGCTTTAAAGTCGCTCAGAGACCCGATCTCAAATTTTCTCATCAAAAAAAGAAAAATGAAGAAAATAAGAAGAAAGGTCTGAAATCAATGATCTAAAGCTTCCACCTTAAAAATCTAGAAAAGAGAGAGAGCTAATTTACCTGAAACTAGCAGAAGGAAGGAAACAGTATTGATAAGAGCAGAAATCAAAGAAACTAGAAACAGAAAAATATAAAGAAAATCAATGAAACCAATTTCTTTCTCCTTTTCCTTCCTTCCTCCCTCCCTCCTTTCTTCCTTCCTCCCTTTTCTTTCTATCTTTCTTTCTCCCTTCCCCCTCCCCCCTTCCCCCCTTTCTCCCTTTTCCCCTTTCTTTCTTTCTTGAATGGTCAGTATGACTGACAAACCCCTGGCTA
>CM052894.1:1136924-1197744 GCA_028534135.1 Potos flavus
CATTCATTCAGCATTCCTCTGATTTGGAAACCAACTAGTGCAAAGAGAGACAATTACAGACCAATATACTTCATAAACAGAGATGCGAATGTCTTCAACATGATATTAACAACATGTAGAACTGATCATACATCATGACCCAGCAGGGCTCTCTCTAGGAAATCAATGCTGGTTCCACATTAGCAAATCAATGTTATTTACTTTATCAAAAGCTAAAGAAGAAAAGCGATATGATCATTTCAATAGATGCAGAAAATGCATTTGTCAAACTCAACGTCTATTCAGATTAAAAAAATAACAAATGAAGCTCTAAGTCAACTAAGAATTATTTTTTTTAGGATTATTTATTTATTTATTTGAGAGAGAGAGAGAGAGAGAGAGAGAGCAGAAGCAGGGGAGAGCAGCAGAGGGAGAGGGAAAGCAGGCTCCCACTGAGCTGGAAGCAGGACATGGGGCTTGATCTCAGGACCCCAGGATCACGACCTGAACCAAAGGCAGACACTTAACCGACTAAGCCACCCAGACACCCTGAAGTCAACTAGGAATTAAAGGGGATGTCTTCAAACTAAGAAAGGACATCTTTTAAAGAGTCACAGCTAATGTTGTATTCAGTAGTGAATGCCTGATGTTTTTTCTCTAAGATGGAGAACAAGGCAAGGGGTTGTGCTCCCTCCATTCCTGTGCGAAATTTTACTAGAAGTCCTAACTTCTGGTTGGAGGCAATGCAATAAGGCAATAAGGCAAAAGGAAAACACTGAAAGCATGCAAAGTGCCGACAATATACAGAAAAAATGATTGCATAGGACTGTCTCAAAGAGTCTGCAGAAAGCTACTAGTTCTCGTAAGTGAGGTGAGCAAGTTGCCAGACACAAGGTCAATGTGAAAATTCAACTATATTCCTGTATTACTGGTGATGAACAATTGGAAATTAAAATAAAATAAAAAAGCACTCAGACCATGAAAATATTTATAGGGTAACCTAACAAAACATATGTCCTGAAAACTATAAACATTGATTGGAGAAATCAAGGACATTAATAAGTGGAGAGATATTTTGTATTAATGGGTGGGAAGACTCCATAATGTTAAGATATCCGTGCTCTCCAAATCGATCTATAATCTATGTCATCCTAAACAAAATCCCAGTGTGTTGAAATTGACAAGTTGACTCTATCTGGAAAGCTGAAGAAAGGAGAATAGTCAGTAGTTTTGAAAAAAAAAATGCAGAGGAATCCTACATAACTGATTTGAATGCTTATGATAAAGCTCCAGGAATGGAGGGTTATATAATTGGCAAACCCATAGGAACAAAGATCAATAGAACATAGTAATAGACCTTCCAGAAATAGACACACACATATATGGTTAATTTGTTTTTGACAAAGCTGCAAAGGCATTTAATAGAGAAAGCTTGCCTTTCCAATAAACGGTTTAGGAACAATTCATCTTTAAAATAAACAAAGAGACCCTAAGCGATACCTTGCATCATATACAAAAATTAACTGAAAATAGATTATAGACCTGATTACAAACCAAAAAACCCTAGAACTTCTGCAAGAAAACATAAAAGAAAAAGATTTTAACCTCGAATTAGGGAAAGACTTCTTTGATAGGAAACGAAAAGCCTGAACCATAAAAGAAAATGTATTGATACATTGTATTTCATCAAAATTAAATGTTGTTCATTGAAAGGACTTTTAATAAAATGAAAAAAGAAAAGTCACAAGGTCAGGCAGCCTGGTCACAGCCCATAGATAGATTCGCAAAACATACATCTGATAAAAAATTGATATCCAGAATATACAAAGAACATTTAGAAGTCAATAAGAAGAAGATGGACCAAATATGCGAGCAGACACATCACCAGCAAAGATGTATGGATGGCGGCTGAGCACGTGAAAACATGTTCAGTGTTCTCTACCATTAGGAAAATGCAGATTAAATCCATAATGAGAACCCCCCTTCATATTAGAATAGCTGTAATTTAAACCCTACACAGGCAGTGCCACATGCCCGGGGAGATGCGGGGCAGCTTGCTGGTGGGGATGCGACATGATAGGATCACTTTGGAAATCAGTTTGGCAGTTTCTTGTAAACATACCCATGTCCTGTACCCCGTGACCCCATGGCTGGGTATTTACCCAAGAAAAACAAAGAGGCATGTCCACACAAAAACCTGTGCACAAGCGTTTATACTGGCTTTCTTGGTGGGCAACAAACTTGGGGACAATCCACATATCCATTAATGGATCGACAAACTCGGGCACGTCCAGACAATGGCCTAGGGTCGGGATGGACCTCTGGTGCAATGTGACCGAATCCCACAGACATTATGCTAAGGGAGAGCGCAGAATCAAACATTTGTGTTCTATATGATTCCCTTTTCGTGAGGTTCTAGGGGGACCCAAAGCAGATCAGTGGTTTCCAGGGATTGGGGGTGGGAGGGGGGCACTGACTGCAGAGGGGCAGAGGGCACCTTGTGGGGTTGTGGTCGGTTGTCTAACTGTGGATGTGGTTACAGGGGGGCAGTTGTGGAAGAGTGAATTCCACTGTATGTACATTGTATCTGAGTGCACCCAACTATTTTTTTTTAAAGAAGAGTCATTAGAGACCTCCCCAGTAACACATGCAAAGTTCACATGATCTTGGTTTGAACAAACCAAACAAAAAACAAAAACTGTGAGACAACTGGACACTGACTAGGTATTTAATAATTATGAGGAGTTCGTGTTAATTTGGTTCCGTTGTAGGTGTAACAAGAGTTCCATGCTTATGCTTTTAAAAAGAACCCTTCTAACCGAGGAGCACCTGCCGTAGCAGGCGGGCGGAGCTGGAGGGGGTCCTGGGGGGACCGCAGCGGAATAGGGGCTGGGTGTGTGAGCACTGCGGGGTGCTGGGGAGGTGGGGGTCATCGCACTGTTCTCTGTTATATTACTGCTGGAAGTTTTCATAATGAGAATTGAAGGAAACAGAGTAAACAGTAACACTAGGACACAGTCAGGAAAGCCCCACCCCCACTCCCGCTCCCACTCCCCGCTCCCACCCGCCTGCCCCATGCAGCGACTTCGACAAGTCAAGGGGAACTGTAAAGAAGTCAAAAGACTACGAAAAATAAATGAATGAGACAGAAATCAACGCGACAAAAATAAGCCTTTTATAAAATAACCAGACATGATGTGCACGTATTCAAAGAGGTAGTTTGTGGCCTATGTGCCCCGGGAAACCTACACCCCAAAATGACGATGGTGTTGCCACCAGCTCAGAGTAAACTCGCTTTCAAATCAGGGCATTAGGAAGTTACAGAAAAATGAGGAAAACGATAAAAACAAAGACAGACTTTCATAGTTTTAAAAACAAATACATAGATTAAAAAAAAAAAAACACGCCCCACCCATGGTCAGAAAATAAACAAACATATCAGGGGGAAACATTCCTGGTCAATATCAGTATTTTTTTTTTTTTTTTTAGTGACTAGATGAACTGTTTTCCGGGACGTAGTGAGCTATTCAGCTTGGGTCAGGGGGGGCAGCCTGGTCACAGCCCCCAGTCTCCCGCCTCCTGTGAGGGCTGTGAGCTCACATACCTCACTGTCACGGTCCCTCCGCCGGGCGCTCCACGCATGTCACCTGTCAGGTCTCCAAACTCCAAGGACAGTCTTCTCCTGACACAGAGCTTCTTTCCAAACGTAGAAAATGGTAATACGCTGATGTAGATTATAAAGTCGGCTACCCATTTACCAATGTTTCTCAAAAACAGGAAAAAAAAGAGAAGCAAATAAATTACTTGGACAAGCAAATACATTACTACAAGATCTCGGTTGTAAAAGTGGCGATAAAAATCCTAAAAGTATTAATGAAAATGTAACAGTATGGTAACAATGACATCTGCCACGATCCAGTGGAGTCCATTTCATGGTGGCAGAAATCGTGTAATAATAAGAAAGGGACTGGTGACAACATCACATGAGTAGGTTTAATACGAAAGAATAGTCCTTAATTGGGTTTTAGGAAGATGTATTGTTTGATAAAATTCAACAGCCATTGAAAAAAATGAGAAAACAAAAAACTGAAGTGTAATCCCTCAACATGATACATATTTATCTAAGAGCTGCCCCATCACACAGCAAACATCACTGTCACTCCCATGAAAATCAATCCCTCTGTATCTTTGACTTGACTGTTTTCTGGAAGTTGCAGCCATTGCAAGAAGAAATGAAACACAAATATGAAATTCTGCTTGAAGTTTGTTTACCTTTATATTTTGAAAACTCACAACATTCAGCTTAAAAATTCTCAGAATTAGGCAGTTCATCAAAAAGGATTGATAAAATATAAACATACAAAAGACAGTATGTTTTTACATATTAATAGTTATTTGGAGATTGCAGCGGGGGAAATGTTCTCTTCGTGCATGGAAAATGCATCCAGTACCTGCACACGGCCGTCGACAGGCAAATGCCTGAGAACCTTCACTGTGTATGAATCTAAACAAAGGAAACGAAGAATTTGCCAGAGATGGTACTTTCAACTGAAGAGACTCACCATAGGTTTGGATAAGACAATGGAACATCGTGAGGATATCAATTCTCATGTTAGTTTATGGATATGATATAATGCTAATTATATTACTTTTTTGAAATGTGAGAAAATCATTTTAAAGTGTTGATCAGGGAATACATGCAGAAGAGGGGCAAATATATACCTTTAAAAAATCTGTAAGACGGATTTAACTTCTTGTTCTAAAGTTGGATCCGTTTTTAAAAATGGGGTGCTGATATACCAATCTGCATATAGATTAATGAAATGAGTGCTGAAAGAATTGTTATATGGGACAATATTCTAATACCACCATAAAAAACAGACAGACATAAACAGATGACTCATAGAATAATTATAAATGATTATGCAGTATGTGGTTTACTCATAAGTAATTCAAGGAATGCAAATTTAAACCACCAAATATAATATTCCTATTAAATTAGCACAGACTTCCAAGAACCTTGGCGCTGCTCCGTGTTTTCAAAAATGCAGTAGGGTGTGCGCTCATTCTTAACGCTATTAAATGTAGTGTGTAATGGGTCATGCGGTGTGCCTTTCAAATCTTTTAAAAAAGTTAATATCATTTCACTCAGTGATTCTACTTCTTGGAGAAAGAACAAATATGTATGTACAGTGATTCAGCGCATCGGTATTTAGAATACCAAAAAGAAGAAATAAAATCTCAAATATCCATGACTAGACAGTTGGTTAGATGAGTTAGGACGCATCAGTATTAAAAAATAAATAGTCTTCGGCCATTAACAAAATCATATTTGGAAGGTTATTTAGACAAAAGGCCATGCTCTGGTTTTGTTTTGGTAAGTCTGGAAAGCAGCTTGCAAAGTGTATGGACAGAGTGCTCCCCATTTCAAGAGCACTGTTCACACACACACATGCACACACGTACTCATACACGCACACACACACACACACACACACGTACTCATACACGCACATACACATGTGCACACACAGACACGCGCACACGTACTCATACACGCACGCACACACACGTACTCATACACGCACGTACGCATGCGCGCAGAGACGCGCACACGTACTCATACACGCACACACATGCACACACGTACTCATACACGCACACACATACATGTACTCATACACGCACGTACACATGTGCACACACAGACATGCGCACACGTACTCATACACGCACACACATGTACTCATACAAGCACGTACGCATGTGCGCAGAGATGCACACGTACTCATACACACACACACACACGTACTCATACACGCACGTACACATGTGCACACACAAACACGCGCACACGTACTCATACACGCACGCACACACACGTACTCATACAAGCACGTACGCATGTGCGCAGAGATGCACACACGTACTCATACACGCACACACACGCACACACGCACTCATACACGCACACACATACTCATACACGCACGTACGCATGTGTGTGCGCGTGCACACACACACACACACGCACACTCACTGGCACACACACTAGTAAAAGCCGAGGAGACGCACCAGAATGATCGGACCATTTCTGGAGGCGGAAATGAGGAGGCCTTTTATGTCTAACTATAGACTATCTTTTACTTTCCATTTTTAATGAGCAGATATTACATCTATAGTCAGAAAAAGGCCATAAAATGCATGAAAATGCTTCTTTCTCCTTCGTGCCATTGAAGAGGAGAACATTCCCTGCTGCTGGGGCCTGGCATCAGCGGCGTGCCACTGGCAGGACAAGATAACGGAGCCGTGTCCACCTGCCACAGAGACACGGCCGTGCTCAGGGGGCACTGCGGCCCCCCAACCCTCGTCCTGTCTGGGGAAGGGGCGGGGCCCCAGTTCGCGGCCCCAGCCTCACCCAGGTGTCTCTTTCTCGTCCTCCTTGGAAGCACAGCCCCGTGGATCCTTAGGGGCCGGCACAGGGGGCGGCACCACCTTCCCGACAGTGGTGTCCCCACGGAGCACCCCCTGAGGGTCTGATCCGCCCCCTCCAGGACCGGACGTCCAGGGGCTGGGGAGGGTGAGGCCAGGAGAGCAGGATGTGTGCAGAGCTCATCACTGCTCGCCGGGACTCAGCCCGGCTTCCTAGGAAACAAACCGTGAGGTCCCAGCCGGCCGCCCGCGGCCCAGGGGTTTCTGCAGTGAGAGCATAAGCCCAGGGACCTCTAGGACCCCCGACTTTACTGAGACGGTTGGGGGCAACACTGCTGGTACATGACGGGAAACCAGGTATTTTAGTGGAAGACATGAGTGTGTTTGACTCTTTCGGACAACGGGAAGCCCTCAAGGGACTGGAGGCTGGCGGTGACCAGTTTAGGGTCCGCTGTGCACCCCGCAGGTATGTTCGGGCTTCCCTCCAGTCCCAGAGAAAACTGTTGGGGGGGAGGTTGTCCAAGGAGCGCCGTGAATTGCGCCTTCTGCAGGAAGTCAGAAAAAGGCCGGCATGGGAAAGAGGCATCCAATGTCATCTAATGAGTGGCTTAGAAGTGTGTTTTGGAGAAGTGGCATCACAGAGGGCAGGCGGCCTGAGTTCAAAATGACCCTGCAGCTTGCTCACGGTGCAACTTTGGGGACAGTATTTCTCTGTGTAAAGTGGGGCTATTTCCGGAATTCAACACATTACTACGACAACGTCCGTAATCAATATAAATGCTCACACCCCATGGCATCTTGGAGGCTGGTGCCGTCCCAGCTGCTGTTCTCCAGACACGGTGGCCGCAGTGCTTCCTCGGAGATCACCCAGCGGACTGGCTATCCCTTTTGATGGCTTTATATTTTCTCTGTGTCTAGACTGTACTTCAAGGCTCCATTTCTAGGAAAATTGGTTGTGCCCCCAGAACCACTGGCATATTATTCAGCTATCAACAACGGTCGGCAGGTTGCCTAGACAATGAACAAACTAACCAACAAAACTGTCTTTTCACACAACTGGGGGTTCGCAGCCTGTGATCTTTTTGTCCTTGAGTGTATGGGGACATGCCACAAAGTCATGAAACACTTTGTCAAAAGATGAGAGCTGTAGATTACAGATTTGATCCTGAATCACTGTGTTAGTGCTGAGCCTATTCAGAAAATAACGAGGGGAATGTCAGAATTCCATTTTAAGTGTGGACTTCAAAATCCAAATTAGACATGATCATTCCCTACTTTCTTCTCAGGAGAACTTTCCAGATGCTGGTACCTATTATAAAGCACCATTCTCTCTTGGAAATGTACTGCGGGCCATTTAGAGGATATTAAATGTTCTGGTACTCATATTTAACAAAGTATAATGAAACAGGTGAAATTAATTTTACTTAATTTTATTTAGCCTAACCTACGCAGAACATTGTCATTTCAACATGTAATTGGTATAAAATATTAATGGGATATTTCTTTCTTCTTTTTTTTTCCGTGTTGTCTTGGTATTTTTTGTATTGTATTTTACATGCACAGCACACCTCGGTGCAGAACAGCCAGTGCTTGGTGGCCTCGTGTGGCTAATGTCCCCCGTGTGCTTCAGGGCAGCTCAGGAAGATGAGAACCAAGTGTATCGGGGGAGACCTTAAAGATCTCTTCATCAGGATATTTTATAGAAGAGCTAGTCAATAAGGTGTAAAGACAGCATTTCAAAGAAATTTACCCATGCCCATTCCACAAACAACTTGGATTCAAATGTGACCTTTCTATGTGTATGATCTTATAAAAATAGTTAAGGCACCAATTTTATCCTACATCTAGGATACTTAAAAGGTAATAAGCGTGTATAATTTATATGCACAAACGGTTTGCCTTTCATTTCAGCACATTTCACTTTTCCCAAAGGAAGAATTATCCATATCTGTTAGGTGTGCAGAACTTGGAAACTACCGAAATGTAGAAGGAAGGAAAAAAAGTCACGGGAGGCTCCAGGATGGGTTTCCGAGCAGCTGCTATGTTGACGCAATCTTGTAGCTCCAGTTTTGCATTCTACTCTGACGTAGTATTTTAATACGGATTTCTCTGTGATCAAATACATTAGTCAATGTTACCTTTAATAATTTTTTCAAAATCCAGCTGGCGAATCAGAATTTACTTAACATAAATGCACCACAGGACACTATTTCCACATTTTCACCGTGCGTACGTATTTTTTAGGCATTTAGCATCACTTTTTCGTAAGTCCCCAGACTTTGTAAAGACCTCTCAAGCCAAGTTGTCACTGTCTGACACTTGCTTTAGAGGACACAAGACTGCCTTGCGAGAACCACACAAGTATTGACGATCAGGAAAAGGATCTATTTCTTCCTTCCATTCTCATGCTTTTTAATTCTGCTTTAAGAATTTTTATTTTTGCCTTTGCTGTCTAGGACTTTAGTGCAATAACTAATGTAGTAATGATGGTAGACACTCTGGCCATCTACATTTTGAAGGGAGTCTTTTAATCCTTTCCATTAACACTGATGTGTATTGCAGCTTTTATTAATTACCCAATATGGAACTTAGGAAAGTTCCTGCTGTTCCTAGTTTGCTAGTGGTTATTGCTTGTTATCATAATTTAGAAGTAAATTTTTTTTCAATTTTTTTCTATTAAGATAATCACATTTTTCTCATTTTAATTTGTTATTGTAGTGTATGCTATTAAAAAGATTAGTAATGTTAAGTCACTCGCATTCCTTGGATAAGCTCGAGTTCTTCATTGCGAATTGCCATTTCTGTATAGTGTCCCTCGTTTAGGGTGGTCGATCTGAGCCCTGATCCGTTCTTTCTTTTCTTCCACTCTGCTCGCCTGGTTTCGGTGTGGAAGTTACACTGGGTTCATAGAATAAATTGAGAAGAGGACCCTCTTTTTTAATTCTTTGGAAGGATTTTACATTAGAATGGGATACTCCTTAAAAAAACAATTTTTAGGACTTGCCTGTTAAATATAAGATCCTATTTTTTCATTTGTGGAAAGATTTTAAGCACCGATTTAATGTATTTATTTGCTATATGACTGTGCGTGCTTTCTGCTTCTCATTCCTATAAGGATCAATGTGTTATAGACGTTTTCCCTAGAAGTCATACTTGCATTTACATTTTCAAGTTGTTTTTGGTATACAATAGTTTATGATATTTCCTTATTGTTTTAATATACTATACTAATAGTTTTGTTTTTTAAACATATAATATTGCTATTTACATCTCTTTATTTAAAAAAACAGTTTACTTGTTCAACTTCACTAGAGATTTGTCCATTTTATTAGAACTTCAAAGAAACAACTTTTGCCCTTTAAAAATACTTTCTATAGATATTTTCATCCTCATTTATTTCTGATTTTATCTCCAGTTTCTTCCATTTTCTTTGGATTCATTCAGATCTTTTCTTAAATCCTTAAGTTATATACTTGCACATTAATTTTTTGTCTTTTCTAATAAAAGATTTAAAGTGACACATTTCTCTCTACGTATCATTTTCACTGCTTTCCATAAATTTGTAAATGCATTTTTGTCATTCAGTTCTATAGATTTTACTTTTTTGTTTTTTTAAAGATTTATTTATTTGACAGAGAGAGAGAGGTCACAAGTAGGCAGAGAGGCAGGCAGAGAGAGAGAGGGAGAAGCAGGCTTCCTGCTGAGCAGAGAGCCCAATGCGGGGCTCGACCCCAGGACCCTGAGATCATGACCTGAGCCGAAGGCAGAGGCTTTAACCCACTGAGCCACCCAGGTGCCCCAAGATTTTACGGTTTTATCATAAATTTATGTCTCATGGATTTTTAGGATATATCTGTTTAATTAATTTTATCATTTATAAGTTTTGTAATTTTCTTTGTTATTCATTTATAATTTAAATAACTTGTGGTCAGATATGCGGCCTATATGATGGTTCTTTTGAACCTTGCTGAGATTTGCTTTATGGCCTGATACATTGGTCACGACCGATCAGAATGTGCTTCGGCTAACGGTGGACACAACGTTCCATACGTGTGCATTTGAGTAGGCTTGATAAGTACATTGTTTATATGACTTTCCTCTTGGAAATATTTGAGAGACATATGGTTAAATCTTGTACTGTGGTGGTGGATTTCCCCAACTCTACTCCTCCCATAAATTTTGACACTATTCATTAGGTTTGTTCGTATTTTGAGTTATTCTGTTTTTATGGTGAATTTTACCTTTTTACGGATATGTGGTCACTTCCTCCACACTCAGTGCTTTGTTCTCATAGCGCCTTTGCTCGTGACCTATTTCCTAGTAGTGTAATACACGTGCATTCTTCCGCTCGCTTACGTCTTTTTCAATAGCTTTGCTGTCAACTCTTCCTGAATCCTTTTAATTAAGTGTACTTTTTTTAAACGTTAAGTAGGTGGATTCTTTTCCGATTAGCAACCCATTTTTAACTGCTCAGTTGGTCACCTTTGCTAGAGTATTTGCCTCTTGGGACTTTGCCCTACCCTCTTAGGTTTGCATTACTATTTTCCTACTTCTTCTCTTCTCATAGCTTACCTTTATTTGCTATTAATTTAATTTTTTGTTTATTTAAAAATTCTATTTTCTGCTATTGTTTGGAATTTATACACTCTATTATTTAAAAATACTCTTTAAAAAATTTATTTATTTATTTATTTGGGGGGGGAGAGAGAGAGAGAGGGAGGAGGAGCAGAGGGAGAGGGAAAGAGAATCCCAAGCAGACTCCCCACTGAGCACAGAGCCCAACACAGGGCTCGATCTCACGACCCGGAGATCACGACCTGCGCTGAAGTCAAGAGTCGTACACTCAACCAACTGCACCACACAGGTGCCCCTCTATTATTTAAAAATTCTCTTAAATTTATGCCATAAATAGTTAAGAAGTCTAAAATTGAATACTATCTTGCCACTACTGTGCTAAACGACACAAGGGCATTGTCATAATTTAATAGTGACCATCCTTTTCTACCTACTTTTCCAAGTTAGGTGTTTATATTGTTCATTACTCAGTTTTTTCTAAAGCACATTTATCGTTATTACTGCTCTTTATACTCATTACCTATTTGACTTTCCTAAGACAATCCTTCCAGGATCATTTTTCTTTTTTGTTAAATCCTAAGAATCTTTTTAAAGTGAAGGTTAGCTAGTAGTAAAATCTCTGTTTTTGCTCATCTGAAAAAATTACTAATTTTCCTTCATTTTCGAAGGATGGGTTTTCTGGCTGATGGTAATTTTTTTCTCAAATCTTTACAAATATTATTCCAGGGATTTATGGGATCTATTTATATCCTCCAAGTTTTCCATTATTCTTGATGGCGTTCCTGTGTAAGGGATCTGTTTTTTTTGTCTCTGGAGGTTTTTAAGATTTCTGTCTGACTTTAGGATTTACAATTTCATCACAATGTGTCTAGCTGTGGTTCTCTTAAAAATTTGTAACTCGTTGAATGTTATGCTTCTGAGGCTTTGCATCTTTCATCATTTCTGGGACAACTTTAAAATGCTGCCCTCCCGCTGCTGAAATGTCAATATTTTTTATTATTTTAATTTTTTAAAAATTTATTTTATTATAAATATTTTATTATTATTTTAAATAATAAATAATTTTCAGCTTTATTATGTTAAATTTTTTACCTTTACTTTCATGCTACTTATCTCTTTGCTCTCTATGCTGTGCTCTAGGCAATTTCTTTAGGTCTATTTTCCGGCTGCTAAGTCTCTCTTCATCGGTCTCTAGTATTCTGTTTCAGCTTTCCATGAAGTGTTTTATTTCATCAATTATAATTTTAATCTCTAGAAATCCCATGGGCTTCTTTTTTCAAATCTGCTTCATTACATACAGTGTCTTTACTCTTGCTCCTCTCGAGAACATGCCACGTACAATTATTTTGTATTCCGTGTATGAAATTCCAGTATTGCTGCTCTTTGAGGATCCAGATTTGTTGCTTGTTATTTTTGATGGGCGTCACCCACGGAGGCTTGCTTCTCCTTTAGTGCTTTAGTGATGACGTTATCACCTTATCATAGTATGTAGAATGCCAGTGGTCCTGACTTGGTTGTGCCTTCCTCTAAAGAAGTTTTATATTTACTTCTGCAGAAATAAGGGGCGCCGCTAACCCAGGATGAGACCAATCCCCCATGAATATACAACTCCTGCCCAATTCTAAACTCCTAGACTCCACCGCCCCGTCTAACCGCAGGCCAGTTTCCAAGAGTGTCCCTGCAGCACCCTGAATCCTACCCCTCCCGTGTGCCACTGTAGACCTAAGACCAGGTTCTTCCTGGTCAGTGAGAAGAGATGCAATCTTTGGAGACCATCTCTACTATTGGCCAGCTTAGGAAAGCATCCCAAAGTGGGGTCTGTCCAGGGCTGTTCCTTCCAGTGACTGGAAAGTCCATTAGTTAGAAAACTAACTCATCACACTGTTGGAGACATAAGTCAACTCAACTCTTTTGACTGAGAAGACCAGCCAACTCAGTGGCCCATATCCACTTACTTCTACAATTGCATAATAAGTATTCCTCCAATAGAGTATACGTTATTTTTTTCACATTAGGTACCCTTGGGGTTGGATAGCCAGGCAGAGTGTCATAGATTTCTCTTGAAATATGAATATCACCAGCACTGTTTTTCAATCAAAAGTTAGGTTCAAGGCTTATAAGGAATGAACTTATGAGGAACAATGTTTTTGATAAAAGTTAAATGTTCAGCTGGCTCAACCATAATTTTCTTCCTTTAAACATTCAGTGCTAGCATCATGCAGGTGAGAAGCGAGTTCTTCGAGAGCAAAAACCCTGTTTTGTTTGCTGCTGGGTCTCTAGGGCCTGGCGACGTGTCTTGCCTCTAACAAGTGCTTGGAAATATTAGACAATGATCGATACCGCGAATATGAATTGAGCACCCACCACACACCAAGTTTTGGAGGACAGATGTTAAACCAAACAGACTAAAAAGGTGGCTTCTGTAGGTCTTACGTTCCAGCTGATTTCGTTAACATTTTAGTGTGTCACTTTTTCATGAAGAGATTAAAATGCCCTTGGTGGAAAGTCTTCAGACAGGGAGACCCAGTCTTTCTGGTACAACACCCAAGGATACTTTCACTGGTTTCTGTAATGAAGACTCAGGTCCCTTCCTACCAGGTAGGACCAACACTGCAAGTTAAAACAAATGACAGAAAAACCGCACTGGGAATCCTAAAAATGACGCTCGTTTCTAAAATTCCCTGCGATCATCATTAAATCTGTTGAATTCATGCACACGTGATTTCAGTTAGAATTCTGAGAAACTTGCAAGCATAAAGACCTGAGTATCTAGCTCTTCTGTGTACTCCAGGAGATGGGGGTTGGGCCAGTTCTTTCCAAGGGGCTTTGCAGAAGCATGGGTTTTCATTTGTCTTGGACAATATTTACTTTTAGATACTGAAATTGGTAAGAAGGGGAAGACTGGGTGTTTTGGACCATGACATTAACGCAAACTTGGTTTTCTTTTCAAGGAAAAGCAGACAAAGTTACTAATAGCAATTAAGGATGGAGGCCTGCGAGAGTTTGTGTGCATGAGCTCCCTGGAGGTTAAGCCTCAAGCGCTTCAAGTCAGATTTGCCTTTGGAAAGAATAAGTATCTGAGTGTTCTCCAGTGACCAGTCCTTGTATTTCTTCTTGTGATAATGACGTGGTGGTCCTGAGTTTTACTTGCAACTTCCTGGCTCCTCCTTCCATCAATATAAATGCCTTTTACATAAACAATACATTATTCACTCATTTAAGGAAAATAAGTATTCATTTCAGGTAACATTATCTTCAATACAGTGGATTTTTTTTTTTAATTGGAAATGAACTTTGAATCTCTTCTGATCTAATTAGCCTATTTGCATTCATTCTTCGTGATGGAGAGACAAGCCTGCATAGCAGATTTCCTTCTGCAGCGTGGGGAATGCAGGATATCCTTCAGATGCATTTTTGCAAGACCTTGCCCATAAGGGACACCCAAAAAATGCCTGCTGATTCAGTAGAAGGAAGAGTGAATGCAATTTGGAATGCAGAGAATGGAGTTTTATGATTTGCAAGAGAAGGAAGGTTAGTGACTGCTGGCTGTAGGTTTTTGCTTTTGAGAGGTGTAGAGACACTGATGGAGGCTTGGGTAAGAGTTAAGGCGTTCTCACTAATCACACGAGTTTTGTAAATGAACTGTTGTGATTGACTCTAAAGCTCTAGATAGGAGAATGGAGATGGAAGAGGAGAGGCAGGACCCAGGTTTGCTTGGATTCCAGGGATGGCAAAACGGCTTTCCCTTACGTTGGGGGAAGGAAAAGTTAAGGCTCCGGATTGCCTGACTTGCTGCCTTGGGTGGCCGGGCTCGCCACTGCCTGCCTCAGTCTGTCACAGGTGCCTCTCCAAGGACACCCAGGCAAACGGGCAGCTGACTCGCCACATTGTAACCATAGAGAGGACAGGTGTGTGTTCTTGTGCAGACACACACTCCATGTGCGGCTTAACATGGAAGGTCGCAGGCTGGCTCTTACACGGGAGAAACTCCCAAGTGATTCCCGGTGGGAATTCCCAGTGGGAATAGGACGCACTGCTTGAGGGTGTGGTTAACCGGCGCTAGGAAAGGCAGCTGCAGCCGCCAGAAGTGGGTCTACACACTTGAGCCGTCTGAGACCCACTAAAGCTCTGAACTCATCATTGTCCATCCCTTCAGATGATTTGGGGACTCTCTAAATGGAGGTGGGCCTGTGGCAGGGTGACTGTCCTCGCGGGGACACTGGCCTGTGTCCCTCCTGGTCCGTCTTGATTTTCCATGTCCCTCGTTGGGCATTTTCGTGGATGCCAGGCTAATGTGACCATGGTCTTCTCCGCTTTGGGCACCATTAAATGTGCGACTTGCACCTGTCTGGCCAAATGTCACTTCCTCCGGGGCCTCCGCTCTCTGCCTTTGATGCGGGCCGTACTGATTTCTTTGGCGCCCTCCTGGGAATGCCTTCCGGGGCAAGAAGTCTGGGCAGGGGGCGCCCGGGGTTTGCCGCAGGAATGGCGGTCATGGGGACTGTCTTAAGAGCATCTTAGGCTCCTCACCTGCCTGCCGCTGCCCTCAGCCCTCGGGGCAAGCGCGAGGGTGACGACCGGTGTCCGCCGGAGCAGGCCCAGCGCGCGGGGGCTTGGTGAGGGTCTTCCCGGTGCGGGGGTGACTCAGCGACTCCTCGCCCAGGCGCGGGGGAGGGGCAGCGGTGTCCCCGACCCTGGGGACACTCCGGGGACACTCGGTCCTGCGGGGAGGCCGGACGGGGTTCCACGAGGGGCTGGTTGCAGCCCCGGGCCGGGGCTCCCGGCTGTCGTGGGAGCCAGGCTTTCCCGGGCAGGTGTCCTGGCAGGACAGGCTGGGGGGCGGTCATCAGGGGGAGGCGGGAACGCGTCGGGCGGCTGGGCCCCGTGCTTGCCCTGCGGTCCGCCGGCAGGACCGGCGCAGCCCGGCCGGAGAAAGCCGCTCTCGGGCCCGCAGCCCGGAGGCAGGAGGGCGGTCGGGTCGCGACGCTCACGGAACCGGCGGGGTCGGTCTCGGGTGTCGAGAAGACCCCAGCGGCTCCGGGAAGGAACACCGCAAGGGTGGGGGCCGTGACGCCCGCGCTGCTGGGACGCTGCCTGCAGGAGGTGCTGCCTGGAGGAGGTGGCCTGCCTCGCAGACGGCCGACTGCGCAGGCGCCGGGAGTTCCCAGGGCCCCGGGCCCCCAGCGGCGGGGTCAGAGGCCCGGATGGAGGCGCGGCCCCTTCCCCCGGAGCAGCCCGGGTCTCCAGGCCCCTCCCCGGGAGAGCCTGCAGAGCTTGGCCGCCTTTCCTTGCGGAGCCGTGGTGAGTGACCCGCAGGGGGAACGAAACCCAAAGCCCAGGGTGGCCCCTCCCCCCGTCACTGCCCCCGCCTGGGGAGCCCCTGCCGCTCGGGCTCCTTCCTCTTCCCAAGCACCTGGCTGTGGCCTTTGCACTTGCCGTCCCCTCCTCCTGGACCGCCGTTCCTCCAGAAATCCTGGGGCGCACCCGCTGCTCCCCTAAGTCTCTGCTGGGAGGTGCCCGCAGGGGCCCGCCTCCCCGCCCCCTTCCTGCAGGCGCACCCCTGCCTCTGTGTCCCTCTCTGGACGTCCTTGCCCACGGGGACACGCATCCGTCCCTTTAGCTGCGGGCGCCCGGCCCCCCACACCAGGCGTGCGCCTCGCGAGGGCCGGGCAGTGGGTTGCGAGCGTGCCCGCGTGGGGGAGGTGCCCGGTGAGTGTGCCCTGCGTGCGTGCGTGCGTGCCCCGGGCCGCGGGGCGCACCGGCCTTGCTGGCGGGAGGCGGAAAGCCGCCCTCGTGCGTGGGGAGGCCCGGCCGCCACTCCCGGCCGCGCGGCTGCCCCCGCGCGCTTGCTGAGGCCTCGGGACAGGCTCGCTTTGGCCCAGAGAGTCCTCAAGATTCAGGGGCCGGGCCTCAGAAATGGTCCCAAACCTCTTTTGTGGCTTTCCTAATCCCTGTAATGGGCCTGCTGATTCTAAGTCCCTTCTGTCCTCGGCGATCAACGGGTCTTCCCGAGAATTCTCCCCGGTGAGCAGGGCTGCCCTTATCCTTGTTTCCCCCGGTGCCTGCTTTCCGAACACTCAGACTCTGGCCTCGGAGGGCATCGGTCCCCCCAGGACGGACAAGGCACCGAATTTTGTCATCACCCAAACGTGAATTCGGTAGAGCATCTCTGAGCAGCAGCTCCCTATGATGGGAATATTTTTTCTGAAAATTTCTGTCTTAAAATGTTTATTCTCAAGGACAGCGCAGCCTCATGAGGGATAGGTATGGACCCCCGTCCCAGAGGCTGTTTTGGGGGAAGCACTTGGGTTCTGAGGAAGAAGGCCCTCAGCGCTGACATGGTTACTGTGACGTCATCCATGAAAGCCCCGCCCACCACCCTGAACCTTCTTGGGGGGGAACAGCCCCGCGCATTCACCTGGGGAAGGTCAGGGGACGGAACCACTCCGGCAGGTGGTTAAGGGAAGGGCGTGTTTGGCGTCCCCATTATGAGGCATTCAGTCATCTTAATTTCATAATGGAGCTAGGCACAGCTAAGCAAGAAACTTCCTAAAAATCGTCAGCTGGTTGATGGCATCGCTGTCGAAATGTGTCTCCGAAGCGACAGGCGCGGGCTGAGAGTAATTTCCTGTGCTTCGTTCCTGCGGGGGGAGATGTGAGTCAGGTAAGAGGTGAGCGTAAATCACCTGTGCGCCGGGCATAATGAAGTGGTGTGCAAACAGCTGTGTGATGATAAACAGCATAGTTTTGCTTTAACGCATTAAAGAACCCTCCACACAACTTTTGTTGTGCAGACAAATAGGCTTCTGTCCTGCGTCAAGGTCGGCAGAACCTCAGGCTTCCCGTCGGCAGGTGTACATACATTTATTTTAAGGCAAATGGTTAATCTTTCACTGGGGCCACTCCCTTCAGGGACAGCCACGCACGCTCGGGGGAGGGGGAGCTGTGGGGCAGGTGTCGCGAGACCCCTAGGATCGAGCCCCACTCAGAAGTCCGTATGGACCGACGGAACTCACTAAGCCCGTTACAGAGTGAGGCCTTTGGAAGGCGAATGCTGTCTAGGAGCCGCTCGACTGGCATGCACCTGTTGAGTTCCGACTGCATACACAATATCTGGATGTGTCCTCTGGGTACAGTCCTGCCCCCAGGGAGTTTGTAAGTGCGCGTGGGGGAGGTGGCCAGGTCTTGGATGTTCGGGTGGCAAGTGAGTCTAGGGGAGGCAAGGGACAATGGCGAGCCAGCCCTTGGGCTCAGCTTGGCCAGCTGTCACCATCTGCTTCCCACCTCGGGCACCCCCCCCCACGCCTGATCAGCCGCAGGTGCTGCTCCTTCCCGTGCTGGCGCTGGGCGTCCAGAGAGAGCGGCTGCCATGGGAAATGCTGGCCCAGAGCGGAAGGCCGGGCTCACGGCGCTCAGTGGAAGCTGCTGTCAATCGGTCCATTCTTTCTTAATGAAGAGCGCTGCTCGCCTGCTCTCTTCCCCTTCCCTTCCCTGCCTCCGTTTATTACAGCCATCGGGACGTTTAGGTTATCCCGTATGAGTGGCAGTTTGTTCTTCGGGGTAGTATAATGAATTTCTAGTTTTAATAAAATGAATATCCAAATGATTGTGTACCAAGTTACATGAAATCATAAAAATAAAACAGATCAGTATTTCTAAGCTGATGCACAGAGCGAAGAGAATTCGCCACCGTCGTAGCATTGAGTAACCCCTGCGTCCTCATCTCGGATGGTCTCCGGCGCCGAGGCCGGGAGAGCCGCCGCCGTGCTCGTGTTCCGTGCGTGCTGCCCCAGAAGGCGACTCCGTGAGGAGGTATTTGGGCTTCTGTCCCGTTGGGGGGTGCGGCGCTCATTCATGTTGCCCTGGTGGGATCCAGTGACCACTCAGTGACCATCATCAGCTGTCCCTGCTGGAGACACACACGTCAATGCTGTACCTTTTGCTCTTCAGCTCCCTGGGGGGAGCCCCAGAGGGTCCCCAGGGCTGCGAGGGGAAGGAGCTGAGTTAATCCTGGCTGGAGGCCCCTTCAGGGCCAAGGGCCAGGCAGCGTGGACACCTTCCGTCAGATGTTCAGGGCTCAGCGGCCTGGAGGGATTGTCAGTCATGGGATGCGGGGCTCCGAGCAGCCCCGTGGGATCGTCGGGGGCTGCGCCCACAACTGCGGGCTCGACCCCGAGACCCCGAGTCCACCCAGCTTCACCCAAGATAACAGTTCAGAAGGTCTGGGGCTGTGGATGGACACTTGGTCATTTCCATAGTCCCCACAGCTGCTAAGTGTCCACGCAAGGAGACAATGCCACCGGCTCTGATGTCGCTCCTCGGAAAAAGCTCAGCACGTGAAGACACAGAGCCCATCACCGACTTGCTGAAACGATGTCCTCGCTGCTGGGAGCGGAGTGTCCGGGCTCTCAGGGGCCAGGAAGGGAGCCGGGGTCTGGACCCCGGACGTCGAGCCCCGCAGCCCTCCCGCCTGCCTGCCGCACACCCCAGACTCGCCCCTGAGAGCGTCGTCCTCACGTACCGCGTGCCCGAAGTCACTGCTCTGATCAAACAGTTGTTTTTGCAGAAATAATTACCAGCTGGTAGATATAGTGCCTGAAGGATTTCCACCGGAGCTGAAATCATTTGCTAAATAGACATAATAAACTAATGATTGTTTATTTTTTTGAATATGTGCCTCAGCACAGAGAAGGGAGCAGCCGGTGTTCGTCAGCCGAGGTTTCCTTCCCCGCAGCAGACCCGTCAGCCGTCCCGTGGCTCGTGTCCCCCTCCGCCGTCCCGGACACCTGTGGGTCTTTGCCCCCCGGGGGCGCGCTCCAGACGGACGAGGCGAGTGCAGCCTTCCTCCCGCTCTTCCGAGAAGACGCCTGTATCTTCTCCACACTCCGCTGCTGGTTCGAATCCCCAGCTTGGGGTTTGGTGATGCCCTGATGCCAGAGCAGCCCTGGGAGGCTGAGCATCCCTCCGCGGGGAGGTGGGGGGGGGCGCAGAGGCCTGGGCCAGGGCTGCGTCCCCTCCAGCACCGCCTGTCCCCCGCAGTGGCTGAGGGCCTCCTCCGGTCGGAGAGCAGGGCTGGAGCAGGGGGCAGGAGACCCCGGGGGGAGAAGGGGCAGACAGCGCCGTCCGAACCTGGAGTCTGAGCCGATGCCGGGCGGTTCTAGAGTCCCCCACTGTCCCACTGTCCCCGTTCCCAGGGCCACCGGCCTTCCTCTTGTTTCCTTGTTGAATCCGGAGAAAAGCAGACTCCAGCTGCTGGCTCTGGAAGGGTCTGATAGCAGGGCGCCCGCGAGCACAGCCCACCACCACAGCCTGCCTGCCCTCCGGGGCCACTGAGGCCAGTGCAGGTGACACAGGCCAGCCCGGGGGCCAGGACCACAGTCCCCCGTGGGCTCAGCGAGCGGAGGAGGAAGGCTCTGGCCGCGGCCGTGCACCGGGGGTCTCAGACGGGAGGTGGCACCCGTCCGGCCAGTGGGCCGCCAGTGCCAGCCCTGCGGGGGGTTCGAGTCAGAGGCACCCGACCCTCGAGTTCGGTGATGCTCCAGGGCCTCCATGAAGTGCAGGGAGCCTCACTGAGCCCCACTCTCTCTGGCCCCAGAAGACAATAGAAGTTCTCCTTCGCGGGGCTGCTACAGGGATCACTCAGAATAAAACATGCGAACAGAGCTCTTTTGCAAGGAGGTAGAGGATGGGAGCCGCGATAAGACGGCAGCCCGGGGTGAGGCTCCCCAGCTGCTGGCCCGCGCTCTCTGCCCAGCCGGTCTTTAAGGGAAGCTCACGCTTAATTACGGTTTTGCTTAAAACATTGATTTTTTATAAGTAATCCTTATGGGCTAGCATTTCTGGCTTATCGCTTAGCTGGCTTAGCAGTTATTTTTGGCTGGACTTCTGATCTCACTGTTTATTTACTCAACTAAGGGATTCTGTGCAGTCCTTGGGGGAAAGCAAGTTATGATAATTATCAGTCGACACCATCTATTGAGTGCCTGCTCATCTTCCAAGACTCGGCTCCAGAGGCACCCCTCGGGGGAGCAGATGGCGTCCCCGGGCTCTCACCGGCTCTGTGCGCCTGCTGGCTGGGGTCCGCGGCCAGCGCTTCTCTGTTGGCACGGGTGTCTCCTTTCATGTCATCTCCCAGCCCCAAGCTGGGCCCGGTTTGGCAGGTAGCTCGGGACATGCCTGGCCAAGGTGTGCGGGGAAGGAAACAGAGGAACGCGCGAGGCGGCCAACACCTTCCTTCCCGAGCTGGGCTCCCCGAATTTTATTACTGTGTGCTCATCTGTAGCACCAGGCCGCGAAGGGCATTCTGGCCGTTCGCACACTCGCACAGGTGCGTCTGCGCTCGCGTGCGCTCTCGGCGTGCAGGGACGGTGCGAGGTTCCGCGCCCTCACCGGGCTCCTGGTTGGACGTCAGCACGGTGCACCCCGCCGCAGCCCGGAGCCTGGCGGACACCTGCCGCAAGAAGACCAGGGCCCCTGCCATCTTGTCCCCCAATTAGGAGCCTCATTTTGTGGCTGTTGGTCAGGAGCGTCCCGACTCCACTGATGTTGTCAGTCGATTTTGTAAACTAACTGGAGAGGGTTGCCTTTTTGTATGTAACCAAATGAATTCAAAACAGGTTAAAAACTATCTTTCCAGGCTTTTTTTTTTTTTTTTAAAGAGGCAGATAAGGTGTACTTACCTATTTTCCTTTTTGGCTGACTCATTTTTTCCCGGTTTTATCGGGCAGTCACCGACGTTTGTTACTGGGTAAGCGTAAGGCGGACGGCACGTTGGCTGGATTCACGTCCATTCTGAAACGGTCTCTACGGTTGGTCCGGCTACCATCCATCTACTCGTATGGAGGTGATACAAAGAAAAGAAAGCAGGAAAAAATGTTTTTCTCGCTTTGATGCGAAAGCTCAGGATTTATTCTTTTAACCACATTTCTCTGAATCCCTGGGCAGCGTCAGCTGCAGGTGTCCCGCTGTAGGTGACGTTCTCAGCACTGTCTTTATGCCTGGATGTGTCCCCCTGCCCGCCCCGTCTCCCTCCTCACACCCTCTGCCTCTGGGAGCCACGGGGCTGATCTCTTTCTATGAGATGGGGTTTTTGTTTTTATTGTATTTTTTTTCTTTTAAGATTCCACATATTGGCGAAATCAAGTGGGGTTTGTCTTTCTCTGTCTGACGTACCTCACTTAGGATAATGCCTTTGGAGTCCATCCACGTTGTCGGAGACGGTATGACTTCCTGAGTTCTAGGACTGAATAGCCATCCGTATATTCACACACACGTTCTTCATCTGTTCATCCGTCAAGGGCCACGGTGGTCTCCACCCCTTGGCTGTTGTGACTCGGGCCGTGTGCCTGCAAGTGTAGACTCTTGAGTTAGTGTTTCCATTCCTGCGGGCATATTCCCAGGAGTGGAATTGCTGCCCCCGTGCTCGCCCTGTAGCTGATGTTTTGGTGGGTCTTCCGTGCTGCCCGCCTCGGCTGCACCTGTCTCAGCCGCACACGAGGGCTCTGTTTCCACCACATCCTCGCCAGCGTCTGTCGTCTCGTCCTTGGGGGGACGGCCATTCTCACAGGCGTCGGGCGAGCCCTCAGCTTTGTTTCGATTTGCATTTCCCTGACGAGGAGTGGAGAGGAGCACCGGTTTACCTGCCTATTGGCCTTTCCTACATCTTCTGGGAGAAACTTCTATTGAGGTCCTTCACCCATTTTTAAATTGGATTATTTGTGTTTGCTATTGAGCTGTGGGGGTTCTTCATATATTTTGGATATGAACCCTTTATCTGATATATGGTGTGCAAATATCTATTTCTCCCAATGTGCGGGTTGCCTTTTCAGCCTGTTGATGGTTTCCTTCGCTGTGCAGAAGCTCTTTGGTCGGATGTGGTCCCGCTGGTCGGTTTTGTTCTCGTTACTTGTGCTGCAGGTGTAATTTCAAAAAAAAAGTCGTCCCCAAGACCCACGTCAGGGAGCTTCGTTCCCAGGTTTTCTGCTAGTGTCATGGTTTCAGGTCTTAGGTTTCGGTCTTTAATCCATTTTGAGTTCATTTCTGTGAACGGCGTAAGACGAGGGCCCGGTTTCATTCATCCAGTTATCCCAGCGCCGCGTAAGACTGTCTTTTCTCCATGAGTGTTCTTAGCTCCCTTGTGAAATATTACTTGGCCATATGTGCTTGCGTTTATTTCTGGGCTCTTGATTCTGTTCTGCCCGATTTGTCTCTTTTGGTGCCGGTACCGCACTGTTTTGGTGAGTATCGCTTCACAGGAGAGTTGAAATCAGGAAGTGACATATTATTTTTGACGACAAAATCGCATGATAATAAACGTGTCCCTCTATATCCGTCTACGGAATGCGCTTGCCTTGGCTTCTTCTGCTTTTAAAACGCCGGTAGTGACTTTGTCATTTGTTGCTAAAAGGTCATCCTCATTTTGAACAGCAGGTCGGGGTGATTAGACAAATCCAACAGGCAGCGTGTCCCTGAGGTCACGGAACTTGGCGGTGTGTCTCCCCAGCGGGTCTGTCTCCAGACGGCGCAGACCGATGGCCGCACCGCAGTGCACGCGCCCTCGGTGAGATCATATAAATGTGCAGATCCTGAGGGAGAGGAGCCAGGTTTAATAAGAAACATTTGTAGACGGCTCTCATGGTGTGCTGGCTTTCACAGACTTAGCTCGTTAAACTGATTCAGGCACACCCAAAAATACTCACACCGTTTGGACCCTGAACGTCTATCCCAGAGCCACAAATGCAGAAACGGATGTTTTTGCAAACCGTTGTTTATGTCATGTTTATTTATAATAGGAGGCAGCACCTGTAAAGATGGGGGATTGTAGTGAATGTGGCAAATTTGTGTGACAGCTGAATTGCCTGGAATCCTTGGCTCCCGTTACTTATAGGACCCGGGAATCCATTTAATGATAAGGGAAGTGTTTATTTTGTAACATCTCCAAAAAAGAGCTGTCCCTGCATTGTGACGGGGGTACCAGGGCAGCCAGACCGCGCCCCCAGGAAACCGGGGTTTGCTGCACGACACGAGATGAGCCGTGATCGGCTGGGGGGTCCACAGGGACGTTTTTACGCACTTATTTGCTCCATTCTATGAGTTTTCTATAATGGGTTTCTATTATCAGGTAAAATAATATATTTAGAACCGTGGGGCTTTTTTTCTGGCCGTGAATGTGCGTGGGACAACAAGGACGGGCTCCTGCACACCTGTCAGAACGGCCAGACTCTGGAACGCTGACCCCAAATGCTGGCGAGGACGAGGAGCGTCAGGAGTGCTCGTTCCCGGCTGCTGGGGATGCGACATGGTGCAGCCACTTGGAGAGACAGTCTGGCGCTTTGTTACAAAGCTAAACGTTGTCTCACCGTACGATCCAGCAGGCACATTCCTCAGTATTTACCCAAACAGAGAACTCGGGTCCAAACAAAAACATGCACGCACATGTTTATAGCTGTTTTATTTATAATTGCAAAAATGTGGAAGCAACCCGGATGTCCTTCAGTAGCTGAGTGGGTAAGTGAACTGTGGTCCCTCCAGATGATGGGATATTATTTAGCGATAGAAGGAAAGGACCTATCTTGCCATGAAAAGCCAGAGACTGCAGTCACACATCGCTAAGTGGAAGAAGCCAGGCTGGAAAGTCTACGTAATGTCTGGTTCCAGCGATACGACATCCTGGAAAAGGGGAAACTGTAGAGAGAGTAGAAAGGTCTGTGGTTGTGGGGGTGCAGTTGGGGGGGATGAACAGGCAGGACACAGGATTTTAGGACAGTGATGCTTCTGTATTCTGTTCTGTGACGGGAATGCATGCCAGTCTGGCTTTGGCAGAGCTCAGAAATGCACGACACAACCACAACCTTGCTGTCCCTGGCGGGCTTCGGTTAACAACAGTGTATCGGTTTCGGGTCATCAGTCCTAACAGGTGCACCGCGTGATGCGGGACCATCAGCATGTTGGGGGAGGGGCTGGGTGTGGCGGAATATGTGCCAACTCTGTACTTTCTGCTCCGTTTTTCTGTACACTTGAAGCGACTCTATAAAAATTAAGTTACATTTTAAAAATTTGTATATGCCCATCAAAGAGAATTTGAACACTGTGGAAAGACAAACAAAGACAGACTGATAGGATCTGGCCAAGCAGCTAGGACCCAGCTGGCCCCCTTCCTGTCTGTCGCCAACAGAGCAGCCAGGGTGATACTTGAGATGAGGTCAGAGCATCCGCGCCGCTGCACCCCCCTCCTGGCAGCCACATGCCTGTGTGCCTGGAAGGCACAGTCGGCCCCCGTCCCCACACCCACATTTCCTCATCCCTGCCCCTCCACTCCACGTCCCTGGTCTCCCTGCAGCTTCCGGAACACACTGGGTAGGCGCTGGCCTCAGGGCCTTTGCACTTCCTCATGTCTCTCTGGCCAGCTCTTCCCCTCTCGCTTCGCGCAGGCTGCCGACTATGAATTCTCTTCCCAGGGCAGACCTTCCTGCCAACCCCGTGTGAGGATGAAGCCCACCTACCAGTTCCCAATCCTTTATCTTCCCTGCTTTTCTGCATTGTGCCTATCAACCTGTAACACAAAGCAAATAAACAAGGGAAGTATATACCACGTGTCTTCCCTCCTTGGGAGGTGTGGTCCCGCGAGGCAGGCCTTCCGTCTGCTCGGTTCACTGCCCTGTCCTCAGCTAGAACACCGTGGGCATCTAGTCAACCAAATAAAGCGTTGTTGACTCAGTGACGGTGTGGTGTAGAAATAGAAATAACTTTGTAATTTGCTTTATATTCTGAACGTACTGTGAGCTTCCCCCCTGGCACTGGGCATTCTCCCTTGTGTGATTCTGCTGGCTGCTCGGCGTCTCGTTGAGAGGACGCACCATTGTTAATAGAAGCATCTGCCCTTTGCTGGTTTTTCTAGTCTCTCGCTATAAACCTTTATCTGAAGGCGTTGGGCATGTGGGCGAATTCTAGGAAGGGAAACGTTAGATCAAAAGTTGTAAACTATATTAACATTTTTAAAGCATATTTCCAAATTGCTTTCCAGAACTTGCAACATCAGTATAAGCTGGTACCTACAGAATATTTCTTAGAAACCACAATTATTTTAGGGACTGAACAGTCCTTTTAAAAAACAACTTCACAGTACAAAAGTTTGGAAACCAAAAAAAAAAAAAAAAAAAAAACTTCACAGAAAAGGCAGACGGAAGCAAGCTTTCGAGTGTTTCCAGTTCTGCCAGGGAAGACAAGCCGAGCTGCGAGTGTGGAGCCCAGTTCCTCGCGAGGGGCTGCCCAGGCTGATGCGGGTGTCGAGTGTCTCCTCTGTGGGGGGACCGGGCGGGTGGCAGCCACGTCCTCAGGGATCAGCTGAGCCTCCTGGGCTCTGGAGAACCCTCTCCACGCTGACCCAGGCTGCCTTCTCCTCCGCGCCCACCTCCTACCTTTCTGTGCTCCTGTCTTGCCCTCCCCCCCCGCTGCTCTGAGGGACGTGCTTGTCACCATCGTCCCTGGCTACCTAGGTACGGCGTGTGCCCCGCGGCCAGGGAGCCGCTGTCTCAGGCACGCGTGTCCCCCCGCTAACTAAGCTTTGTGACTCCCCGAACAGCACATAGCGGTGTGCATGTGCTCTGCGCACGATCGGCGTTTGGACAGATTGAGAACTCATCCCGTTTATTTCTGGGATATTGGCAAAGGGCGTGGGTTTCCAGGAAACGGGTTGGTGCTGCACTTGTTGGCTGGGTGAGGACATGCTGCATCGTGGAATGGCTCCTCCCCCTGGTGGACACCGGGCATCCCCGTGCTGACCTCCCTGTCCCTCTCGTGCAGGTGGTTGTCACAGCAGCCCGAAGCCTGTTGGCAGCAGCCCCAGCATCGCCATCACCGCCGCGGCCGCCATGGTGTCTGTGGAGCCCGAGGGACTTGGGGGCCCAGCCCCCCCCAGCGTGCAGCCCTGCCACTTCCTGACGTTGGCGCCCATCAAGATACCCCTGAGGGCCGCCCCCTTCTCCGGTAAGCACAGAGCTTGGTCTCTCAAAGCCCGGAGCCGGTTCAGAGCTCTCCGTGCAGGGAGCAAGGCGGGAACCAGCCTGCCTCTGGCTTTGGGGACGCCTGGATTCGTGCGCCGAGGGGTGCCCTGGGAGGGACGTGCCGTGGGGGTTACCCAGGTTCTGCTCCTCTCTGCACTGCACAAATGGACCTCACTCCACTGAGGAAGGTCTCGCTAAGTCGACCTGGGGGTCTTCCGCCGTGAAGCCAAGTTTGAAATTTCTATTCGGAGAAGCGAGACTTCCCTTTGCTAAGTTTTTCGGGGGAGTAATGTAGTCACTGAGCGCGTCAGGACCCCCAGAGGCGTGTGGCTTCCCTGCGTAGAGCTCGGAAGGAGGCGAAGACAGCACGCCAGAAAAGAGCCAAGCCTCTAAGTTAGTGAAACACAAAAAAGTGCAATGCTGGGATCACTAAGTCCCCCCCGGGCTTGCCGGCTGGCTCGCTGTGAACACGGGGTGGGGACCTCGGGAGGGCCCCGGTGTGTGGACGGCTGCGAGGGGCACGGGTGGCCACAGAGGTCCTCGGCTTCCCTAGTGCACAGGTGTGCGCCACTTCCGGGAAGCCTGCAGGGCGGACAAGGGGCTGGTGGACACTTTGGTGCCTGAGGGGCGCCTCAGCGCGTGTTCGGGGGCTCAGCAGAGAGAGGGATGGCCCTCGGCCCTGCATTGGCTGCAACTGTGTGGTCTGTGTGTGTGGTCACTGCCGTAGGTGTGTGTGAATGGTGACCACACGCCATGTCCAAGCCGTGAACGCGAGCTTAGGTCCTTCCCTTGAGTGTAGCAAGAGCAACATGAGCTTGGAATGACCTTTAGTAGGTCTTTCCTACTAAATCTTGAGAGCTGGAACTCCTTCAGTGTGAGGTCTGCTTGTGATGTGGTAAGACCTGAATAAAGGTTCCGTGGGTTCTGGTATTAATCAGGTACTAGAATTCTAACGTTATCGTTCACATCCCCGATCGCTAGGTTACCAGTCATAGGAAACATCGGTAGATTGTGAGACACGTGCACACACACATCCAAGTTCGTGGGGGAAAGAGGAGTAATGCGGTTTCATTCTTTTCCTGTTTCGGTTTGCTGACATTGTCCCTGGGAAATCAGCTGCGGTCTCTGGCGTCATGTTTCTCTATGGGCTTGATAAATTAGTTGGTCAGTAGAACATTGTATTCTCAAGAACAAAATCTTATTTCTATTTCAGGCTGTTAGTGAACATGCATTTAGGGTGTGATGGGGGAAATAAATAAAACACATAAATAATCTCTTGTGTGGAACATAATTTACAGCTGTGTCAAGATTTCGGTTAAAATCCATCAGTCCATTGGCATTTATTAAGGATGACTTACTGTTTTCTGAGAAAATTAATCTTAGAGGGAACCCAAACTCATGTACCCCAGGGGTCGCTTCACTTTCCATGCCTCTATGATTTATAAAGTGACATAATAATTAGGTGTCTTTCTGTGTTTGCATTTTATAAGGTGCTATAATCAAATTTGCGGTAATGTGCGTTCAGTTCGGAGGACGAGCGCATCCACGCAGTCCGTCTTGTAGGTAACCACCGAAATGTGCCGTCAGGAACAAGGAGGGGGGCACTCTAGAGGCAACTTCTAAAATGGCCCTGTGGTATTGATCCGAAAACCCGAAAACCGAGCACTGCAGCAGAGGGACTGGGTGGAAATTGAAATAAGGGGGGGGGCCTGGTCCAGATGCACAACCCCAGCCGGGGGGGCGGCCTCCATCCGGGCTCTGTGCCCACCTCCAGCACCAGCGGCGGCGGTGGTCCGACCCGGGGCGTCCCTGCTAAGCCGGTCCGTAGGGAGATCAGACCGCCTCGCAGTCTGTCCCTGGCCGTGTCCCCGTGACGTCAGCCGAAGGCATCCTGGTGAGACTGGCCGTGCCCGTGATGAGCCCTCTTCAGAACGTCCTCGAGAGCTCCCTGAGAACCGTGCCGGACGAGCCCGAGCCGGCGGCCCGTCCCTCAGAGCTCGTGTGAACCACCGTCGGCGGCTCCATAGAATGAGATCCCACGAGGTCAAGGGGCTGCGAGGGCGACGAGCGTTCTCGATGCTGGGGAATTCCTGCCACCCCGCGAGACAGGCGTCCCGAGGGGGGCGGGGCGGGGAGAAGGGCTGGGCGGGGCCGAGACAGGACCACGTCCCGGCGAAGCCGATCCCTCAGACCAAGAAAAACACACCTGTCTGCGGAGTGTGCTCCGTATTGAAATTGATTTTATAAAAGCATGTGAATTTTAATTTATCTACCGATGAATAATCTTGTTTTTATTCAGAGAATTCACGTATCAGGTGAAGGAGCTGGACTCCTTTGTACCCTCGGCTTGGTCCCGAGAGCCGGCCAGGCTTCGGGGCCCTGTGGAGAGCTGCTGTGTGCTTCTTGCCCGCCGGCAGATGGCTGGCGACGGCTGAAGGCGTGTTTTTGGTCGTCGCAAGTCGGGGGGCTCTACCGGGATCCGGGCAGAGGTGGGGGAGACGGCCACACACCCCACAACGCCCAGGACCGCCCCCACGGTGAGGAGTTAGCTGGCCCATGGTGTTAGTAGGGTTCTGTCGAGAAACCCTGGTTTAGGTTCTAGAACTCCCCTTAACGAGGTGTGGAAACCTGCGCGGGCGTGTGAGTAAGCTCGCTGGGGAGCGTGAGTGGTCCAGTCACAGAAGGACCCAGAAGGAGGCAGGCTTATCGCTGGAAAGAGGATCAGCTGGGAGAGTTACACTTAATTATGTGCCTCTAATGTGATTTAATGTTTATAGTAAGACCCCGTATTTGAAGAGCCCCACAAGCTGGTCCACGTCAGTGGTGAACCGGGGTCTTCCCTCCAGCGCGCTGCGGGCTCATGCGAAGCTGGCCCTCGCTATCCTCTTCCCTGGGGCCTCCATCTGTCCATGTGTCTGTCCCCTTCCCTGGCCCGGAGGTCGTGTGTGGCAGGGCTGTGTCAGCCTGTCCTCGCCGGGCCCCGGGCCGTGCCCCTTGCGCCGGCTTCCTGCAGCGGTGTCCCCGAGTGCCGGTCTGCATCCCGCACGGCTGGCTCGGTCGCTCACGGCCTCTCTGCCGCTGGTTGTCACATGCCTGCTTCTGAGTCGGGGCCACGCAGACGAGAGGGAAGGCGGAGCGGGGGCTGGGCCTGGAGGTGCCGCGTCCCTGGCCCTAGCAGCAGCTGGAGGGCCAGCAGAGTGCGCGTCCTCCTGTCCCCCTGTCCGCTCTGTCCTCCTGTCCGCAGGCTTGCAGCTGGATGCCCCTGCTCCTTTGAATGTCAGAGCTCGGGTTAAAGAAGGAAGCGTTCGGAGAAGGACGGATCGTGAATCGTATTTATTTCCTAGTTTTTAAGGAGACGAGAGGGTTCGGGGGGAGCCCGCAGCACGCCACTGAGGGTGGCTCTGCAGGCCACCCAGGCTCGCACCTCCTGCCCGCTGCTGTCGTCCGCCCCCCGGGGGGCACCGCACCGCGGGGCTCCGGCACTGCCCCAGGAGAGGGAATAAAGGAAGGGATTCTAATTTTTTTTTTAAGATTTTATTTATTTATTTGACAGAGAGAGATCACAAGTAGGCAGAGAGGCAGGCAGAGAGAGAGGGGGAAGCAGGCTCCCCGCTGAGCACAGAGCCCGACGCAGGGCTCGATCCCAGGACCCCGAGATCATGACCTGAGCTGAAGGCAGAGGCTTTAACCCACTGAGCCACCCAGGCGCCCCGGATTCTCATTTTTTTAAGACTGATGGTAGTTGGTTTTAAACCTTGGCCCCCATTTTGCAAGCATCCAAGTGAAAAAGGTAAAATATGAGTGATCGTTATGTCCGCTCGTGGAGCAGCTGACGTTCGAACCAACTATTAAAAAGGACCATCTGCCTCGGAAACCATTTACCACCTGTTCTTTTGCTTCCAGAACTACTGAATGGTTTAAATTTCGCATTTTGTCCTGCCACCAAGCAGCTGGGAAGGGACTACTCTTGTTTGCATCGGGAGGTAGCATCCGGGCCCCGTTGCAAGCCGGGGGAGCCCCCGCCGGGGCCTGCCACGCGGCCCTCCGCGCCCGCCCTCGTTAGCGACCCCCGCAGATTCCAGCACGGGGCCATCACGGTAACCCGGCCGCGGGGGAGGAAGGCTTTCCTCTTTTTGTCCAGGAATTATTTCCTCCTCCACTGTAATCAAGAACGTCTTCGGGCATAGTCACACTTTAGAGATTTTCGGAGACAAAAATGCCCCTAACCGTGACATCGCTGACACTCCGAGGTGCCTGGCTTCCGTGGGGAAGGCACAGGCGTCTCTAACACAGGGATCGAGCTGCTTTTCACAGAGGAAGTATTGCATTTAAGCAGACAGAAGGGCTGTGTGCACAGTGAGCTCACGTGAAGGCGGCAAGCTGCAGAGAGGTTGGCCTCGCTACCTTGAGGCGTGTGCAGGTTTCCCTAAACGGAGACCCTGACGCGGGGCTCCCGAGGGGCTGCTGGGCTCGGCTCCCGCTGTGAGTCCTCCCCGAGAGCAAGCGCACCTGCTCTCGCGTGTGCCTCTAGGAAGGGCCTCCTCGGACGGTCTTATACGTCTGTATCATGCTGCGTGCATTCTTCTGTGATTGCCTTTTTTTTGCTCAAAATCATGGTTTTGTTGTTTGTTTTTTTAAGCCATCCCGTGGATGCTGGCAGTTGTGGTGCGATCATGTACCTTTGGCAAAGCTTGCGTTCATTAGTGGGAATTCACACCAGCGTTCTGTGTTCTGCTGGTGGGCGTCTGGGCTGTTTCCTAAAATGCCAAGCATGGTGGTCCCCTCGTGCTGGTATTCTGGGGCGGGGGGCGGCGTGTGCATGGACTCTACAGTGTCCCTGACTGCCTTTCTCCAACATCCCGGACCCTCTGCCCTGATGGTAACTCCCCAGCCTTATCTCTGGGCCCGTGTCTCCCCTGAGCGCTGTGTTGATGGATCCCGTTTCCCGCTGGGCACCTGCTCTTTCTGACGGACGTCTCCAAATGCACTTTCCTTTAAAGGGAGTATTGACTCCCAGCCCGCAGTCCTGCTCATGCTCCTGCAGCCTGCCGGGTAAACCCCCTTCTTCCCGAGGACCTGCCCCCAGTCTGCCTGATGGGGGCCAGCGTTGGCCCGTCAGCCGTCACCCTCCTGACACCCACCCCCAAAGCCCGCCTTCCCCGTCCAGGCCAGCACCACCGGCAGACTCCGGCTGCCACACGCTGTGCCTCTGCTCCCACCGTGCCCTTCCGTGTAAGCCGTCTTCCACACAGAACGCACGGGTCACTGCTGGGGCTGGTCTCTGGGCGCGGCGAGCAAACCCCAGACTTCTACGCAGAGTCCCTGGGCCCCACGGTGTGTGCCCAGCCTGTGCTTCAGCTACTGCTTGCCTCAGGGCCTTTGCACTGGCCGCTGCCTCTGTCTTCAGCTCTTCTCCCAGCGCTGCACGTGCCGGTGGTTCCTAGCCGAGGCCCGGGTCTCCCGTTCTGTAGCGCCTCTGGAGTAAACCCCGTCTTCCCTGCGTATTTACTGGGTAGCACTGCTCATTGTCCAGAATTGTCTTCGCTGTCTGTTTCGGGCTCCATGTGCCCCCGCCCTCCCAACCCTGAACGTTAGCTCCAGGACAGGGGCAGCTTTCTGGGTCTTACTCGCCCCGAGTCTAGTTCCAAGGCTGGCGCATGGAGCACAGCTGGCTCCCGGCCCCTCCCTGCTGAGTGAGGCCCAGCCAGGGACAGCGGTGTGGCTTCGGAGGGGTGACGGGCTGCTCTGAAGGGGTCCGTCCCACACCCCTCCGCACCCGGCCTAAGCCACAGGCTCGCAGCACAGGAGACCTTCCGCCCGCCCCAGACTTTCTCAGGGAGTTCGGGACCCAAAGACAGCTCCTGATGTCGCTCATCAGCTCGGCATTGACGGTGACGACTTCTTGGGAGCGGTCACGCCCGACTGCTGCTTTCTTCCAAGACTGGAATTTCCCGGTACCCCGGGCTTGCACCCTGAAAAGGCCCTGGGACCCCAGGCGCCCGCACCCATTCCTGAAAGCTGGGAGCCAGGGTGGGAGGCAGGGGAGGTCCCCCTTTCCTGCGTGCTGGGGCTGGGATGGGCGGAGCCACTGGGACCCAGCCCCCGTCCCAGAGCCTGGCGTGATTTTCTCGTGCACCACCTGCCCTCCGCCCCGCCCTCCCGCCAGCCAGTCACACTCAGGGACAGAGCCGTGCTGCTGAAGTCAGCGATCGGGACTCTGGAGGTGGGGCCGCTGGCACCGAGGGGACGTCGACCACATCCAGCCCCGTGGCCGGGTCCCCCTGCTCCGAGGGCCTTCATCCAGAGTCTGTGGCCAGCCCCGGCGGAGGAGGGAGGAAAGCCGCGCTCACACGCTCACACGCTCACACACACGCGGCACGGACCGTAGGAACCCTGCGGCCGGCCTGCCGATCTAGGCGCCATCGTTACAGGAGAGCCTGAAGGGCCGTGAGGAGTACGGGCTGGTCTGAGACACGGGAGCGAGACAGGAGCCACGGGGTGGTGGTCGCTTTGACGGAGAACCTGCTCCGAGGAGGCTTGGTTGCTGTAGCCACGGGCCCGAGCCTTGTCTGAGTGTGCTCGCCGCAACCGGAGCACGCCGACCCTCCCTGGGCCGGGCCGTTCGCTCCCGCTGTGATGAAGCTCCGTGGGGAAGGGCGTCCGTGGCCGGTGGCCGGCATCGAGGCCGCGGGAAGGGGCCCTGATGCGCCCTGGCTGGAGGCAGCTGGTCCGGGGCACGCCCAGAAGGATCTCGGCGCTAAGCTGCTTTGGTCTGAGGTCGCAAACGGACCTCTTTGGTGAGGCCGCCGAAAGACCCAGGCCACACAGACTTTGTGCGTGAAATGTAGGTGCACTTGAGTCTAATTTATTTTAGGGATTTGGAAAGTGCCAGGAGAACAGCATTCAGTAAGATGGAGAGACAACATTTTACTGTTTATGCCCCTCTTTGTAGGTCACGTTTCTGACAGTATGGCCTGTGCGGCTCCCCTGATTCAATCTTAATAACAGCTTTCCCAGCAGCCAGATTTCTGGCACAATGTAGAAACTGAGGCGTGCACAGGACGAAGGTCCTCTGGGCGCGCAGGCGGACGGCTGTGCAAAGCGCACGCTCTCTCCTGGCTCTGGAGGCGGCCGGCAGACCCTGGGTGGGACCGGAAGGGCAGAGGGGTGGTCTGGACCCTGAGCTGGCCTGGGCGGTCTCCGCCCGCGGGATCGCAGTCGCTGGAGCAGCAGAGGGTGGAAGGTCCAGGTGGTCTGGAGGTGAGAGGGGCACGAGAGGGGAGAATGGGGTAGAAAAGTCGAGGTTTGCTATCCGTGTGGACAGGCAGACCCCCAACACTGGACTCGGGGGCCAGGACAGAGGGAGGTCGGGGACCCAGGCCGAGGCTCAGAGGACTGAGGGCGTGTCAGCACGGACAGTGGGAGATCCCACGAGGGGGAGAGCTGCTGTCCGTGTCCTCCTGGAATTCCCGGGGACCCCGGGCACCCTCACGCGGGCCCACGGACTGTGAGCACACTGACGTCTGATACACCGGAGAATTCGGCCCGTCCTCAGCTCTCCGGGGCCTGGGCAGCCGGGGAGGGGTGCTCGCGCTGACCGTGAGATGCTGCAGCCGGGGAGGCCGTGCGGGGCTGGGGCGGTCTGCACACTCCGCGTGGTCGTCGGTCACAAGACAAGTGTGCTCCGGGGAAGCCGTTGAGCAGAGAAAGATGCGAGCCGTTGACGTGCTCTGTCAGTGGTTGACGTTTTTTTTATAAACGTCAGCAAAGAAGAGGATGTGCGCGCGCTCTCTCTCCCCACACACACGAGCGAGCGCAACTGCCCTGTCCCTGCCATGTCAGCTAATGCCTGGCGGCTCCCTGGTCGGGGGGAGAGGTCCGGGCGCTGCCTCGGAGCCAGCCTCGAGCATGCGCCCGCTCGCTGTTCCCCCGCTCCCCGGAAGGGTTTAGGGACAGCTGTGCTCAGACGGCGTCCTGAACAGCGTCCTCGGCCGTCCCCTGGGGTCGCCGTCCTCAGGACTCTGGCGCACTGGCCGCCTTTCCACGGGGAGCGGTGGGCAGCCGTGTGCTGAGCATCCCTCGGGTCCAGCGTTGCCGTCGTCAGCGCTCCTGGTGGGCGGTCACCGGCCGTACAAACAGTCCGGACCTGACGGCAGTCTCACCCCCTGGTGCTCTCCCTGCCGACCCTGTCGCGGATTTTCCCTGCCCCGCACGCCTGGGTGCTGTTGAGTCCAGAACGAGGAGCGTGCCAGTGGGCTTTGTCATCCAGCGAGGGAGTTGGTCAGGGACCCCCATGGACCGTGGGTCACAAGCTTGAGGCAGAACGCTGTGACTTTTCCCGAGGCCACGTGGGCCCACAGGGTCCCGGCGGGGTGGGGGGACCCGCGTGTGGCAGCATGACCTTGAGCTTAGCGCTCAGCCCGTCGGCTCGTCTTGCTGGAGCCCAGTGAGGACAGAGTGGGAGTGGGAAGGGCGAGGCCGCGCCTCTGCAGCCTGGGCCCCGGGCCGTGGACCGTGGACCGTGGCTCGGCAGGGACACATTCTGCTGCGAGAGCCACTCGTGCTCCTGGGAGCTCAGCCCTCCTCTCGACCCCCGTCCTGTCCCCACTCCGTGTTCCCGCAGGTGCGTGCTGGTGCGGGGCTGGCGGCCACGTGCAGGCCCAAGCTCTCCCGGCACCGTGTCCCCGCGTGACAGGGCCCGTCCAGGGATGGGCTGCAGGACCGCCCTCATGAGAAAGGGGGACCCTCAGAAAGGAGCAGGCGCCTGACTTCTAACTGCTGTGCTTTCCCCCGTGCCCTCTTTCCGTGGCCTCTCTTTTCCTCTCTGTTCACACCCCACCCCATTTCTGGAGGTCCAGTGGAGTGCTGACCTTGTCCGTGGCACCTGCCGTGACCCCTCTCAGCCGCCGGAACCTCCTCAGCCGCCAGCCTCATCCTGTGCTTGCCTAACCCAGCCCTCACCCGGTCGCGGGCTGTCGACAATCTGCCTCATGTCCGCACGCTGCCCGTCCGCGGGGGCGGGGGGGCCCAGGGCGCTGCACCCCGCTCGGCGCTCAGCACGGCTCCTGGGCGCACAGCCGCTGCTCGGAGGGTTTCCCAGGCCAGAGACTCCACCTGTCGAGTTAGTCCGGCTCCTGAAAATTATCCCGCGCCCTGCGATAGCCCCTCCCCGCTTTACGGAGTGTGTCCAGAACGTGGTCCTTTCCTCTTACCTGCCCATGAAGACGGCTCTCCCGACCCGAGAAGGGAACAGCCCAGGTCCCCAGGGTCCATTTCCTCCTACCAGCGTTGTCGTGTCTCCGGTCCGCTCGGTTCCCTGGGCCGTGTGTGCCAGCACTGCCTCGCTCAGGGACCCGCACGAGCTCGCGGCTCCTTCCCGGTCGCACAGGTGTCGTCAGAACGCGTCTCTGTGCTGTCCGCTGGACGGACGTTGGCAGTGCTCCCGTGACGTCCAGCCTGACACGGAGCTGGGAGGGACGGACCTTCCGCACGCTGGGAAGCCGCCCAGATCCTGTGTGCTCATGTGGGCTGGGGAGGCTCCCGGGCGGCCGAGCACAAGGTGGAGATGCCCTCGTCCTCCAAGAGGGCGGAAGGGGGACGGTGCGCGCGGAGCTGGGAGGGCCGAGCCTCCGGGCCACGGAGCCGCCTGCGGGAGGCACAGAGGAGCCCGTGCGTCTGACGGGGAACGGCTCCTTATCTTGTGGGAGGGGCTGACCATACAGTCCAGACCCCCACCCGGCCCTGCCCGCTCAGCCCGGCCCGAGAAAGCTTTCTGCTCTCTTGTCAGTCAGGGCAGCTGTCCGCACCGCCGGGACACGCCTGAGGTCTCTCCGTGGTCGGCTGCGCGCTCGGGCGGCCCCACGGTCCTCTTCGGCAGTGGGGGCTCCTGCTGGCCCAGCCCCTGACCGTGGTGCTGGATCGAAGACCTCCCTGGTCCATGCTCAGAAGCGCCTCCCATGCACAACTTCCAGAAGTTTTCTTCTTAGCTCTTGAGTGAGGCTGACGTGCACTGTTTTTATTGAGTTAAAATTCACAGAATGTAAAGTGAACCATTAGCTGCTTGGACATTCATCTGCCAAGTGCTGGGTCCCCAACACCACCTTCTAAAACATCTTCATCACCCCCCAAATCCCTGACCCTGTCGATCAGCCCCGTCCTCTCACTGCCCGGCCCCCCGGCCGGTCCCGGGCAGCGTCTGCCTGTCCCGCAGGTTCTGCGCGCGCGCACAGAGAGCTGGGGTCGTGTGTGGTGGCTCGTCCTGGGCTCAGGGTGTCCCTCTTCATTCTGGAAGAATCTCCATGAGGCAGGAATCGTTTGTTTCTTGGAGGACTGCCAGATCTCTCCCGTGAGTCTGTTCGGCTCTGTGTTTTTTCTTTGTTGGAAGAGTTTTATGTAATAACTTAATATTTTTTCTACCCACATGACTATATAAGTTTTCTTTATTTTTCTGAGTCAATTTTGGCCAATTTCTCCTTCTGTCCTTTGCTTCTGAACTTTCAGGTTCACGAGGTGAAGGTATTCCTAGGCGTCTCATGACTCTGAGTTTCTGCCGCGCCCGCATAGCTGCATTCTAGAAGAAGGGTTTTGTGGTAGAATGACGGTAACGCCTTCTGCGTGCCCTGGCCAGTCTCCGTGTGCGGTCAGGGCACCGAGACGCACACTGTCCCCGCCGAGCCCACGAAGACACGCGTGTCAGCACCTCCCCCTACAGCCCATCCTCCTCTCTGCCTCTGCCCAGCTCCGGCTCTGACCCCAGTTCCAGCAGGAAGGGCACCCACGGGACCAGAACAGCTCTGGGCACAACTAGTATCGTCTGTCCCTTCACACCGGGGCCGAGTCCCGGTGGGTGACGGTAACCTTCCAGTTTAGGCGTTGGTGAACTTAACGAATCTTTTTTGGCTGTTGTTTTCCTCTTCATTATATCCTTCCTGGGTTTCCCCAATTATTAAAGTGATTAATGCTCGCTTAGAACACAGAAAATAAGGAGTGTGGTAAATGAGAAAATTAAAGTTGCCCATAATCCCTTGGTCTCTGCAAAGCGTCGAGACGTTTCTTGTCAACAGAAGCGGTGCGGAGCCTGTGGGATTAGCCCGTGCGCAGAGCTGCACCCTGTGTCCGGCACCCCCCGCCCCCGTTCCCTTCCACTTCTCCGTCGTGTACGGCGCAGCCGTTGGAGGAGACCCGAGCAGATGGCCGGGGCTGGTGGTTCTCGGTGCACGGTCTCTCGGGGGGTCCTTCGGGGGCGGGCGGGCTCCGCTGGCTTGTCGTCGGGCGTGCGGGCAGGATGCACTCGCTGCGTCCTTGTCGGCTCGGCGGGGCCCCCACTCCAGTGCGCTCACCCTCGTGGTTAGGCACGTCCTAAACCGTGCTGCTTTGATCCCTCCCGGCAGCTGTGCCGGCCCCGGTGCGGGGCTTGGGTGCAGCGTTCATGCTGGCTGTGGGGCAAGTGCGTGCTGCTTTCTGCGAGGGCCGCTCTCCCCACGGGGTGAACGCCAGCGTCTGAATCATTCCAGGAGCAGGGGCAGAGGACTGTGTCCTGTCCCCAGGTTCTCCAGTGCCGGCGGACAGCTCGTGTGCTCCTGGACCGGTTTGGAAGGGCCGGAGGAAATGGCTCGCGGGGCCCTCTGTTAAGCCTCCCCCAGTGTGCGTGAGCGCACACGGGTGCTGCCCGGCCGCGTGACGGCCAGCAGGCGAGCGCGAGTCACTGTGCTTAGGTTTCCACTGGGGACATACATGGCTTGGTCATTGACACACGGGAAGGAACACTTACAGAAAGAGGATCGAGGGCATAAAAGCGGGAGGCTATGCTGAGGACATGGCTGAGGGGCGGGCAGCAGGGACGCTTGTGGGGTCCTGGCGTTAGACTTTCCTGGTCACCAAGGATGTCAGGGCGTCCTGGGCCCGGAGCGAGGGGTCCCTGCCCCCAGCCCTCGCTGACACGGGGCTCTGTGCCTCCAGGCTCCTGCCGCTGACGGTCCTCCCCGGCTCCGGACCCCGGGGGCCCCCGCATTTGCCAGCCTTCCTGTGCTGCTTTCTGGCGAGTGTCCCAGCCGCTGGCCTCCCAGAGCTGGGGACCCCCCATCACAGCTGCTCACGCGGGAAGCTACACACGATTCCGCCAGGAACTTTCTTAATCCTCCCTCGAAAGAGCACGGGGGTCAGAAGACCTGGTGTCTGTGCCCAGAACTCGTAACGTTCCCCTGGTTGGCCCAGCGGCCCCCGCAGACTGGTGTTTGTTTGCAGACACGTGCCAGGACGTGTGTGCCGCTGAGTGTGAGCTGCAAGGTGTGTGTGGGCGTGAGGGTGCGTGAGTCACACGGGCACGTGGGCGTGATGTGGGGTGACCTCGCGAGCCTGGGGCAGGCGCGGGGGATGGAAGGAAAGAGCTCTGGGAAGTGCGTCCGAGAGCCTGGAAGACGGTAAAGGGACACACTTGGGCCCGGGATGCGCTGTGGGGAGAGGGCGTCACAGGCGCCCCGGGCTGACCACCCTTCGTGACGTGTCCTCGTCCCTGAGGACCCCTGCTCACTCGTGCTTCCTTCCAGCATTTTCGTCCTACCCGTCCTCAGGGGACGAAGAAACCTTACCCAGGACGGGTTCTGTGCCCCCGGGGTCCCGTGGGCGCTCTAGGTCGTTTCAGGGCGGAAGTCCCCGGGGCAGGAGGCGCACGATGCGGTCAGGCCAGGCCTCGTAGACGACGCTGACTTATATGCACGTATTGCACATTTGGTAATGGTGAGCAGGAACGCACGGATGTAATTTGCCACAGCTCATGCATGATGCTAAAGGATATAAATACTTCACTTAGAGTCATTAATAGAAGTGAACTTACAGACAAGGCGCTGGGCCTGCCTGACACGGGGTAGGTCTGAGCTCTGCGGCGTCCGCCGCTACACGTAAAGGAGATGGGCCGGGCGCCGTGTGTCGTGAGGGGACGCGTGTCCCCCTACCCGCGTAATTCAGGTTTCCCTCTCATCTGAGAGCTCTGCGCCCTCTCCGTGCTCCGTGCCGTCGCACTTGCACGTCTGCCTCCCCACACGTCCCTCGGCTCGGGGACTCGCTGGGCCACGGCCCCGGAGCGTCGGGGGGAGGGGTGTCGGTAGAGGGTGCTTGTGAGTTTCTTCTGAGCACAGACCGCTCGCCCCCGTGTCCCTGCAGTGCCCCGGGAGGGACAGAGGGCTCGCAGAGGGGAGGGCTTCTCACCCTCGGATGCTCCCGCCTGAGGGGCAGAGGTGGCTGCTGGGTCTTCCCTCCGGGCCAAGCCCCTTGCCATTGCTGGGACGTGGGCAGCCTCCACAGGCATAGAGGGCCTCTGCAGGGGCAGGGCGGAGGATGGAGATGGGGGGTTTCAGGGGGCCCCCAACTCTTTCTTTGCTTCCCACCGTCCATCTCCAACTGGCAAACCCCTTAGCTCTCCCCGCTTCTGTCTCGCCCATTACTTCCAGGGCCTCACGCAAACTGCAGTGCGCGGCCCAGACCGCATGGTTTCCAGGCCTACCTCCCCTCGGGGCCCAGCATCAGGCCCGGCCTGGTGTGCGGGCCTCTCCCGGCCCCGCCCCTGCTGCCCTCACCCGCCTGTCTCCCACCCTCACACTCCAGGTTCGGCATCTCTTGGGACTCCCTCGCCTCTCACCACGGTGGTCCTGGCCGGCTCTCGCCCAGCCTGGAACTCTGAGCCGGCACCCCTCCAGAGCGCCTTCCTGAGTGCCCTGCCCCTCCGGCCGCGGCAAGGGGGCTCTGTGCGCCGTGCGCCCCGGGCTGCGCTGGGCCGTCTGTCACCGTGAATCACGCAGCGTCGGTCCCCCGCTGCATGGGGAGCCCCGGAGGGCATCTGCCCCCCCAGACCTCCTACCGGATTTCTAGCCCAGCCTTCCTCCCACCGCACACAGCTCCCTCCTCAGACGACAGTGGCCGCGAATGTTCCCCGAGTTCGTGTGCCACCCCCTGCGTCCCTCGCACCCACATGTCCCGTGGACCGGCTCCCAGGGAGGCCGTGCTCTTTCACTGTTAGTCCGGACGAACCACAGGAGCTGCTCTGGGAAGCCCCTGGTCTGCGCCGTCGCCGTGGAAGGCTGCTGGAGAAGGCCGGTGTCCGAGGCCCTGGGGAGCGCACAGGGCTGTGACCGGGGGGGCTGCCCCCGGGGCTCCCGCACACAGAGGGGGTGAGGGGCTCGGGAAGGGCTGGCTGGTGCGCTTCACATCGAAATTACCGTTGGCGGCCTGGAAGCTGGAGCCGTGTAAGCCTCTCACAGCATTTTTCAAACTTATTATTTTAAGCCTATTAGCAAGCTATGATGCCGGCTGTTATTTCCAAAAATAATTAATCACAGACCAACTATAAGAATTCCAGAGAGGTTAAGCTGGCAGCACTGCCTCGTGGATTAAATGCTGTAATTAATATCCTCCTGCGGCCGCCGTTCGCCGGACGCTGTCATCACGGTCTGCCCCCCTTTCTCCGGCGCGAGGGAGGGCGCGGTGTGCACTCCATGCGCCGTGGCCGGTGTGCCCGGGAGACCCTCGCAGAGGGCACCAGGTCCCACTGGCCCCCCCTCTCTGATAGGGAGGAGGTGACCGGAGTCGGGCTCACCCAGCACAGCGTCCTTGGGACCTGGGTGTGGTCGGGGTGCCACCCCTGCAGTCCCTGGCTGGGGCTTCTCTTCCCCCTGTGCCCCCGGGGGCCCCTGAAGGACCTTCTTTCCTCCATGGCCATCGTGTGTCTTGGGCAGGAAGACACCCGACCCTACCTGTGGTCACGAAAAGGGAGATGTGCCGGGTCTCCTGTGATTCCCCCTCTGCCCGGGGATGGCCCTGGGCATCTACACAGGGACTGAGCAGGGCTGGGACCCGGGACTCTGCAGCCCACGGTGCTGTCGAAGCCACACAGATGACGTGGCCAGAGGGAAAGCACGTCCCCACGGCGCCGTGGTCTCTGTGGCCAGGAGCTGGGGAAGCCCCCCCAGCATCGCCTTGAGCAGAGCATATCCGGACGTGGCCCCACATCCCCGAGGTCGAGTCCGAGCTGGGGTTGGTAGGGAAGGCAACACCGTGCGCTAGCTGGTGGCCGTCCGCTCCAGAGCCTGAGTTAGTCGTCTCCGCCCCCCCACTTAGTGACTCTTGGTGACACGACGCTTCCCCTGTTCCTCCAGCCACCACACTTCAGATGACCTTCGCAGGCTGCCAAGAGTGCCCTCCCTCACGAGCGCCCCCTGTGCACGGCTACCCCCTGGGGGGCTGCCCGCTGGGCCCGAACCCCAGGGAGAGCACATGCGGCTCACGGGGTGGGGCGCGTCTGGCACTTCTGTTTCCCGTGGCTCTGACTTTAGACCTTCTCACGTTTATGTTTATTCACACATCTGTGCTTGTGGGGACAGAAGACCTTGACAAAGAGAGAGCGTCTCCTGCCCCGGGGACCTCGCGCCCCCAGCCCAGAGGCGGCTTCTCTCAGTGGCTGCTACTTTTATTCTCTGTCTTGCATTTTTGTCGGTTAAGTTTTGCGCTCTAACTAGACTGTCCGTATATTTATTTCTTGATCTGACAATCTTAGACAAGGTCTATTGACATCGTACGACAGGTGAAGAATGTTGCTTATTGTCTGTGGCCGCGTGATAGACAAGTGAGCTTTTGCTGACCAGCAAACCATCCCAGTGGGCAGTGGCTTCAATGAGTGACCACTTAACTCACGATGTTTTGGGTCAGGAGTTTGGGCTGGGTTCAGACAGATGGTTCGTCCGTGGATACAGTGCTCTTAAAAAGTGTATGGGTTTCTTATGTATTAGATTCAACAGGAGAGCTCTCTTTAAGAATTACAGTGACTATAGGATTAGGCCTCTGCAGGATTATCCCTGCAAGGTGTCTAACAAGACTTTTTCTTTTCTTTTTTTTTCTTTTCTTTCCTTATTTTCTTTTTCTCTTCTTTTCTTTTCTTTCCTTCCCCCTTCCTTCCTTCACTCATTCCTTCTTCCTTTCCTTTGTTTCCTTTCCTTTCCTTTCAAGAGAGGGCCTGAGTGGGGGAGGGCATAGGGAGAGAATCCCCAGCAGGCTCCACGCCCAGTGCAGAGCCTGACTTGGGGCTCGATCTCAGGACCCTGAGATCATGACCTGAGCCGGCAGCAGGAGTTGGTCGCTCCACCGGCGGTGCCCCCCAGCACCCCCCAGCGCCCATCTTACGAGACTTGCCGTCTGGCTCCCAGACCGGCCTCCCCGAGGTCTGGCAGTGGCTCACCGGAACTTCCTCTTGGCCCGACTCCGGCTTCACCGCACGTCGGGAATCACTTACCATCTGGGGGCCGGGAAACGAGCCGTGTCCTCCAGCTCACGAGTCTTGGCCCGTCTCAGTTCTTGCAATCTGAGCGCTCGAGTGTCTGCAGCATCTTTGCCCGCCTGGGTCTCGTCAGAAGCAGACCGCAGGCCGACTGACACTTAGCACCTTTCTCTCGGAAGCCCTGCCCCAGGGCCCACGGATCACTTCTGTGTCCTACAGGCAGTGGCCTGGTGGGGTGTCTGTCCCCGGGGACAGCACAGTGCCCACGTTCTGACTCATCCTTACGCTCATGCTGTGCTGCTTAGGTTTCTGCTTTGGGGGCACTTTCTGTCCCCAGGTGTGGGAGGTCACGTGCTGCTGGGTAATCAGCTGCCCGAACCCTGGGGGCACACAGCACACGGTATTTACCTAGCTCGTGCCGCCTCGGTCAGTGCCAGAGGCCGGGCTCCGCCAGCCAGTTCTTCCGTCACCCCTGGCTGTGTCCCTCGGTGTCGGGCAGCTGTCACTCTGCCCCGAGGCTGGCTGACCTAGGGTGGTGGTAATCACATGCCAGGGCGCCTGGGGGACTCAGTCGGTCAAGCCTCTGCCTTCAGCTCAGATCAGGATCCCAGGGTTCTGGGATCGAGCCCCGCGTCGGGCTCCCTGCTCGGCGGGGAGTCTGTCTCCCTCTCCAGCTCCCCCTGGCTCGTGCTCTCTCTCTCCCTTGCTTTCTCTCTGTCTCAAATAAATAAAGTCTTTTAAAAAAAATCCCGTGCCAGTCAGTTGACAGCCTTCTGCCTGGGAGGAAGGGGGACCGGCCTCCTGCCTCTCCTGAGCGAGACCGCGTTTGTCCCGTGCAGGTTGCGGTTCTCAGAGGAGGGAGAGACGGTGAGGCTCGAGCGGTGGGCCAGCGTCTGTGTCACGTGCGCTGCCGTCCCGCGGCCAGTGTGGAGGCTACGGTCTGTGTCCGGGCTGGTGAGGGTGGACGTCCCAGAGGGCGCGGACGGCGAGGGGGAGAAGGCTAGGGGCTCTTGCTGCCGCGGCCTCCCTCACCGCATCTCCCAAAAGGATTCCCCATCATTCCAGATAGTTCAAGCCAAGGACTCTTTAAATAAATCTTAACGTAAGTCTCTAATTCTCCTTCCGTAAAAAGGTGAGTTTTTCCCTAAAGTGGTGGTTCTCCTTCTTTTTTAGTAGCACGAGGATCGTGACGTCCCTGTCCCCCCTCCCCCGTCTGAGCTGTAAGCCCTGCTTTCCCGTTGTCAGGGCGCGGATGCCTCGATCCTGTCCACAGGCTCCACTGACATCTCGGGCCTTGTTCAGAGCCTGCTTCCTCACGTTCATAGTTAGGAAAACAATGCACACGGTTTCAGGATCGTAATGCGCTCGATGCTGCTCGCTAGGGAGTGCACACCCCAGGAAGATGCCTGAGCATCAAAGTCCGGCAGGGACAGAGGTCGCCTGAGTTGCTTGGATCGCACGCGGTCAGGGAGGACTTTCCCGCCGGCCCTCATGCCTTTGCCCTACCCGGTGGCCAGCGATTCCTCTCGTCCCTCCCTGACCCTTCTGTTCTCCTCTCTTCCTTCCTTCCTTCTGACTCGCCCACTCCTGGCAGAGCCCCCATCCCGTGGCCGGCGCCATGTCCCTGCTCCCGGGCCCAGAGCCCCTGTCCCCCGCCTCCAGCCTGCTCCCGGCCGCCCTCTCCTGGGGCGGATCTGAGCATCACGTACCGGTGACAGCCATCCTCGTTTCCTTGATGGTCCCATTCTCTGCCTCCGTGCTTGGTTGGTGGATTGTCGGGTTATAAGATAGTTGCATGAACTGATGTTCCCTCAAAATTTGAAAGAAACTGCTCTGTCATCTTCTGAAATCTGAACCCACAAAGGGACTTGTTCCAGTTTGTGTGTCTTCATAGGTAGCTTGTGTTGGTGGTTTTTTGGTGGAAAAATACTATGGTAATAGTGTCTTGCTTATCTTTACCATTCAGGGATTTTCTAATGCTGTCTACACGTTTTTATTTATTTATTTATTTATTTATTTATTTATTTATTTTTAATATTTTTTTAAAGATTTTATTTATTTATTTGTCAGAGAGACAGAGAGCACAAGCGGGCAGAGAGGCAGGCAGAGGCAGAGGGAGAAGCAGGCTCCCTGCTGAGCAAGGAGCCCGATGCGGGGCTTGATCCTGGGAACCTGGGATCATGACCTGAGCCGAAGGCAGCCGCTTCACCAACTGAGCCACCCAGGCATCCCTACATGTTTTTAAATAGTCTGTGGAACATTCTATGATATTTCCATAGAAAGAGTCATGTTTTTTACTTCTGGAAAATTCTGTTTATACACACACACACACACACATTCACGTATGTGCTCTTGGTATATGTGATATAGACACTTTTACGTCACACTCTGTATCGTATTGCATATTATGTAATATATTGCATGTCAGAGTGTGTACTGAATATGTTACAATATCTATGTCGCAATATGAAATACATGTCATCTACACTGAGGTGGGAGTCACGTGCTGTATGTAACGCCCCTCCCCCGCCCCCGGCTGCTGTGTGCTTTGTTCCCGGGACGCCTGCCCGTGGGCTGCGAGCTCTCCCGGACTGTCCTTCCTCGTCTCTTATTTTCTGCCTGTTGGGACTTTTTCCCGCATTCCGGGAGACCTCCTTGTCTTCGTTTTCCAACTCTAGTGAAGTTTTAAGGCCTGTGTCTGCGCCTTCTGGAGCCTTCTCCGCCTTCTCTGAGCAGGTGTCGGGCTCTGCACACTTCCCCGCTCTCCCCGTGGCACACGTGGCGTCTGTGGGACGCGCTCAGTGTCCCTCGCGGCTCTGCCCGGCCCCCGGGTGACTGCCCCTTGGATCATCTCAGTCTCTCTTCCCTGCGGCCTCTTGGCCTCTGGCTCGTCTGTGCGGCTGCTCCCCCCGAGCTGGGGAGAAATCCCGGGGAGACGTGTGGGTCCCGTCCAGGTGGGAGCAGTGGGGCAGGGCCTCCGGGGGTTCAGCCACGTGACCCGCCGCCCTGCGCCCTCCGAGGGGACCCCGGCTCCTTGTGCCCTGGTCACTTCACTGCTTCTCCTTCCCGAAACCTGTGGACGTCTCTCGCCAGCGAGGGACCCCCTTCGCCACCCCCACCGGTCCCGTCTCCTTCCTGGCTCCTTCCCGTTTGCATTAGGAGGCCCCGAAACACGGTGCCTCCCCACCAACTTGAGGTTCAGGCCGTGCGTTGCTCCTTGAGACCATTTGGCTAATGTCCCTCCCCTGAGACTAAACTCGGTCCCGCTGTCAGGTGCTCACTGTCCCGTCTGCACACCTCGGGCCTGGCCTCTGGGGGAGACCCTCGCTCATGCATTCATCCATTCGTCCATCCTGTCATCGAACACGTGTGAGCCCTTACCGCGTGCCAGGCGTGGGACCGCGGTCTTGAGCCCGTCCATCTCTGGAAGAGGCCGGAGCCCCTTCCCCGGAAGCTAGCGGCTGAGCCGGAGGAGGCGCACACGGCCCACAGTAAATCCCCTCCATTCGCGTACTCCCTGGGGGAATGCGTGGGCAGAGTAGAGGGGGAGCAGGAAGATTTCTCAGTCCCTGTGCGCCTGCTCCCAGACGGTGGAACAGACGTCCGCCTCGTCCCCCGGACACTGCTGGTAGTCCGAGGCGTGGCTGCTCCGCGCACGGTCCCCGCTCAGAACTGGGAGTAGGAAGGGACTGCGTCAGGCTGGGGATGTGCTCCCAGAACAGGCCGTGCATCTCCGCACACAGTTAAAGACGGGCGTGGCGTCGCAGTGCTGGGCTCCCCGGGACAGGCATTGTAAGGTCTGGGGTCATATCCCTTCACAAGGACAGGGTAGCAAGCATGTCTGCGGGGGGACCCTTTACCCCGACCGCGGGGACCCCGTTCCTCACACCCCCGACCTGCCTCTGTCTGGATGGGGTTGCCAGCCTCCGTGTGCTGGGAAGTTTTACAAAGACCTCCCATTCTAGGGGCCACGAGGAGCCCGGGAAGGGTCCTGACTCTGGCCCAGGTTGGGACAGGGTCTCTGCCGGTCGGAGCTCGGGCAGAAAAGCAAGTGGTAAGATTTCCATCTTGCTAGCAATGATTTCCCGCCAGCGTGCCTGGCCCTGAGGTCCTCGAGGCCAGCCTGTAAGAGGGCTCTGTCTGAGCCGCCCCGGGACCTCCCGTTACTTCTCTCCGCGCATGGGGCTCGGAAGCACCCGAGTGTTTGGCAGCCTGGCAGGTGAAACTCACGGAGGGCGGTGTTTGGGAGAGATGTCTGATTATTACCAAACTTCTTCCCATTATTCAACCGCTGTCAGATCTGCAAAAAGCTTTCTTTGGAGGTAATAAATAAATAAGCAGATAACAAGGAAATGTATTCTTTGTTCGACATGTCTTTATTTTTAGGAGATAAGATGTATGTTGACATTTAATTCTCATTTTTAATCTGGGCATTACATAAATGTCTTCTGTGCCGGGTCTCTTTCTATCTGCGTATCTTTGGTACCCATATCAGCAAACAATTTTTGGACTGTTATTGTTATTTTTTATGTCTGATAAAGGCTGCGTTCAAGTGGAGGCGTGGAATTAGACCTTCAGAAAGGCAGCTGCCGACAGCACTTGTGTGCGTGGGTGGGAGTGAAGGGGCTCAGCTCCGTGCTGCTTTACATCCCGGCTGCTCGGCGGCCGGCGGCCCCCGTGGACGGCCCTCTGGGGAAAGCGCTGTTTGCTTACAGCAGATGAAAAAGCACACGGGCTACTTTTATGTTCTCAGAGTTCAAGGATGTGGCTGGCAAGGGGACGGAGGGACCCGCACGGAGAGGGTCCGGTGCCACCAGGCAGAGGGGCGGGCCGAGGCTGCAGCCGGCCCCCCACCCCCTGCCCCCCTGCCCAGCCTTCCTGACGAGGAGGGGGCGGCCCATGTGGGGGCAGCTGCCGGGGCCTCTTTCCAGCACGCAGCCCCAGTACCTCCGGAACAATCTCTACGAGCCCCCCCCCCCCAGTCCAGTCCTTATTGTCCTTGCTGCAGCTAAGCCCGCGGGGCTGCCAACAGAGGCATGATTTCTATTTCATAGAGTCCTGGAACAGTCGGACGAACCTAGAGATCATGAATACCCAGAACGGGTCCCACTGGGAACCCACGCGACTTCCAGAAAGGAGACTTCTTCCCGTGCGTCACGGCGGCCATACAAGGAAGCAAGCCTCCTCACTGTGCCCGCGGGCACCAGGGCTGCTGAGACCAGCCATCAGGGGCAAAGGGGGAGAGCGGACGTTCACGTCCTGGAACTTACAGAAGCAGCGGTTCTCAGATTCATAGCAAACTAATGTGTCCGCTGGGCCCTTGGTTTGCACCAGCCTGTGGGGCTGTAGTTGGTCTCGCTTAGCTGCCCCAGCACATTCCCCCCAGAGTCCAGCTCCTGGCAGAGGAGTCTCAGCAGTCTCTGGTCAGTGATCTCAGCCCCGGCGAGCCCGCAGCTGCGATCCCTGGCGGGCAGACGGCTTATGGAAGGATTTAGCGCCCTTCACCCGGAGGGCACGGCTGAGATTGAACACTCGTCACGTTTAGTGACAAACCAGCTGCATTCTAGGACAGAGCACGCGGCTGTGGTGACCCCCGTGCGCTGTGACATCGTGGGGCTGGCTTCCGTGGCCTGTTACCAAATGGCTGTTTTAATTAATCGTTTGAATAAGCAGCAGTAATGACTACTTTCCTGAGAAACCTTTTTTCACCATCTCGATGGGTGAATCATCGATCGAGGTGTGCGACCTCATATGTGTCGACGTTGGGGACCACGGACCTCGGACCACGGCCGGGGTAATGGTATCTCAAAGCTGGGGTTTGCACGTAAACAAGATACGTGGTGTCCTGGGAGACGGAGACGGGGAGAGTTACCCCAGCGTTTGGGGCTGAGTTAGGTGTTGCAAGGAGACCCGCTGCCTGGTGCGGGTATCTGGGGGTCCCTCCCCATGATGACATGTCTCTCGTTTGTTCACAGTGAGGGACACTGTTCGTGTTGTACCTTCCGTGTAGTTCTTTAATTCAGAAATTACTTCCTAAAGATATATCTGTCGTTTTAAAATAATAGACAAGTGCATTTCCCCGTTAAGAGATTCGTACAGAGCAAAGGTACGGAGAGCAAGCATCCCCACTTTGGTCTCGTGTCGGCTTTCGGTGGTCCCCCCAGAACCTCTGGGTCTCCTCCTGTCCCGCAGACAGGCCCCTGCCTGCTCAGATGGCCCGCACGAACAGGATATTACAAGTCTTGTTCTACAAGTTGCGGTTAGAACGCGTAACCAGGGATCGGCCCACCTACCGTGGGTTACGTGTGTGGCGCAGCGTGGCTCGTGGCAGCGTCGTGTGGGCAGCAGAGCTTGGGAGCTCGTTCGTCCTCCGCAACCGAAACGTCAGATCCGTTGAGCGTCTCCCCGGGACCCCGCGCCCCCGGAAACCACCCCGCCCTCTGCTTCTGTGGAGCCACCATCCTCGACGGCTCCTGGAGGAGGAGACACGTGGCGTTTGTCCCTCTGACTAGCGTCCCTCATGACGGCCCCCAAGCTCATCCCCGTCATCATGGACAGCGGGGCTCCCTTCCTTTTTAAGGCCGAGTAACATTCCGTTGTGGGGTCTGCGGGGTTTTCTCCGTCATTCCCGGGAGTTGTGCTGGAAGGCACCTCGCGAAGTAGACGTCTCTTCAAGGTCCTGATTTCAGTTCTTCGGGACACATAGATGCCCCTGGCTAGGACTGCCACGCAATATGGTAACTTCTGTTTTTGTTTCTGAGAAACCGCCATCCTCGTTTCTGTAGTCCCCGTCTCATTTCGCGTTCCCGCCAAGGGCGCGTGAGGGTTTCGGTGTTTCCACGTCCTCAGCAGCACCGACTGTGTCTGGGAAGAGCTGCCCTCACCGGGGCGAGAGCCCCACTCATGCTCCCGGCTTCCCGGACGACCGGTGACGAGCGTACGTGTTCACGCGCCTGGGGGCCGTGTGTGCAGCTTCTTTGGAGAAATGTCTGTTCGGGTCTTTTGCTCACTTTTTAATTAAGCCAGTTGTTTATGTGTTCAGCTATCGAATTGTAGGACTTCCTTATATATTTTGGTTATTTATCTCTTATAACGTGTGGTTTGCAAATATTTTCTCACGCTCTATGGATTGCCTTTTCAATTAATTCAATTAATTAAAATTAACAAATTTAATTTAATACGGTTCAGTCCCTCTTGTTGACTGTTTCCTCTGCAGAAGGCTTTTCGTCTCTTTATGCTTCCTTGCTGGTGTTTTGGTGTCACATCCAAAAAATTATTGCCAAGACCCACGTCAGGAAGCTCTTTCTCTGATTTCTTCAAGTAGTTTTATGGTTTTGGGTTTCACATTTCGATCTTTTCGTCCATTTCCAGTCGACTTCTGTGTATGGCGTGAGATGAGCATCTGATTCGTTCTTTCACGTGTGGGCAGTTTTGCTGACCCTGTTGAAGGGACCGCACTGGAACCTCTAAAAGTCGATGAGAGACATTAAAGACATAAACGAATGGAAAGACATCCGTGTCTGCGGACGGGAAGTTTTATTGTTGAAACGTTCACGCAGCCCTAAGGAATCTACAGATTCTGTGCTCTATCAGAACCCCAATGATACCTCTTACAGAACTAGACACAATCCCTGGAATGTAGCTGGAGCCACAGGAGCCCTGAGTAGCCAAAGCAGTCTTGAGAAGGAGCCAAGCGGGGGCATCAACTTACTGGTGTCAGAACACACTGCAAAGCGACCGTGATTGAAGCAGTGTGGTCCCGGCGTGAGGACAGACGCGGAGGGGGATGGAGGAGGACGGAGAAGTAAATCTACACGGACAGTCGGCTGATCTGCACCCCGATGCCGGGGAAACATAGTGGGGAATGGGCAGTGTCTTCACTATGGTTCTGGGAAAACCCATTTCTTACCATCATCATTTTTATTGGCATGGCTCCCATATCGGCGACGCCGACTTCCCTCGTTCTGCTAAAGTTCACTAGGACAGTCCCTCATTGGGACCTCCTGTGACTCACTGGCCCATCAGGGTTGTTTTAGGTTTTGATCATTGCAAACAACAGGCACGCATCTCTGGGACAGACTCCTAGAGATGGAATTGTTGGGCTAAATGTTAGGTACTTTTTAATTTTTAATTTAAAATAACGCTGCCCAGTGGCTGCCCAGAAGGTCCCACCATCCTTTCTCCCTTCGGGAGGGTCGACATCACTGAAATTCTCCTGGACAACAACTCCGCTTGGACACTTGGTCCAGAAGCCACTCTGGGCACGGGGGTCGTCCTAGGTGCTGGGGTAGGAAACGACCCTGGTGCCCCCGCCCCCCCCCCCCCCCCCCCCCGCTGGGGTGGGAGCCCCCGGCAGCACCTTGCGGGAGCTCCTGCTGCTCACGGACCTGCCACCAACGGGAAGGGGCCAGCTCACTGGGCAGCCTGCCCTCTCCTTCCAGAGCTGTCCTCGCGCCGGGGATGCGGGCCTTCAGCTGACCTCCAGGCGGCTCTGCGGACCCATCCCAGGTTTCTCAGGACTTTCTCATAAAAGATTTGCATAACTTGCTCCGTGGTCTTCGTATTTCATCCACTCTTTTAACACGTTGACATTGCTATCGGCCAGTGATAGACTGCAAAAAAATACTATTGGTCATAGCAACCATTCCTGAAATGACGTTTGTAAAATCAGCTTCTATGCTGGAGTACTTTTCCGACAACGTACTTAGAAGGTTGCCTTGAGTCTCTTCGGAGCAGTGGGTCAGGGTTCATTGGAGCAGGAACTAATCAAACAAACACCTGATGGTCTGCCTTCCAGAATTTTTAAGGAATTAAGTACTTCCTTAAATGTTTAATGAAAATTAAAATGACAGATTCTCTTTCCACTGCGATATGCATTTCATAGTTTCAAGCCATAGCTTTTCATGTAGCATTAAAAATGGATTATAAAGTTGCATATAAAAACCAGGGCTGATCAGAGAAAATGTGTGGACACAAAAGGACTTAGTAAACTGTACAAATGAAAGAAAAAAGTTACAAAATACAGAAACGGGAAATGCCTACTTTCCTACGTACGTGTGTACAAATACGTGTACACAGACATTATACACACAGGTACGTTAATATTGGCTCTTGTGTCTAAGAATGTGGTGCTCGAGAGGAGAGCAGGGGATCGAGACGGTAGAAATACCTGAGTTAATAAAAGCACAGAATCAGTGTAACTTTGTTAATAATCAAAAAATGCAACTTGTAGCGGTGAGAGCTGCATGTTTTGCACCTGTCTCCCCCTCCCTCCTTCCCCGCTCCTCCCTTCCGCGAGGTCTGACCCTCTGCCCCAGAAGAAGTGGAAACAGCCTCGAGGCTGCTTCTGCCGGAGTAGAGCATCTGTTAGAAAACTGCGGGGACTAGCGTCGCTCGCCTTGCGCGTGCCCACAGCCTCTGGCCCACTATCTTCCTCCGGGAGTTCGGTCTCGGGAGATGGGACGTTGAGTCCGGGCAGAGCTATTTGGGATATTCAAAGCGGTCAGCAGCTTCCCGCACCCGGAGTGCCGTCTATAAATGCTTCTCTGCGGTAACTCTTCTCCGTGCCTTTTCTGGGAGCCGTGCACGGAGACCACAGGGGCCACATCAAGTGCTGCTCATGCACGGCCTTTCCGGTGCAGAGATGAGACTGGCGGGGGCGTTTTCCCGAGACGGGTCTTGCTCCCCGGCCGCCGTCTGCGGGGAGCTGCAGCGAGGACGTCCGCGGGAGCGCGGGCGGGGACGGGGACTTCGACAGCGTCCCCCACGGCAGCTCCCGGGAGAGGGATTCTGGGCACGTAGTCCTTCACTCGGGACCGTGTTTCCTCTACACTGATTTTAAAGAGAAAGAACAAAAACTATTTTTAAACTTGTTTCGGGATTCCTCAACCCATCTAACTCAAGCTTTTGTGAACAAAAAAGGCATGTGAACAAAGCCCACGCGGTCAGGGCAGTGTGCGGACTCCTCCGAGCGTCTCCGGGGGCACAGGTGTGTTCCCGCGAGCGCCAGGTGGCCAGGCGTGCCGCCGCGAGCACACAGAACCTCGGTGGCCGGAGTGACCAGTGTCCCCGGCCGTCCGGCTCAGGTCAGCTGGGCAGTGGCTCGCCTTGACAGGGCTCCTCCCGGGTCCCGGTCTTGGCGGGCGGTCGTAGGACCGGGATGGCCTCACGGGGAGTGACAGCCGGCCCGCCTGGGCTCTGCACGCCCCTCCTCCCCCTGCCGTCGTGTGGTCGCACGGGGAGGGCAGCGGCGTGAGAGGGACCTCCTCGGCCGGGAGCAGCATAGCCACGGTGGCTTGCGGTCCAAGTTGTGCAGGCAGGGTCCGGGCCGATCGGGTGTGGCCGGGGCTCCAGGGACGCAAGCCCTCCGAGCCCAGCCGCTCGCCTCTAAGGTGAGACCGGTGATGCTGGCCTCCGGAGGACACGGCTGGACAGGGATGCATGTGTGTCTGACACACAGTAGGTGCTTAGAAAGCGATTAGTAGGCGCTGTTGACCTTGTTCTCTTGACGCAGCACGGACCGTGACGCGGCGGCCACCCCCAGGAATGCGGGAGCTGCTGGTGGCTCCCCACTGTCAGCAGCGGCCGGTCCGTGCAGGAATGAACGTGGCCTCCCACAGGCCTGCCCCGGGGCGGTGCGTGACCCCAGCAGAGGGCCGCTCCCTTCCCGCTCCCGGAGCGCCGGTCAGCAGGTTCATCCTGGCCTGGCTGCCCCCCTGCCGACCTGACGGTCACGCTGCCTGAGGGTCCTCTGGGCCTGACCATCACTGACCACACCTGCGTCTGTGGTTTGCAGGCCCAGCCCCCATCTTCTATACCTTCAGGCCTCCCCCCACCACAGACGTGCTCTCCTCTGGCCCTGCGCCCCTCCCAGCTCCCGGCAGCGCAACCCCGACCCCCGCGCCGTGCAGGGCACGCTGGTCCCCTTGGGAGCCGCCTTCCCCGAACCCGCGGAGGCCTGTGTCTCCCCAGCAGCACGTGGAGCTCTGTCCGTCGGCGGCTCCCGGGCCCTCGAGGCGGCTGAGAGCCCCGGGAGGAGCCCGGGGGCAGGATGTGGACAGAGCTCGGGCGGCCGGCACTGCGGTGGGATCCCCCAGACCTCAGAGCCCATCCCGAGAGCGGGGCGTAGGGACACCCCCAGGCAGAAGGCTGTACCAGGTGTAGGCGTGTCTGACGTCCGGTTCTTTAATGGAGCGGCGATCTGGCAGGAACGCTCTCGTTCATGAGTGACGACTAAAGGCACACGGCTGAACTTGGGAGCGGCGCTGGGGTGCACCATTCCGGCCCGGATGGCTGCGGGCGGGAGCTGCCCCCTCTGGCCGCGAGCCTGCGGTGGGGGTGCAGGCAGGGAGGGAGGGGGCTTCTGCTGCTCCGCACGCCTGTGGGCCGGGCGCGTGGGGGCAGCGTTCTCCGGGTCAGAGCGTGTTCCAGGACCGTGTGCCCTTGGGGATCCCCTGGGGACCTCGTTAAAATGCAGCTTCTGCTTCAGCAGGTGTGTGTGGCCGAGAGTCAGCGTTCCTGACCCGCTGTTGGGAGGGGCAGCGGCCACGCAGCCACGGTGCCCCCGTTTGCCTCGGGTTTAGTGTGGCTGAGATCAGGGAGAGTGGTCCACTCAGTGCCCCGGATGAGAGGCTGAGGTTTTCCTTCAACAGATATTGTAATATTAATGATTGGAGTTCAAAATTGTCTGTGGAAGTGAAGGTCCATCTTTAAAGGTGTACATATCACATACATGTACATACATGTGTATGCACACACCATAATCACGTGTCCCTGTGCACACGTATCGTGCGTGTCTGCATATCTTGTTCGGGTTCTCCGGGGAAACAGAACCAACAGGATCTACGCTTATATCCGTGTATCTGTGTAATAATATAGAGAGATCCTGAGCTTGTAGGATGATAATGGGATTTATTAGTGGGAACCCGCTGACAGGAGGCTACAGGCTAAGACTCGGGGCGGCCAGAGGCTGGTCTGAAGGCCTGAGAACCGGGAACACACAGAGCGGGAGGTGGGTTCCTAGCCCATTAGTCATACTTCTGCCATCTTTTTGTTCTATCTGGTCCCTCGCCCGATTGGATGGTGTCCCTCCCCACCGGGAGGGGACATCTTCACTCGGTCCCTGGGTGCAGAGGCTAACCGCATCCAGAACCCTCCAGCAGACACACCCAGGACTGCGATCATACACCTGGGCACCCACGGCCCAGGCAGGTTGGCACAGAAAATTGACTATCACACGTGTAGACATAAAACTGGGAAAGTAGAAACGTGATCACGTACGGAAGGTCTTATGCTCTTTGCAGAATGTCTTGTGAAAGTGTCTTCACGTGGCAGGACTCCCAGGGGGCTGTCCCAGGCGGCGTCTCTGCAGGTGCGTTCAGGACTGCGGGCCCTGGCCGCACTCTGGGCCTGACCTGCGGGCATCGGCCCCTCTGAGGGACCGCAGTGCTGCCTTCAGGGCAGGCTTTGCCCACAGCGGGCACTTGCCAGAGCGAGGACTGGGCCGGTGGCGGTCCTCAGAGCATGCACATGTGTCCCTAGCACAAAAGCAGGCCGTCAGATTCACAGCAGGTATCTGCTCTGTGGGCTGGGGGGGTCCCTGTTCACTCTGCTCTCCTGGGCTGCGCGCCGGCCGGCTGCGGGAGGGGGGCGGGGGGGCCCCCCGGGGATGGCGGTCATCCACCTGCCAAACCGTGCTCCCACGCATGTGTTGGCCATCAGGTCACTGTGCCAAGTGCTGAGGGCTGAGGGCTGAGGTGGTGGGCTACCCGCACTGACCTCCCCTCTGCTTCAGAGACTCTTCCGGGCTCGGGACCAGCCCCGGGGGGAGGACAGAAGGCCACTGCCCGTCCCCATGAAACGCAGCGACAGGAAGGGTGGGTGCTGCAGGAGGGTATAGTCACGACCTTCCAGAGCCAGGCTGCTGTGAGATTTAGGAGGTTCCCCCCCAACCCTTGATTCTTCGTCGTCCGCTTTCCCGCGCTACAACAGCCCTATATATCGGGTTGTTCGGGGGGTTCCTCCACCTGCCGGAATCGGAAGCCGATGAGTGTGCTAATGAGTGGTTGGCATTTGTAGCTAACATTTCCTAACCTTTACTGTTACGGCGGCCTTCACTCGCGAGGGGCGAGGTTGAACAGCCTTGGGGCCGTGGGGTGAGTGTTCGAGCAGACGGTCGGGCTCTCGGCATCGAGGCTGCGAACCCCATAACGTGTGTGTGTCATCGCCCAGCAGGACTGGCTCTTCTGAGACCTTGCTGTGCTATGTGCAGGCATTTAATTCCCCTGCCCATCCACTCCAAAGAAAATAAAAAATGAAAAAGGGAATTCTTTCTTTTTTTTTTTAAGAACTTTTTATGTATTTATTTGACAGAGGGAGAGAGAGCACAAGCAGGGGAGCAGCAGGGGGAGAAGCAGGCTTCCTGCTGAGCAGAGAGCCCGATGCGGGGCTCGATCCCAGGACCCCGGGATCATGACCTGAGCCGAAGGCAGCCGCTTAACCCACTGAGCCCCCCAGGCGTCCGATGCAGGGAACTCTGAAGGAAGCATTAGTTCCGCAGGCTGTGTGCTCCGGAGTAGGTCATGCCGGAGGAGCGGGACCCCAGGCTGGGCCCCGCGGTGACGGTGACCCCGAGGCGAAACCAGGAAGAGAGACCCACCAGGTGGTGAGCGTGCCTTTCCTGCGCTCCGAGGCGCGTGGAGGCGTCCAGGTTCCGGCTGCTGGGAAACCCTGAGAAGCGCAAGCTGGGTGGGGCTGGGCAGGAGAGGCAGCAGCCTCGCCGGGGAGGAGAGAGTGGGTGTCAGGGTGCGGGGCCCCGGGAGGACCGGGGAGCGGGAGGGTCCGGTGGCAGCCAGCCAACAGGACTGTCCGTGAGCAAGGAGGTCTCCAGCCTGGCCCGTCCCCGTCGCCGTGGAGCGCCGACTTACCGCGGTGCTCTGGGCCACGTAAAATGCTCCACAGATGCCTGAGAAGAGTTCCCCTTTCTGCTTAAATACAGAAATAAAGAACATTACTTATAAGTGATCAACATTTTAATCACTGTGGCTGTCATCTGTTTTGAAAGATCACACTGTATGTGTTAGAGGAGAGCCCACGTCTGTTCCCGTGTGGAGTCCCACACGGCCAGTGACACTGACCCACTCAGGCTCTGTCTGGTCGTGTGGCTGAGCTGTGCCCCGAGGGCGAGGGGCGGGCTGCTCCCCTCCCCCCACCCGCCCACCCCCGGCAACAGGGAGACCGAGGCAAAGCCTGAGGCCTGCGGTGACCTTGGGCACCTCTACCCACACGTCCCGGCCCACCTAAGTGCGTTATGCTCTTCCCATTTGCTGGCTCTGAGCCCCGCTGGGTGGCCGTCCCCGAGGCCACCATGCCCAGGCATGGAGAGGGCAGCCCTGCATGGGGACACCTGCTGCGTTGGGCTCAGATCGGCCGTGGCATCCGCAGCCCTGGTGGCGAGCTCCACAGGAAAGGAGAGCCCCCTTCCCGCGGGCAGTGGCCACACCCACAGAGAGTTCTGGAGACCAGGCCTCTGAATGGAGAGTTGCCGTGTCGGGGGCCTGCGGGGGCAGAGGGCCAGGCCCGTTTTCAGCATTGCTGTGGCGAGGAGGCCTGAGGCCGAGGACACACCTGGAGAGCAGATGAGCACCTGGGGGGAGGGGAAGGATGCGTCCTTCCTGCCCGGAGCCCACGGAGCCCGCCCGGCCTGGAGGGGTGGCCCCCAGCTGCGGGAGCGGCAGAGCCCCCCGGCGTGGGGCCCCCCACATTCGGGTCTTTGTTTGGTTTCAGGGCTTTGACTTTGAAGCAGGAAACCGGAGTCCCCTCCAACTTGTACAGGGACATAAAATACAGCATTTTACCGCCCATCCGCCTTGAGGCAAGAGCAGGGCTCCTCTTTGTTCAAAATGAACCTAGTTTCTGTTGCCTGAGCTTTAAAACTTATAAACCATAATTATTTTTGATTACATGTATTTACTATGTGGCTAATTTACCTCGAATGCCTTGAAATTGAATTTGTGGGATGTTTTTCTGTCTCTCACACCAGCTGTCCCATTGATTATTTCCCGCTTCCTTTGCTTGTCTGCTTAATCACAGCACGCTCCAGTTCCCTGGCTGCCGAGCAGAAAACCTACTTCTGCTGCATGCTGATTTTCATGGGGATCATCCAGATTTTTATGGTTCTGAAGGAGATGTTGAAAAACCCAATCATTTTCTGGATTCCCTACTCTTCTGGAAAGGTAGTCCCCTGTTTCGAGGACTGACCGGGGTTCTTTGGAGTGAGGAAATAATCAGGCCATTTAGATGTTTAAGGAAAATTAACATCCGGGGCCCAGAGTGTGTTCCTCTGGGCGTGTATCTAAGTCATTCCACCTCGCGGGATGGTCTAGAGACGAAGTCGTCGGTGTGGAGTGTGCGTTCACGAGGCTGGCTGCTCTCGTTCTCGGCCCCGTGCTAACCTGGGGTTCTGGCTGCAGAGATCAGAGCCGGCGCTCCTGGAGGGGCTGTGGGTGATGTCGGGTGTGCACAGATACGGGAATGGTCTCCAGCTGCCTCTCGGGGAGTCCATACCGCGGAACTTCGGGGGGAACCCTTCCACACTCGCTGTGGGACTTGGGGTTTCCCTTCGGATGTGCTGCTTTGCTGATCAGCATCAAAGTGCGCCTTGGGCCTGAAAGCAGCACAGGCTGGGCTTGGAGGCGGCTCGAACGGCAGAGGTGAACGCTCCGAGCTGGTGTCTCGAGCTCGTTACATTAAAACCGCGAGGAACGCCTCTGCTTTCCCCTTTCTGCCTGGGGGGCGGGTACGGGGCCCCGTAAACAGAGGCGGCGCCTCCTCCGAGCCGGTCCTGGAAGGCCCTTCCTGATGATCCTGGCGGTAGCCCAGCCTCTACGGTCTGCCCGGCCCGACCCGGTTCTGCGCTCCGGGCTTCCCCGTCGGGCGCTTGTGTCCGGGGCGCAGGGCCCGCCCCAGAGGGAACTCTGTCGGGCTGCAGCGGTTTTGCTCCCCTCAGAGCCTTTTCCTCCGAGAAGCTAGCGAGGTGCATGTCGTAGGAGGAGAGCGGGCTCCGGCGTCCGGGGGCACCGCCGTGCCGCCAGCCGTCATCCTGGGTTTCAGAGCCTCACCGTGCCAGTCTGTGAAACGGGAGGGTACGCAGATTTCTCCAGCGCGACCCGTCGACAGCCTTCGTGGCTCAAAGCGCTCGGCGCATAAAGACACACGGCACAGAACCGACTGCTGTTAACTCCAGTTTATCTCCCGAGACCACGAACCGGGGCTCCTGACTGCGTTCAGAGCGGCTCCTGAGATGGGCACAACCTGTGTCTCGGAGAGAAGCCTGAGGTCGGAAGGGTTCGGTAACCCGGCCGGAGGCGCTGAGCCGCACCCAGGAGGGAGGGCGGAAGGGGCTTTCCTGGGGCTTGCACACCAGCTTCTGGGGAACACTGGGGTGGCATTTTCAGGAGCTGGGGACGTTGAAGGACCGGCGGACAGCGGGAAGGACCTTGGAGACAGCACGTGTCCTCCGTAAATCCCTGGCGGGCTCGGGCTGCCCTCAGCGTGGCGGGCGGCAGAGCGAGGGGGGAGAGGACCAGGGAGACAGCCGGGACTCGGCGATGTGGTTCCTGGGGGAGGGCTGGTGCTCAGCGTGTGGAGTGTGGGTCGTCAGGGAGCCGGTCACAGTGGGTCCCGAGGAGCAGTGGGCGCGGGGAGCCGGGGGCTCAGAGATCGCCCAGGGGGGCTGCAAGGGGCCGACCCAGAGCTCAAAGCAGACCTGCGGGCCGATGGGTCCCGGAAGATGCTCCAAGACAGGCTGGTCACCGGCGTACAAGTGTGCAGGGGGCCACGTGGACAGAGCCCCGAGAGCCAGGGTAGGGTGTCTGAAAAGTCACCCGGGAGAGCCTGCTGGAGCCTCACGTCGGGAGTCGTGTGGGCAGCCTTTGCAGAGGTCTGCTGTGCGGAATAAACCACCTAACAGTCTGGAGCTTTCTCCTCTCTCGTCGGGGAGCCCCGCACCCGAGCTCACACCCGCGCGGGCGAGGCTCCTGATTTCCGTGGGGAGATGGTAGTGAGTTTCCTTCCTATCTCCTGGCTGAGCCGTGCGCCTTCCTCAGAGTGCTGAATTCTGCGTGAAGAGGCCGGCACATTTTCAGACCCACGGCCCGTCAGAACGGCACTAATTCACACGGGAAGAGGAAGCGGAGCGTGGGTCAGGAGGCAGCCTTCGCCGTCCAAACAAGAATGCCGTTTGTGATCGTTCTGAAGCATTTGTCAGATTTGGACACTCAGGATGCCTGAGTGTGCATTAATAATTCATTCTTTTGATAAATCATCACATTTGCCATACCGACGCTGGGAACGGCCGTCTTAATGGCCTGGAAGCTGTAAGGCCGTTTCATATTTACTGTGTAATGTGTTACACGGCTGTGTCCAGACCGCACAGGGCCATCCCCTCGCTGTCCGGGGTTGTCGAGGACCGAGGAATGGGGCGTTCGTCCTCCGTGTGCTGTAGGACGTGGGCAAAAATCGGAGCGCCCCCAACCACAGGCGGCTGTGGCCACTAGCTGCGGGAGGCGAAGGC
>CM052894.1:1206236-1242789 GCA_028534135.1 Potos flavus
AGCGGACCTGACCGCAGGCTTGTGATCTCTCGAGGGATGAGTCCATCTCTCATCCAGCCGGGAAAGTAGGGTGCCGTGGGCCGGTGCACACTTGAGTCTTGGCGCTTTGTGTCTAGGAGCCTTGCTGGACTGAGGGCGGCACCCAGATTTAAATTCAGCTGGGAGATTTTAGGGGTGGGAGCAGCTTTACCTTTCTAGTTTAGAAATAGAATTTTTCTCTCCAAGCCAGGTCAGTGTCACACTGTCCCCCTAGACTTCTTAATAATCCCATCGCAGAATAATAACTAACACCTGCCTTGGGGCCAGTGGGCTTGTAAGACTCATCTTGTCCTCCTTGCGATCTCACGGAGAAGGTGCCGTGAGGCGTTACTGTGATTCCCTCCTGAGATGAGGGCGTCGAGGCACAGAGACATTGTGCCTTTTTCCTGCGGCCGCACAGCCAGGGGGCAGAGTGGTTCTGTCCGGTGGCCCCTCCCCGTGCTTCCGCAGACGGTGTCAGCTCTCGTGGAGGGAATGCCGGTCCGTGAACACGGGTGGCTGCGCGTCTTCCCACAGTCTGTACGGTCGCCTTGCTTTATCACCTGTCATTGCTTCCTGACCTGGGAAGGAAAGAAGACCTACGGAGGCTCGAGGACGCTCCCGGCAAATACAAAAAGACAACCTCACTTAGGACTCATGCTGTGGAAATTTGTGTTAATGTGATTACTTTGTTACTTTATGGTCCTTGTAGAATTCCTTCCAACCACAGTCATGGATGCCGCCAGCCGCTGTGTGTTCCGGGGCGACGGGGGCTAGTGGGGGGGGCGGCCAGGCCTCTGGTGCTTCTTGGCCACGCCCCTTCTCTGGCTGTGCGATTCGAAGCTCTAAATGCTAATAACGTCCGTCGCACGCGTGGGCGAAGCCATTGGTAACCCTTCTGGCAGAGGTCCTTCTGAGGCTGGGACGCAGGGCCGGGCTCTGTGTTCACCGCCTGGGAGGCGAGTGGAGACGTGGCTTGCACTGGGGTGTCCGGCCGTGGATCCTTCTTCTGAAGGTTTTGTGGCAGCATCTGCGGCGTCCACGTCACCGTTCCCAGTTTGAAGCAGGCACCGGCCGGTCTGGTGAATGGGAGCATCACCATCACGGCGCCGAGCTCTTCCGTGTCCCCGGAGAGCTGGCCCCCGGGTTCCCCGTGGGTGAGGGCCGGGCTCTGGACCACGGGAGGCCGTCCATGAACCTCTCCCTGCCCCGTGGCCTGGGGGAGACACACAGAGAGACACAGAAATGCAGGGGGGGAGAGAGTGGCCAGGCTGAGCACAGGGGACACTCCGTGGGAACCTGCCCTTCATGGTGCCCGTTTTTACTCTCCTTCCTAGAGCGCCGTCCCTGCAGAGCCTTGAGTGAGGAGGCTGGGCTCTGGGCCTCAGCTGGCCTTGACTCCTAGCCGGGGGGCCTGCCTCTGTCTGCTTCCAGCTACATTCCCTTCCCTGGCTCTTGAACCCTCCCTGCCCCTGTGGCTCTGCGCTCAGACCCTGGTCTGGGGTTGCCTCTGGGAAGACATTTGAGTGTGACGGTCAAGTGTGCACGGCTCAGCTCAGGGAGCCTTGGGGCGGCTGAGAGGAGAAGCCGCGGGAGGTGGGGCAGGCGTCTAGAACGGCCGCCTGTCTGGCTTACTCCGCCTGGGAAAGCCAGCGGCCATCCAGCACGCCGTGATGCCCCCGCTTGGCTACGGTGCAGCAAAGTAGGGTAAGAGCAGAGGGGGTCCCAGGAATGGGACCTGGCCAGAGTCCAGGCTGCAGGCCGTGGGGGTCGGAGATGGCAGCCTCACCTTTGCGCACTCAGGGCTGGCGCTAGAGAAGAGATGAGATGTGTGGATGCTGGGCGGCATAGGTCCCTCACACGCGGTTTAGGCTTCCGGGCCATGGTCTTGAAGTCCCATATCTGTGGTTCAAAATCTGGCTTTATCGTGTAAGAGCTGTCTAATCTTAGGGAAACTAGTTCTCTGTGCTTCAGTTTCTTCACTATAAAATATGGATTGTGAAGGGAATTGGAAGAATCAAGTGAAACACTGTATCTAAGGATGCTTAGTGTAGGGCCTCGTACAGAGGAAGGCTCTCAAAGCATTAGTATCTATAACGAGGATGGTGATGGTGGCTGCAGTGATGGTGGTGATGGTGGTGATGGTGATGATGGTGGTGGTGGGGATGGTGACAATGGTGATGATGGTGATGGTGGGGGTGGTGGTGATGGTTGTGGGGATGGTGTTGATGATGGTGGTGGTGGTGGTGATGATGGTGGGGATGGTAACGGTGGTGGTGTTGGTGGTTATGGTGGTAGTGATGATGACGGTGGTAATGGTGATGATGATGGTGATGGTGGTGGGGATGGTAATGGTGGTGGTGGTGGTGATGGTGGTGATGATGGTGGTGATCGTGGTGATGATGGTGGTGGTGATGGCGGGATGGTTGTGATGATGATAGCGATGGTGGTGATGATGGTGGTGGGGACAGTGGTGGTGGTGGGGATGGTGCAGTGGCAAGTGACATGTGTCACTGGAGGTAGGAATATTGAGAAGAGCAGGGTGCCAGCACAGCATGGACCCACTCCACCAGGGAAGGAATTACAGTAGGAAGCCCACCTCCACCAGGCACAGGGTCAGTGAGATGGAGTTATGGTTGGCTGTATGTTCAAGACCCAGTCATACTCTAGGCTCCCAGACACTGTCCCGATCTGGGGATTCTAGTCTAATTATAGTCCTAACTATGTGGGGCTTGAGGGCCCAGGGCAGCCCCGCCCCTCCAGGCGGGCCTGGTTCCTGCATTTGTGGGAAGGGGGCTGTGGAGCCTGCAGCAGGCTGGGCCCGCCCGCCCTACCGACCAGACAGCGTCCGCCTGTCTCCCCGTCCACGCCACGACCCGCTGCAGCTGTCCCCAGGGCACAGGTGCATACGCCGCAGGCAGCCCTGAAGAGCAAGCGTGCAGAATGCCCCGGGTGGGTCTGAGTCAGAAGGGCAGATTGAACGGAATGTCTCCAGACATTTTATTTTGATTAAAACATTAAAGTGCATGGCAGCTCCTCGTGGAAATTGTCAATCTTCCTTGGAGGAAAATGAGCAAATGGGAAGAACATGAAATGATGACTTGAGGTTTCAGTGGTTTGCAATGCCTACTTGATTTTACATGGGAAACTGTGTACTGCAGCTCCCAAATTAATTTTTGGAAAATGAGTTATTGACTGCAAATATAATTTATTATTAATAAGCAAAATATGTTTGCAACCTGGGCCTGATGGGGTATTAGCATAGCTGGAGGAAGGACTAGGAAGAAGGGGGGAGGGAGCCCGCAGGAGGGTGAGGAAGAGGAGGGCGTGCCCCAGGACAGACCTGCTGGGACCCTCCTGACACAGAATCTCATCCTGCAAGGCTCTGAGTTAGTTTTCCTGCCGCCCGCGGGGCAAAGGGGCACTCCTCCTGAGCGCCAGAGCCGGGCCCCAGCCCGTGTTGTGCTGTCCCCAGATGATCCGATTTCTCCTGTCTTCCCCTTGATGTTCCCCGGGTGTCCCAGTCGTTTGGGAGTCTCCCTGCTAGAGGGCCGTGAGGGGCCGTGGTCGCCGCAGGGATGAAGGCACGAAGCCGGACAGGTTCTCAGCTCTGCCGCGGGTGATGGCGGGCTGAGGGCAAGGGACCTGGAGGTGGCGGCCCGTGAGCCGACACCTGCTGCCGAGCTGTCCCCATCTGCAGGATGGGCTCCCGTGGCTCCCAGGGTTCCTGAAATTATGGCGGTGACAGCGAGGAGAGGATGCAAGGACATCCATAAGGATGAGGAGAGGATGCCAGGATGCTTGAAAATCGAACCTCGTGCTGAAGTTCAGGCCCGGTCCTCGTCTTTCCTCCAGCCGCTCGTATCTCACGGACATTCCTTGCTGAGCCGAAAACACCTGTTTGAGAACTAGGACAAGGGAACCGTCCTCTAGCCTTTTAGTTCTCTCTCGTGTCGGCGTGAGCAGCCCGGCGAGTGACGGCGGCTTCCCCGGGTGCTCTGATCCACGATTGCTGCATTCGGAGGCAGGAACCTATTTGCGATCCTGCGACCTCCGTGCTGCAGGGTCCGGATTCGGATTTATTAAACAATAGCATTTAGGAAGCATTTATCTTTGAAAATTAATATCAATATTAGAAAATCTTCTTTCAGTTTAAAGGTATTTACTTGTATTTATTTAGGCAATTATCAAAGGGTTTACTTAATAGTTGATTGTGGTAAGTATTACATGATTATAAAACGCAATCATCGCGGGGGTGCTGCTCGCGGGCTGGGTCGGGACGGCGGGCAGACGGATGGGGGTTGAGCTGCCGGGACCATTTCGCCGAGAAGGTTGGCGGCCGCACAAGTGGGGAGGAGGATACATTGTATATTTATGAGCACATTTATCCAGAGCGTTCACATTTATTGTAATAGAATTATTGTACAAGTCATGCCACGTGCATCTAAAAAGGTCTGTTCCTCAGAAGTTCCAAGAATGATTCCCTAATGGTTTGAAACTATCTGCTGTTTTTATCATAATTACAGTACTCGAGGGCCCGGCGGCCCCTTCCTGCTTCATCCATGTTCCTATTTAAGTGGCTCATGGTTTCCAGGTGTGTGAAGGCTGAGAGAGTCTTCCGGAAGGCGGGCAATGGCCTCTCCCCGCCTGGCGCGGTTGGGCAGGGGACGGTACACGGTGCGTGTGCGTCGGGGCTGTGTGTGTTTTCACTCCCCACTCACGCCTGTCTGCCCTAATACCCAGTGAGAAGAGGGTGCACAGGAAACAGAGGCCATGTGGGAGACGGGGGATTCTCGGGGACCGTGGGGTCCACGCCACCGCCGCAGCCTGGGCCGGAGCACGTCCCGGTGGAGCTCGTGTTTCTGGGCCAGGTCGTGTCCCTGCCGGCGCCGGGGAAGCTGAGGAAGGCCAGGCTCGCAGCCCCTCCTAGGCCTGGTGGTCAGGGTGACTTAGACCCCAGAGCGGTCACGGCTCTCCCAGCTGGATTTGGGGAATCCCTCAGAGGAGGGGTGTAGGATCAGAGGAAGGGTGCAGGATTGAGCCTCCAAGGAGGTCCGAGGTGGCCTACGAAGGTCAGTCTGTTTTCTCTCCACCTCAGGGTCCTGTCCCCTGGAGTCCCTGGGGGGCTGGGGGGGCTGGTCCCTAGGGCACCTGTGTTAAAATTCTACCCGGATTTTGATTTATGGACGTGACCGCATGAGTACAAGCAGAGGCCGTGCGCCCGCCCTTTCCCGCACCCCACGTTCTGAAGCCTTTGCCATGTGAACCCGGGATCCCCATATGCAGACATCGCGGCATGTGCCAGGCCTCCCTCCAGCCCTGGCCGTGCTCCCCGGTCTCCTCCAGCTCCGCGAACCACGTGTGCTCACTGTGCGACGGTCTGGTCCTCTGTCAGCGTTCCGGACACGGGACAGGCTTGCCTCCGCCCCTCCCTGCAGCTGCTACCGGCAGTGAGCTCGGCGCCGGGGTTCCCCTCCGCACGGACTCGGCGCCCCCTGCCTGGGCTCACGATCAGCCTTCACAGAGGCTGGCGGCAGGCACTCCCCGTACACTGGTGGCCTCCTGGGCCTGGAGCTGCCCTTCTCTCTGAAGGTCGTCACTCCCGGGGTGTCCTGCCCTGAGTTCTGTCCTTCCTGGAAGTCTGTGGGCCTCGGAGGCAGTGACGAGCCCCCAGCATATCCCTGTGCCCTGTGCCCCGTGCTTGAGCACGCTGCCTCAATGTCTACCCGGGGGACCCTCGGCCGAGCCCCGGTCCGGTCCCGGATTGTCGGCTGTGGGACCAGCATTCCCATCGCCGGACCTGGTCGCTCTGCTGGGCCCCCCAGCCTTCCTTGTGTGGATTCTCTCTGCCGACCTTGACTGGCCCCCCAGCAGGGCGGGTGCACGGACGCCCGATTGTCCTTTCAGTGTCACTCTGCGTGTTATTCTAGAGTGCAGAGCCCCCTGCCAGTCCCCGGGCCGGGGAACCCGGAGGACCAGCTCTGCAGGCCCTGGGCCCGGGCGGGTGGGGCGGCAGCCGTGATCATCTCGGCCCCACGACATCGGCCACGTCCTGGGCTCTGCGTCTCGGGCTCCCGTGCCCCCGGTGGCTTGAGCGCCGCATGTAGGGGACAGGTGTCTGCAGCGCTGGGCCTGCGGGGCCCGGGGCCTCAGCGAGGTGGCTCTGGGGGACGCGCTGCCCTCCAGGATGTGGCCCCTCGGTCCACACGGGGACACCACGGAAAGTGGTGCCCACTGCAGCTGAAGCGACTTAGGAGGAAGTTTCTGTTTTATTTTTTCCAAACTGAAGTTCAGGCCCTTGAAGAGTGTCAGTGAGAGAGGCCGGACCGAGGCTGCTCCGCGGAGGGATCGTGGGAATAATTCACCTCTAGTGTGGTTTCCTGAGGGGGGCCGCTCCCAGAACCTAGCCCCCTTTTCCTTTCTCTCACTTTTTGATGTTATTGCTATTCTTTGGGCGTCAGGAGGAATTGAAGACCCGTTTAGGGTTTATAGGCTCCCATTTCACAGGTAAGTGCCGCGGCCGGTAGCCGGGATGCGTGAGGCTCCCGCGGCTCGGGGAGGCCCGGCGCCCCAGTTTAATTATGCGGGCCCCCTACAAAGAGGTCTGCGGGGATGAGAGGATAAAGTGCTAAGATGAACATTTTCTTTCCCTTTTTAAGGGACCCACTTATCAAGCATGAAAGGCAATGGAATCAGGTCTGATGAGATTGGATTGAGGGAGGGTGAGTCTGGTTATGAAACGAACCATTGGAGGTGACGCGGCCGGCTTCCCACGGCGGTCCCTGGGCCATCGCCGGGCCAGCGCAGAGGCAGGACAGGCCCCGGGCCAGACCCCGGAGAGGGACCCGCCGAGCCCTCGGCCCACGGACATGATGCTGGGCTCGGGGTCCAGGACATCTCCAGCCTGCCTGCAAACCGCTCCCTCCATTCACTGGTAAAGCTGGGAGATGGGGGAAGTTATTCCCTAGTTTCTTCTTGGTATGAAGGACCAAGTGATGTTTAAGCCTTCGAATGTCTCAGGGTACCCATTTGTGACTTCTTACGCAAACCCCTTGGTGGTTTCAGTTTGTAACAACTTGGACGCGGGAAGCATACTTTATAGCGTCTCCTAAAAAGAGATCTGTTTCAGGAGTACCCTGGGTTAGGCTTACGCTGGCCCAGGATCCAAGCATGGGTGTCCTTACAAGAGGAGGAGAAGAACACAGACCCTCAGGGAACAAAGCCACATGATGACAGAGGCAGAGATCAGGGTGGGGGGAGATGCGGCCACCAGCCCAGGGAGACCTTGAGCCCCCCGGAGGAGCAGGAAGAGGCAAGAGCAACTCCCCCCAACCCAGAGCCTCCAGAAGGAGCATAGCCCACTGACATCTGGACCGAGGATTTCTGGGTTCTGGAACCACGAGGGAATGCATTGCTGCTGGTGGAAGCTAGTTTGCGGTCATTTATTCCGGCAGCCCCAGGACACTAGTACAACGAGCAAAGTGAAATGTTGTGGGAATGTTGGGGACACATGTGGTGCACACACCACAGCCCAGGACGTCCTGGCCCCCCAGACCTCCGGATCCCCTCTGTCCTGCTGTCTTCCCTCCTCTGCTTTCCTCTCCCCTCCTGCTGGCACTCTCCACTGATCTGATCCATAGCCAACCCACGAACCCTGGGGGCCGGGCAGTGAAGGTGCTGATGGGAAAAGTCTCCTACCGAGTGACTTCCCCTTAAGGGAAGTCTGCTCTGAAGACAAATTAACCCTTGTCACCTTGTAGCTTCCCTGATTCATGTTAGCCAGCAGAGGAGGACGAGTAGACAATGCCTTCCATTCAAGGACACGTGCGTTTGGTTTCCCCCGCGCCCCGCACGGCATGGGAGCTGATGGCTGGCGAGCTGCTCGCCTCGCCGGAAGCGTGGGTCAGCTGGCGCCGAGACCTCCTCCCTTGGGAAGGAGCGTAATAGCTGCTTCCTGGCACCTGGGGGGCATCTAGCCGTGTTCACCCCCATTTCTCAGCCATGCATATGGAGGTCGCGAGGACAAGTAGCGTGCTAGTTCTGGGAGCCTGTCAGGGGGGTCTGGGTCGAGATCCGTGCTTTCCCCTCGAACATCCCCGCCCCCCCGAGGCCCTTTTACTTCCTTTCACCCGGACCACACCCAGTTTGCCCAGGCCACGGAGAGAAGGAGCTTGTCATAGAGCCCAAGGGAGCACAGCCCTCCAGGCAGACTGACGCCACGCCTCCCAGCCGGGGCCCCTCCAGGACCCTTCCCGCCCCGCACAGGGCTGGTGCACACTCTGCAGCCTGAGTGCTTTTTGTCGCCGGAGGCTGGACAGCAGCGTCGGCAGAGTGTGGCGCGGGGATGGCCAGGCTGGATGAGACCCGGTGGGGGGCCCAGTTGGGGTTAGCCACGTGCCCAGGGCAACTCCGTCCGAACGTTCCCCTTTTCCACTTAGCTCTGTGATGTCTTGGAGCCCACTCAGGGCGGTGGCAGCACACCCAAGGCCGAATGACCCAATTAAAATGACTGTAATTAAGAGCAAACATCATAATTAATTCTATCCTGCAAAAGCATTCACTTTATCCGTGGGCGAGCCTGCTTTCCAGGGCAGTGAAACTGTCCCCCTTCAAGCGACAGAGTAGAGGGCTCCAGGCGGGTGCCCAGGACTCTCCTCGTGGACCCCGGGAGACCCACACCAGGACCCGGAAGAGGGATCTGGAAGGCCGTTGGAGGAGCTGTGGCCACCTGGCAGGTGAAGCGGTCACACCAGCCCCCTTCTTGGTTTGTGGCTTAAGGTCCCCTGCCCACCCCATCTCAGCCGTTCAGGTCAGGAGACAGCAGCTGCTCACGCAAGGCTGGCTGCCCCCTCTGAGCTGGAAAGGCGCTGCTGGGACCGGACTGCCCTGCCCCAGACCCCCGAGCCAGGGCAGCCCACTCGGCCAGGCCGACCGCCGACGGAAGCAGAAGCGGCGGGCGTCCGCTCCCCGGCACGGTGTCTACGGAGAGGATCCGCGTTCTCTACCTCGCGTCCCCTGCCTTCCTCGGGATCCTGGCCACGCCGAGGCTCTGGCGGTGCGGGCCCCGAAGAGGAAGGATCGCTTCCCGAATCGTCGTCGCTGCTGCTCTTGGGCTCCGACACAAGTGACGAATCGTCTCCAAACTTGCGCGGTCTCGCGGGACGGGGAGAGCTGGCGGTCGTCTCCATGTGTCTCCCCGGAGCAGGCGCGAGTGCGTGTGGGGCTGATTCAGATTTTCTACCCGGCGCGGCTTGTCTGATGACAAAAGGGCAGTCTGGCACTTCTCTGTCATCAGCCTCATTTAACACCCGTCCTCCACCGAGCGAGCAGGTCTCGAGGGTGCGTGGTGCGCCGTGGGGACGGAGGGCGGCCGCGAAGAGCACCCCTCCCGCGGGGACACCGTCAAGGAGGCGCCGGGTCTGGGGGCTGCCCTCTCAGCCTGAGTGCCGTCCGCAGCCGCCGCGGCTCCTCGAGGAGGCCTCTCCCAGCCATTCCAGACTCTTCTAGGGCTGTTGTCACGACGGTTCTTGAGTTCCGTCAAGTGGCTCTCCTGGCGGCTGCGCCGTGAATCAGGCAGGCACACGTCAGGGTGGCCTCTGGCCCTCGCCCACCGTCTGGGGCCCGCAGGAGCCTCTTACCCCAAACCTCCACGTGGGATGCCAGCTGATTGACCCGCACCGTCAGGCAGTCTCCAACGGCGCGTGTCTCCGTGGACCAGAGGGTTAATGAGCTAAACGTTTGCTTGCTCCGAATTAAACTGCAACGTGTGACTATATTCTATTTAAGAAATGGAAACAACTTAGAAATTTATAGAATCGACCTCCTCTCAACCCTCCTCTTCTCACGAAGGAAACGTCTCTTAGCGGGGTCACGCGATAATCAGACTGTTTCCCGTGCATGCCGTGGTGCACACGTGTATTTGTGTTTGCTTTACGTGTGTGGGGTTGTACAGTAAAGCCCAAAGTGCAGTGACAGAGAGAACGTCCAGTCGTCACTGCTCCAGGAATGTTCCGTGGCGTGGGCATAAACATACTTGTTTGGGGTTGGACGCAGTGTCGCTAACGTGAGGCCTTGGTGAGTTGTTTCTACATGCTTCCTCAAGCAAGTGGAAAAGTATCACATGTAGCTGGTGGTAATGTAACTTGGCACGATGTTTCTAGAAAGAAATGGATTAATAGCAATCGAGATGCTTAATTTTATTTATTATTGAGTCCAGCAGTTCCAATCATGGGACTCTATCCTAAGAAACCCGATCATCAGAAATCCCACGTGGGGCTGCAGCCCACGATGGGACCCGGTTGAGCCCCCCACTCCCGCATGGCCCTGGTGGGGGGGAGGGGCAGCTTCTTAACTTCTGTGACCCGTTCTTTCCTCCCCTCACACGAGGGGCTGACGGGAGTCCTCCCAGCACAGGGCACGCCCGGAGGTGGGGGGACATAGGGGTCAGGCTCCGTAGCCAAGTGACGGGTCGATCTCCAGCTTGAAATTGTAGCTGAAAGCTTAGAGCATGATTATAGGCCCACGCAGGGGGGAGGGGACGAGCATAAGGACGTGCCACAGAATAGAGTCTAAAATAGGGCAATCAAAAATAATAAACGTCTAAGTGCCCAACAGCAGGGACGGAGCAAATTGCAACCTGTACTTCTGTGGAGAGATGAGACGGCTGTTAAACTCGTGCTGGTGACGAGCGGCGGAGGCACGGGGATGGCGCGTGAAGATACCAGGCAGGGCCGGCGACCCCAGGGCTCGGGCGGTGGGCTCGCAGCCCCGAGAGGGAAGCAGTGCTCCCAGACGGAGCCGCTGACCCTGTGTCTGTGTGACGAGTGTTCGCGCCAAGTCTGCGAAGACGCCGGACCGAGACCCGTTACAGCGGCTGCTGCGGTCTCCCTGCCGCCCGGTCGCGGCTCCTTCTGCGGGGTCGCGGTGGCGTGCTCACGGGCATTCAGGAGGCAGCGTGGGGAAGGGAAGGGCGAGTTCCTTTAGTTGGGCAGGTGCAGTGGGGGTGCCTTTCTGTGGCCCGCGGCTCCCGTGCAGCAGGGCCGGGCCGGCCACGCCGGGTGGCCACAGCTCCCCGGGCGGGTGCAGCCGTCTCGTCTGCTCTCACCTCCGTCCTGCCGTCGCTGGCACGGGGAACGTGTGGGTGCCCAGGCCCCTGGGACCAGGCCGGAAGCCAGTGGGTGAAAACTTCTCTCAGGCGTCGGACGTGTCCGGCCAGGAGATGAGGACCGTTTCTAACACCAGCTAGGCCCCTCTGAGTACAAACCATAAGGCAGCATATGTGTCACACACACCACACGTGGCCATGGCTCCGTCTCGGTCCCATGAGCATCCTCCCCACCCCCCGCCCGGCCCGCGGGAGCTCGTGGAGGAGCGGAGCTGGGAGGAGCGTCCGGGAGAACATCGCTAGAAATAAGCCTTCCCGTGGCCCATTCCGGGCGGGGGTTCTCACACCACTCAGCCTCGAAAACCAGGTTGAATCTGACTCCATGAACCGAGTTCGAGCTGTCCCCACAGGGCGCTAGGCCCCTCGGATGGTAGGCCTGTCTGTCAGCACCGCAGTCTGTGGTCAGCAGAGAGGCAGCCCCCCGCGAAGAAGACAGCCACACCCGCCTGCCAAGTGAGGACAGACAGACAGGCCGTGATGCAGGCTTTCTGTTCACGGTTCCGGGCTCCCGGAACCTCCCCGAAGGTTTGCTAACGGGACAAGAGAATGCACCTGTTCCCCATTTCACCACCGTCCCTGTGCTTGTCGGAGTGAGTCCCAAGCGTGCTTAAACCCAAACCACGGCCTGGACCAGCGGGGCAAAAGCAGGATCTGTGGGCAGCGGAAGGGCCCGGCTCCTGGGGTCTGCGCTGCTCTTGGGGACCTCAGAAAGAGGAGTTGCCGAGATGTTCAGGGGGGTCGGTTTAGTAAAGCGCAAACATCGTCTGCCCAATTGTACCATCAACTTTCTTTGCTCTTCGATCTTAAAATAGCGTGTGTATGTGTGTGTGTTTATGCAAAAATGTATGATCAGTACGTGAATAAGTGCATACGTGCCCGGGAATGGACTCAGCTTCTCACAGACACTTGGTATAAGACGAAGGAGGCATCTCAGATCAAGGGGCGACGTGGACCGTCAGGAGAACGACCCCGGGAAGACAGAAGCCAGCAGGTGGATTACGAAGACGCGTCCGTGCCTCCCACCTTTGTCTGATGAAGTTCCAGAGGAACTGACAAGGACAGGCAGGGATTCGTCACGTGCCGTGGGAGTGAGGAGGCTCTTCCCGTACAGCACAAACCCCAGAGCCGTCAGCCAGAAGACTTGCAGATCTGACCCCGAGAAATAAAACTGTGGCCGTAGAAGCCATGACCACAATGGACGTGAAAGGAAGACGCCTTTTGCCATTCCTTTCCCAGCCAAAAGGGCTCTGCGGATCTCTAAGACAAAGATCCACGATCCGAAGGAAAAATAAGCAGAAGTCACGGGCACACAGGTCCCAGAAGAGAAAATACAGCACGGAGACCGTCTGCGGCTGCGGGAAGCTGCGCTCTCCGCAGTCATAGCGATACCGGGTCTGTCTTCATCAGAGCAGACATTTGGGGGCACAGGAAATGTCATCTGTTTGGTTCCCTGTGTACCCCATGAACAGGGGCCATGAACAGCACCCGACGCGCCGTAGGTTCTCAGTAAGTGTGTGTCCGGTGGAGGAGCCCAGAGTAAGGTGACCTCTCGTAAGACAAGCGTCGCCTCTCAGGTTGGCCCCAGGCAACGCTCCATGCCCATCTCGTGGCCAGGACCCCGGAAACCGGATGCTTCCCTGGTGGTGGGGGGTGGGGGGCGGTGTGGGGTCACTAATTAAATTAGAAATGGGATGGCTAGTTTGGCAACGTCAAAGTCAAAATCGCGGTGCCTGTAGCCTCCTACCCAGCCGCCCCCCGCCGCTCTCCTGCGGGGCTTTGCCTTTGCCTGAACTGCCGGGGGCAGGTGACAAGGATGCGGGGCTGCCACGGCGGTAATGGCTGTGAGAGCCAAAGACTAGAAAGATCTTCATGTCCGTACCCTAGAGTACAGTGCGAATGAGCGTGCTCTGCCTGTTCCCCTGCAGAACATCCAGAAACGGGGAGGGGGGTGTGCGGCTCTGGCCGTCTGTGCAGCGGGTGTCGGAGCCGTTGGAAAGGACGACACAGACTTTTTCACCTCCGTCTCAAAGGTACATGCTTAGATTTAAGAGAAAAGGCACGACGCAGATATATATTCCCGCACATCTGCATACAGAAGAAAAGCACGCGTCCTCATACTTGTGTAAATGCACGGAATGTCTGCGGAGGCTCACGGGAGAGGGGCTCACAGGCATTAATTCCAAAGAAGGTTCCGCGTGTGGGTTTAGGAGTGGAGGGAGATAGTTCATGTTTTTTCTTCTGTATTTTTTTTGGAATTTGAAGAATTATTCTTTGGGCATATTCGCTATTAACATTTAAGTTGATTTGAAAAGAAACGTACGGAGTCAGGTCCCCCATACATGGATGCCTGTCACAGGCAAAAACAGCCAAAGTTAGATCTATTGAAGCATTTGTGTGAAGCATCTTTTGAATTTTCTGTAATAATTATCCTGAATTAATGTTAATTATGTGCCCCTTACTGAGTGCAGGAGTCATTGAAATATAGAAATTCAGATTTGTTTTTGCAATACTTAGATGTTGGAGCGGCCCCGCAAGTAAAATTTGCCTTTTATTTCAGAAGCTTATTGCCCTCTGACTGTGGCCTATATATTTCCAGTGTGGGTAAAGTAATTGAGCAAGCCAGAGGGATCTTTTATCTCCCTGTAAAAACTTTGAAACCCATTTTCTAGGTGTTCTGCATGGAAACTAGCCGAGCGTGCTCATTTTTATTGTGTTCTATTGTATGAGGCGATCCTTTGATTCCCACTATTTCAACTCATAAACCTTGCCATCAATGAAACTAATTGCATCAGAAACAGCCAGGGAACTTCACGAGCACTCAGCACCCATAAATAACACCGCCAATTAACCACCGGGACAGCGGAGCCCTCCATCTTCTTGTCAAAAGCCGGGCGCTCGTGGCTCTAATTGCACCCGGGGCGGGCGGTGGCGACGAGTGCTGGGGACAGAGTGGAGGAGAGGCTGCCCTTTGGGAGGAGAGGGGCCCCTCAGGATAGAGACGGTGCATTGACTCCCGGACTGATCCCCTCCCGCCAGGCCGGAGACCAGCCAGGGAAGGAGCAGTGGTTGTGCGGGACGAGGGGGCCCCCTCTGCCAGAGACCTCGTGGCTCCCCACCTGCTTCTGACTGCTCGCCCTCCGTGCCCCAGAGCGGCGGGACCAAGCGCTCTGCAGGGGTGCTGTGTGGCCCGCAGGGGAGCTCCTCGGCAGGACCCAGTGGCCCAAACACCCCGCACAGAGCTGCTCCCTCGTCGGCAGATAGTGAAGGGGGCCGGCGGGACGTCGAGAATTTCAGACTGAAGGTGGAACCAAGGAGGCTCTGCTGCCCGCAAGGGACAGTTGATCTTGGCCTTGGTTTTCGCGCCGTGGGGTGGACAAAGGGCAGGAGAGCTGCCCCCTTGCAAGCATCCCGTATGGGGCAGCCGTAGTTGGGGGCGTGGACGGGGCCGTCCTTATCGAGGCTATCGGGTGGCAGAGCCGAAGACCAGACCAAATGTTCCCTGGACATCCGTCGTGTGTCCCAGACAACGGGAGTGTCCAGGACAGCTCTGGATGAGCTCGGCCCTGGGCTCTGAGGTCACACGCCCCCCCCCCCCCGCCCGCTCCTCAGAGCCTCGTGCACAGGGAGCCGGGGTGGGGCTGATGGCTTCCTTGACCGGCGTGCGCTGTCACTGCGGTCACTGGATCGAGAGACTCCCGTGTCCTCCATCCAAGGCACTGCGGCCTGGGCTTCTCGGGGATTCCTGGAGCCACGGGGTGTGACTCTGGTGGCCTTCCTGGGTCACGCGTTGGTGTGGAGGGCGGGAGTGGGCTGGCAGGGGAGGACCCGTGGGGGGCACTCGGTGCAGACTGGCAGGAGGGTCTAGAGCCTTCTGAGCAAATCCTGTTTTAATTGGGTTGTTTGTCTTCTTACTAAGTTGTTACAGTTATTTGTGTATTCTGAATGCAAAACCCTTTCCAGATAAATGATTTGGAAGTATTTTCTGCCATTTCGTGGGTCTGAAATTTTCACTTTCTTAATGTTGTCCTTTGATGCATAAAAGTTTTTCATTTTGGGGGCGCCTGGGTGGCTCAGTGGGTTAAAGCCTCTGCCTTCGGCTCGGGTCATGATCTCAGGGTCCTGGGATCGAGCCCCGCATCGGGCTCTCTGCCCAGCAGGGAACCTGCTTCCCCCTCTCTCTCTGCCTGCCTCTCTGCCTGCTTGTGATCTCTCTCTCTCTGTCAAATAAATAAATAAAATCTTTTAAAAAAATTAAAAAAAGGTTTTCATTTTGGAGAAGGTACAATTTATCTTTTTTTTCTTTTGCTGCTCATGTTTTTGGTGTCATAGCCAAGAATCCACTGCCAAACCCAAGGTCACGTCTCTATCTTTTGAAAATCTTTATCACATTCTTCTCTATTTTGAGGTATTTGATGGTGTTTTTCTTTTCTTTTCTTTTCTTTTTCTTAGAGAGGGAGAGAGAGAGAGTCTGTGAGTGGGAGCGTGGAGGGGCAGAGGGAGAGGGAGAATCTCCAGCAGACTCCACACCCAGCAGGGAGCCCAACGCAGGGCTCGATCCCACCACCCTGAGATCATGACCTGAGCCAAAACCAAGAGTCGGACCCTTAACTGACTGAGCCACCCAGGGGCCCCGATGTCTTTTAAGTGCATATGTACATATATTAATAGAAATTCATACGTACGTATATGTGTAAGCTAGAGAGTAAGAGCTCTGGGAAATATGAGTATATATAAATTTAGCAAGGAGCGCGTGCGTGTGTGTGTGTATAATTTAACGTGTATTACATATTTCATGTATTTTTTCCTAGAAATTAGCCGTGCTTTCTGATTGCTTTACACATTCCTCTCCATGATGTGAGGTTCACTGCCATTCACCAACCCGTGTCCTGCAGTTGACCTTGTTCTTTCCTGCTATAGATGTGCTCATGTGTCTGGCATCCCTCACTGCAGGATCAGCCAGTGGGATGCAGACTGTGACTTCTGTGCCCACGCAGAGGCGTGAGACACAGATCTTCCTCGAGGTCAGGTGTGCTGGGAGCCGGCCGTTTGGTGGTGGGCCCTTCGATGATTGCATGGAGGGTTCTGCTCTGAAAGGAAGATGCCCTAGCTGGCTTGGCTTCAGCTGGATTCTGTGTCCAGCTTGTTTATTGGCTGATTTATTTCTCTTTTGTCTGATTGCTCTGCACGGGGAGGGGACAGATGGATAAGCCTACTTATCTCTTCCGGAGGATGGTGATTCATTCATTTGAGCAAATATACATTTAATCAGCCATCCAACATTCAGTAAGCATCCATTTTGTGTCGATCACACAGTTGATTTAAAATAGATTTAAAGATCAAAAGACATGGCTTCTGTTTTCTGGGAGCTCACAGACGTGAAACGAGTCCTTTGAGTGTGATACGCTAGAATAGAAATACATATATTTGAAAACACAGGACAATAAGGTCTTTACCCCGTGCAGCAGCCGACGTGATGGCTTCGCTGAGGATGGCATTGGTGCACAGAGAGGAGGGGTCGTCAGGCAGGAAGGCAGACAAACTCCAGGAAGTGGGAGCATCGAGGACAGACAGCAGGAGCATCCAGGACAGCAGTGCGCTGCAGAAGCCCACGGCTCGGCCTGCCCAGGAGTGGAGAGGAGGAATGTCACCGAGGTGGAAAAGTAACTTTGGCTAAAGGGCTAGGGGAGCCCCGCTGAACCCCGGGCCTGTGCAGGCGCACAGCAGACAGAAATGCTGGAATGTGGCTTCCACCCCGAAGGAGTTTATCTTCCAAGAAGGAGAGAGTCATCAGCCAACAACTTCAGTGCGATCTGTAAAGACACGAGAATCGGACGGAGTGGAGGGCAGAGCAAGGCCGTTGTGCTCGTCGTGCAGAGTCGTGGACGGCCGTGGGGGGATGAGCCTTGAGCTGCGTGCGGGAGGGTGGGGAGGGTATTCCAGACCGAGCAGGTGTCTAGAGCCGCGTTGTTCTGGGCAGGGGCGTTCAGGCAGTAGGGGGCTCCTGGGGAACAAGACGCCGATGCGGAAGGAAGGGGATCCGAGGTGCCACTGAAGGGCATCGGGTTAGATCTGCAGTGGTCGTGTGGTTGATGGACAGAGACTCGGATTCTAGGTGACACAGAGCTGACGCAGGTGAACCAGCCCAGTAGACCTGACGAGAGGTAAACTCGCGACAAGAACCTTCATTGGGGTATTTCTGAAACAAAGGGCTTCTTTTTACTAGGTGTTTCATGACGAGTGTAGGATTAACTGCTTTTAATTTTTAATACCCTTACAAGAAGCAGTCATTAAAAATGCACGTTCCTTAGAACGTCTCCCGTCCTGCGAGCCAGCGCAAGCCTCTGTCTTGGGCCGCACCAAACACAATACACAGCCCACGGACGTGCTGAGTCTCCCGTTTCCTGGCGTTCCCCAGAATGCAGTTGCCCTTGTCATAAAGATGCGTCATGTACGTGGGGGTGGGCTGACTTCTTGGTGGCCTCAGCAGGGGGACTTTCTTTCGGGCGAGGGGTGGTTTACTTTGAAGCCAAACCAAATGAGATCTTGTGGGCCGACATTACAAATCAGTGTGCAAAAACAGCACTCTTTCGTATTCCTTAGCACACAGACTAGCGATCCCAAGGCTGCATTCGTTAAAGGTTATGTTTGCCTTAAACTAATTAAAGCCATTTGTATCAAATGACTGGAATAACTTCCCTTTTGAAAGTAAAGAAAATAACTGAAGGAAGTTGGATTTTTTTTTAAAAGTCTGAGTTAATTTCATCAACTGAAATGAGAATTGCACTATTAATTTTATTACATCTAAATGTGAAAATAAATCAGCTAGGTGAGGACGGCATTTTCATATAGATTAGTCTGCAAAAAGTCAGAGCTGGCTCAAGATGACTTCGGAGAGCAAGCAGACGGCACGTGCTGGGATGGCAGGCGTGGGAACCAGGCCACCGCAGTCCCGATGGGCGGCCGCAGACGGTAGTTCCATTAGCATCACCTTTTGCTTTAATCACATAGAGTTACAGGAAATGCAAGTACGCTTTTGTGCACTGGCATAGACCCTCCTAAGTATCTGTTCATTTAAATAATGCAAATGAGTTGGGTCAGGATGAATTTATCACAAATCATGATTTATAGCTAAGAGAATTTTTAAAGTGGATGCTGTTCCTTTCAACTTAGGTGTGTGATGAGGTCCAGCTGGTACCAAGCCCCGAGGCAGGTGCAGTGGCCGGAAAGACGTGGGCGAGGCGGGCAGCCTCTCAATCTTTATGATGTGATAGACCCTCGATACAATGTTTCATCTCCGCCCTGAAGGGGACACTCGTCCCTTCTTCCCTTCTGTGTTCTTTGGCTAAAATGATAATTCGATTCGCATAAGATAGATTAGCAGGAGGAAAACAAATTTCATTAAGGTCGCACCGGAGCCCCACAAAGAAAGAAGGGGCTCCTGGGCTGTCCGGCAGTGAGGCCGACCTGCCCTCCTGAGCTGAGGAGAGAGGGGGAGGGGGCCGGCCCCCAAGGGGGGAAGGCAATTCACAGGAGATGGGAGCAGCAGATGTTCTAGAAGCCTTTCTTATGGAAAACAAAAAATGTTCTCTTTGGTAAGAGCTCTCTTCCTGGTGGGGGCCTCCTGTTTAAGCTCCAGGGAAGGCGAAGGCGGTAAGAGGAGGTACAAGCTCTTCTTGTCGGCTGGGCTCTAATGGTCTTTAGCAGGAAGTAATCCATTCTGCGGTGGCCTGCCCTACTCCCATCATCCCCATACTTCGGGATGGGAAGTGGCCCGGCTGGGCTTGGATTCCCAGGCCCCCCCGGTGCCGAGCCCCTCTCCAGTCTGGTCCCCTGGCTGCCGCCCACCCTCCCTGATTCCTGGACTTCCCAGACCAGGTGGAGGGACTGAGGGGGGGGTCCCTCCTTGAGCCCCCCTGCAGCTCCCTCCTCCCAGGCTTGGGCTCCGTGGTGGCGGCTGGAGGACTGGAGAGTGCGTCTCCACCGGGCAGACCCGGAGCCGCAGTGGGGGGCCCCCAGACTGGCTCAGTTCCACGGGGCAGTGGGGCGCTGAGCCCTAAAGTTGCCCTCACGAGAATGCAGCCAGCGGGGTGCTTGTGAACCCAGAGACCCAGCTACACAGCTCCCCTCAGAAGTTGTAATTCCTGCTCCAGAAATACGGGTTTCACAACCTCCCCGCTATGTTACAATTGCTTTAATACCAAATCCCATTCTTTTACAAAAATGTTCCTATTGGATAAAATTTAATGATGTAATTTAAAATGAATATATTTAATCATGCCTTTCTCTTCCGTATGTAACTAAAGCTTGTGAAAAGGTACTCTGGAGATGTTTTAAAGTCTGAAGCCGTGAATACTCTCGCTAATGTGACCGAGGTGCTAAGACAGGATTTGAACTTGAGGCTGCAGGACCTAATTTCTGCTTTGTCAGAGTGCTCTAAGGATATTAGAGGCCCCTCCTGAGATTCCTTTCTCTAGGAAATCCTACTAACAGAAATTAGGGGCCTCGAAAAAGTTTTTCAGTGTGAAAACAAAGTTTAGTCCCTTTTACCACGAGTATACAACATTAAGCTGCATCACGAGCGGCACTGTCTCTGTCGGCAAGGCCCACGTCACCGTCCGCGCATTCTGCATCTTGGCTGCAGCCTGAGTGTCCAAACGCAGGGAAGGGGGCTGCCGCTTGGCTCCCCGGCCCCTGGGGTGGGAGCCGGGTCCGGACTCTCTCAGCTCCGGGACTTTGCACCTGCTCATTCTCCTCTCCCTGTGATGCTTCGGGCCCCTCGTCCCCATCCCGTCCTGTCCTTGGGGTCTCAGTGTCGTGTCCTGGAGACTCTCTCCGTGCTCCTTGTGTGTGCAAGTCGCCCGCCCCACTGCAGAGGGGCCTGGCCTGGCCTCGCCCAGGGCCCCCGCCGCCGTGTTGGGTGGCCGCTCGCTCGCTGGCGGCGGGCGAAGCTCACGCGGGCGTCCGACTTGGGCTTCTCTGTGTCAGACCGCTCACATCTCACGCCGAGCTTAGAGCAGGGCAGCTCGGTGCAGACGTCTGAGCAAGAAAGGAAGAAACTGCTGTAAAGCCTTCATCTGCGGGGAGGTCTGCTGTCCCGGGATCCGAGGTGGACGCGGTCACCTGTCGGCAGCAGGACCAGAGGGGGTGCGTGGGCCGTGACCTCGGGAAAGGACCGTCCCACATTCAGCCGTGTCCCAGAACTGCCACCAGTGTCATTTAAGGTTCTGCTCGCTTCCTGCAGATGCTGGATTAGCGCGGTGGCTACCGACCTCAAAAGTCCGAGCTCAGCAACCTGGGATTGGACGACATTGCTGGGAACCCTCGCCCCCGGGGGTCCCATCGGTGAGGCTCTGTCTGAACTTTCTGGGGTCGGGAGGTTGGGGGAGCCTCCACAGGGCGGACCCCAGGCTGCCGGGGCCTCTTGGGGGGGGAACGCTCTTCAGGACACACGGCGCTCGGAGGGACCCCTCCTCGTGCCTCTGTTTAGCCCATTCTTGAATTAAGTTTAAAAACTGACTTAAATGACATGCATGTTGATGTTTCCGTGCTTATCGCTCAAGCCAGTCCTGCCTGTGAGCGTGGCTTGTCCCTCGCTGTGACCCGGAGGAGGAGACAGAGCGTCCTCGCCCCGGTGCTGCTCTGTGGCCGGGTGGCTGCGGGGGTGTGGCCGTGGGGCCGCGGTGCCAGGAGCCCAGCTCGCCTCCGGCCCCGCACGGACCTGCGTGGTCCCCCCGCGCTCAGAGCCAGGGGCCGTGTGCGCCCGGGCGCCCCAGCCGCCCCACGTTCATGACCTCCACCTGCCTGCGGGCGGGGCTGGGGGCCCCACGAGGGGGAGCGAGTCCCTGCGGGGTGCGCGCGCCCTCGGGAGCACGTCTGAGCTCCGCAGTACCGGAGTCCGATGCGCTGTTGGCGCGGCTCTATCAGCATTGCTTTGTTTTCTCATTAAACAATTACTCCGTGGCCCCTCGGAGTGTGCGGTGAGTCCCAGCTGTTGATCCTGTTGTTGACCGTGATGAAAGAGCCATCGCGTGTGGAAGAACGGTCACCCTGGGAGCGTTTGTGCCCAGACCGTCCTTTTTCTGAAACCACTTCGAGGCCGTCCCACCAGTGAGCTTTCCCGTTCCACGTGGGCCCCCGAAAACTTGCACTGAGCTCCTGGGACGTCACTCGTGCCATTGACCAGTTTTAGACTCATCGTCCTGTTAAAGGGACACAGTGAGCTCGGGGTGCAGGGTCTCTGAGCCCCAGCCCGAGGAGGCCCCCAGAGAGAGGTCAGCTTCGAGGTGAAGTCCTGGGGGCCCGGGGCGGCCCTGCTCGTGCAGGGCCCTGGGCCGCGGGTCCTCGAGCTGTGCCATCACTGCACAAGACCCGGCTCCCCGTGACCTCAGGCCCCGGAAGCAGCTGTTTTGTTCACACCCCCGAGGGACCACGAGGATGCACGGACGCGGATCAGGATGAAGGAGAGGGAGGGGGCGGCTGTCCACGATGCGCCGGCCGGTCAGGAGAGGTAGCCACAGGGCAGGTCTGGTCCCAGAGGAAACAAGTGAAAGTGACTTGACCCCAGCGGCCTGAGGGCTTGGAGGGCTACTATTTGGGGTGCAAGTGTCACCAAAGACTGAAAGACACAGGTGAGGGCCTTCGCTGCAGGAGAGGAGGCAGCCGGCCAGCACCCTCGTGGAAGTGTATCCCCGAGCCCTTCGCCTCTTCCCCCGTTCAGTGCCCCAGAGCAGGGGGTCGCTCGGGCCTCGGAGGGCGTGCGGCTCCCAGCGGGCCGTGCACCCCATCCCCCCACCCGCTGGAGGGGATTAGATAAAGTGCCCTTGGACTCAGAAGAGGGGCTTTCACTGCGGGAGGGGGAATGATAAGACTTTCGGGCAATTTCCAAAGATGTCGTCTGTGTTTCGAAAGCAGTGCATAGCATTTCTGGTTTTTACAACAGAACTTATTTTTGAAGTCCCCTTCAGAAAAAGGCCCCACTGACATTTCATTTGTTCGTTTGTAGCAAAGCTCCGCCAGGTTTTCTTCTTTCCTCTCTGGCACGTGCAGACCTGAGCCTAACCCGGCTACGCCGCGGATCCTGGCCGGCGTGCTCGTCTCCTGCGGTGGCCAGCAGCCCGTCCCTGTGTGATTTCTGGTCTTGTGTGTGTGTGCATGCATGTGTGCGCACATGTGTGTGCATGCGTGTGCGTGTGTGTGTGGACGGGGCGCGCGTCCGCGTGAGCACCTGAGCCCCCGGCCCCGCTCACGTCCCCAGAGGAAGCCCAGTGACGGAGCAGCTGTGACGTCGCCACGGCCAGGCCGGGGGCGCACGCCCCAGGTCGGGGGAGAGAGGAGGAGATGCCCTCCTTTCCGGGCGCTCGCTCCCGCGCCTTCAGGGCTGGTGTGGCTCAGGCCACTCAGCCCGGCGCCCTGATGGGTTTGTGCTTTCTGGAAAAGCTCGAAGGCTGTGCTTTTGCAACACATTCTGCCGGAGCCGGAGGAAACGTGTTAGTGATGGTTCGCGAGCTGCCGCGGATCCGCCTCCCTCCCTCCCTCCCTCAGCCCTTCCAGTCCCCGTCCCCCGCCGTTTACACTCCGGGCCCTCTGCACCCCGCCTCCCCTGCCCCTTTCCTCCCTCGTCCTGGTCCAGGTGTGTGTGAGGGCCCGCCGTACACCTGACAGCGTTCAGAACTTTCTTCTGGAAATTCTCATGCATGATGGTGTCTCTGTTGCCTTTAATATCCCTCCTTGTGGGTGACAGTCTTAATGTTGAACAAATCTTTGGAAATCGGACGAGACTCCCCTGTAGTTCATTCAGTCGTTCAGTGAACACGTTGATGGGGTCAGTGGGGCGCCCCGGGACGTTGGCCCCACTGGTCACTCCCCGCACGGACGCTGTGCCCACTTCCTCTGCTCATGGCCCCGCGGACCGGCCCCGGACGCGGCCCAGCATTGGAGCCAGTTTCCCTGGCAGCCCCGCCCTCCTCCCGGGCTAGACGTCCGGGCGTGAGACGCGCTGCCCACTCGGCTCTGCCTCCTGCTGGAAACGAGGGAGCGTCCCCCATTCTGCCCTGCTCCACGCGGACTTCCCACGCTCCCCATCGGAAGCCTGCCTTCGTCAGAGAACAGGAGCGGTTCGGGTTCTAGAACAGTCCGGTGAGGGGGACCCACATCTCCACAGGCCATTCTGCCCAGCGGGGACATCAGCTCCTCGTTAATGCACACGGACCGGCAGCAGGTTCCGGAAGGCCTGGTGTGGGGTCCTGGCTGGGGAGAGAGGGATGGAACCCCGTCCCGGGGTTGGAGCTGTGTCACAGAACCCTGACGCTCTCTGGTGGGGGACGCCGAGCTCACACCCTCCGGTGTCAGTGTTTTAAAGCCCTTTGTTCCAGCAAAGCAAAATGCAGGATGTTACAGAGAGGCAGAGAACGAGTTCTCTCTGCAGCGTGTCAGCTCTGGGAATCACTGTCCATGGAAGGTTTGGAAGGACTCAGTGATATGAAAATAATCTTCAGGTATAGGGGAGCTCCAGCAGGTGCCCTGGGACCTCGTCGGCCGGCCTCTGCCAGGGGAGCAGGGAGGTGGGCCAGGACAAGGCAGGTCCTGACATCCCGGCCCCTTCACGTGACCCCTCGGACCCCAGGCCCCCGGCAGCACCTGCTGTCCTGGCCACCCAGTGCTCCCCCCGCAGAACCGGCCTGAGATCGTCGTCCCGGAGACCCCGCTGCCAGGCAGCCGTCCCGTCTTTCTCTCCTGCAGAGGCTTTCTGAGAAGGTAGCCGGAGCACAGCGACGTCAGCATCTCGGCCTCTGTGGCTGGCACGCGGGCCGTGGGCTCCCGTGCTGGGCTTCTCTGTGAGACGATGACAGGCCCTTCCGTGTGTCCCTGTGGATGCTTGGAGCCTCGACTTCGCCGCAGGGAGCCCCCCTGCTGGGTGGCCGGCTACTCTGACTCATGGCCTCCCTCATGACTGCGTCGGCCGCTCTGTGTGGCCTCGGGAAGGCGGGAGACCCAGCCTGCACAGCCCCTGGCGGGAGGAGGGGACGGGAGACCCCCACGACCACCCACGTTTGCCACCTCTGGGCCTGGCTTCGCTCTGTCTCCGGGGTGGGGGCCCCCTAGGAGCTCACTTCTTCCAGCAGCTGGGCTGGCGGTGAGAACGGGGGGCGCCGTCTGCTCAGTCCTGCCCCTGGGAAACTCCTCACCAGCAGGCCTTGGCCGGCCGCGGCGACCTCACAGGGACGCAGGCACAGGACGCGCGAGTCTCCTCGGGGTGGCGGGCTCAGATGGAAAAGGGATCGAAGGACCCGTGGCTCCCTAGCACTCCGGTTCTCTCCGCTCCGCCTCCCGGCCCTCAAGTCTGTGCCTCCTGCTTCCGTCCATCGGTCAGTCAGTGCCCCGGACCGGCGGCTGTCACGGATTCAGCCTCGGCAGCACCGGCTTTCCCAGGGACAGGGTTTCCCTTCGACGCTTTAGCCCCCAGGAGGCCCAGTCCAAAAACCAACATGTTCTCCAAGCCTCATTTAGAACCACGTACCACGGGCCTGACTGTGTCATTTTCATTACCTGAGACATAAATTGCATTTTTCTCCTTATTTTATTGTCAAATTTTCAGGGGAGCTCGGTGCCGCTTAAATTGACAATTTCCGCCCTCCCGAATGGTTTATTTTGTAACCTGGAAAATGACTCACCTGGCCTGTTTTTCCTACGTGTGAAATGAGATGATGTTTCCTGTTTTGCCCAAGCATCGGGGAAATTGTGTCACGATGGGGCTTGTGGGGTGGGGGGTGGTGTGCGAGGTTGAAATACGTTCATTGTTCTCCTCAAGACATTTCTGTTCCCACCAGATAAATTCCCTGTTCCTGGAGGTGAGAACACTCAGATATGGAAATGGGGTCTCCAGACTGGCAAACTCAGAAGACGGAGCCCCCGTGACCCCAGGATTGTCCGCTAACACTCGCCTGTCTACACAGGCCTGTCGTGAATGGAGGTCACAGGGACAGACGCCTGTTTCCGGGCACGGTGTCCCTGCGGCGGGCTGTCCGTGGAGCCCTCTCGCTGTTACCCTTCAGCACGCTGCCGGCCGAGGCCAGCGTGAGCACTGCCGTCACTGGTGGGGATTTCCTTTGTAAGGCCTTCCTATATGGGCCGCGGTCTGCCCCAGCCAGAGGACTCCGTTGTCCCGCTGTCCCCTTCAGCCTCGTGCCGCCCTGGGAAATCACCGTCAGGGTCATGGGGTGGGGGGACATGGTGGGTCAGGGGTCCCTTAGCCTCCGAGGAGATTCCCCACTTAATTCCAAATCCATCAGAGGACGTTGGTTCCAGAGGAGCGGTCTATCTGAGGTCACTACTGCTTTCAGGGTAGAAACGGTGAATTCGCTCTCTCCTGCCCTCTTCCTGGGGCTTGCTCCATTTTCCAGAGTTGGCCCTTCTCCCCCACAGGACCCCGGAAGACTGCCTCACCAGCTGCCCAAGGTCGCTTCTCTAACTGTGGGATATACCCCACGGAGTCCCAGGACCGAGATGACCTTTAGAGTCCCCAGATTGGAGGGACTCGCGAGATCATTTCATTTTATGGATGGCCAGACCGGGACCAGGGGAGGCCGATACTTACCTAGTTCAATGGAACGTAGAATTTTCTTTCACGTTAGGAGATACTGATATATTTCTCCTGTCTTTTTGACACGTTAGGTGTTTTGGTCTGCAGTTCATTTTAATAACTCAAAAAACAATTTTTTGAGTGTCTTAAAAAAAATCCTGGTGTTTGTCCAGTTGCAGCAGCCTCTGCCCAGCAGAGGCCCCGTTCCTGCCAGACCTGCTGCGCCGTGTGCCCGGGAGCCGTCTTTGATCGGTGGCCCGATGCCCGGATTTTTTCAAGGGGTTGAGTTATGGCCCCGTGTGCCTTCCCAGGGGTGTCGCCGGGTCCTGGCCTCGGGTCACCCTGATGGACTCTGGGGAAGAGCCGGCTAATTGCTCGCCTCACCGTCCCACGTGTCCCCCGCGGCACCGGAGCCGGGCCGCATCGCCCACGAGCGACATCAGGGCTTGTCAGGTGACGGATGTGGGGATTTTCAGCAGAGAGGCCTTCCCTCCTTCCAGACCTCCCCGTGGCCTTTCCTGAGCCCTGGCCTTGCAGCTCTGCCAGGAGCAAAATCGAACCGCAGGCCATTTGAGAGCACTTCAGATGGTGGCGCCCGGCGTGATCGATAGGGGGACAACGCAGAAAGCTCCGGCCCCCCAGCCGTCGTCCGCCCGGAACACATCGTGCGGCCTGAGCTGCCTTCGCGCCCTGGGCGTCATGACTTGTAGACTTTCCTCCATCAGCCTGCTCTCTCGGACCCTCGAGGGAGCCTCTCCTGACAACGCCGTCGGGCTCCGTGGAGAGGCCCAGAGCAGGGAGTCCTTGAGTCCTCCCAGGGGTCCCCGGAAGGGTCCTCGGGAGCCGTGTGGACAGCACGTCCGGACGCCGACCCCGTTCCACGTGAGAGCCTGAGGCGCGGCGGCCAGGCTCCCAGAGAAGCCACACGGGGCCCGCACCTGTCACAGGGAGCCTGGCGGCCTGCGGCTGTGATTTGGGGCTTCGAGGTGGTTCTCCCCCACAGTGTAGGTGCTTTGACCTCGAAAGCCAGATCTGAACAGCCATGTTTACAGGGTCAACCATTTTCAGTAAGGGAAAGGCTGTCTTACGTCTCCTCCAGAAAACGAGGGACTAAACTTGAGTGATACAACTCTCCTTCGAGAGGAGCCCGGCGAGCCCGCGGTCTTGCGGCCAGGCCTCCAGACGCGGGCTTTGCGGGGTGCGCCCCTTACATGCGGAGAAGATCCCGACGCACGAGCGGGTCCACGGGGGCTGTGACCTTCCATGGGGCAGCCACAGACGGACACGGGGTCCGTCGTGGTGAGGGACAGCACGCCCTCCCGGGCTCCCTGCATGGACGGCCCCTCGAGGTTTGCGGGAAATGCCCACCAGTGGCTCTGGCTCGGGCTGAGGCAGGAAGTGAACCGCCATCACTCGTTTCTAGCGACAAGCAGGTCCCGGGGCAGGAACCACACCGGCGGAGACCAGGGCCATCCCTGAAGAATGGGACTCTGGCCCAAGCCTGCGTGTTTCCGCCCCTCGGGCCTGCCTTGGGCCGGGTCTCGGCCGGTGGGCTCAGCGCCTCTCTGTTCCCGGGCAGCAGGGAACGCATGTCTGAGGTCGTGCCCGGCGGCTCTGGGAGCTCCTTCGGCGCTGCCCTCCGTGGGCTCGGCGGGGCCAGGGGCTTTAGAGCCCCTTCTCCAGTGTCTCCTGGGTGCCGTCAAGCACAGCCATGGGTGGCGGGATCCAGGGGCCGTGGGCTGACGCCCAGACGGGGATTCCTGGGGTCTGGCCTCTCGTTACGGCCCGGGCCCCTCGGACGGGTGGGGTGGGGCAGAGTATCCGGAAGGTCTGTCGTGATCCAGTGGGATTGCTGACACTTGCCCTGTGGCCGGTTCCATGAGAAGCAGATGTTGTTGGTGAGGTTGCTGGATGTTTAGGTCCCGAGTGTTCACGGCACAGAGGGACTCCATGGAGTAAAGAAGGGGAGTGGGCAGCCTGGGAGGAAGCATGGACAGAGGCGGCTTTGACGTTGACGCTGGTGAATCCGGCATCATTAACATGAGGACGAGGTGTCTCCACATGCAGCATAAGACACTGACAGAGTGGTCCCGGGATTTCAAGCCGAAGCACCTGTTCTCCTGGGACACCGGGTAAACTGAGTCACGCTTGTCTTCCCCTCGGCTTTCCCAGGCCGTGCCTCACTTTCTGCCGTGTTTTGCACGTTGAGCTCCTCCCTGCACACGGACGTGCGGCCCGTGCCGTGGGGCGGGGGCTGCGGGTGGGCGGCGCGGCCCCGCGTGGAGCCCACAGAGGGCTGGTCACCCAGACTCCTGAGCGCGGCCCACACCTGGACGGAAGGCGGACTCTGGGGAGCAATCCCTGCAGCTTCCGGAGAGGTCAGCCCCGTGCTGGGGCTCCGCTCGTCCCCGTGAGTGGTAATAACGTGTTCCTGCTGCCCTGAGGTTAGAATTTTCGTGTCTCGGGTTTGGTTCCACAGTTCAGTGAAAGCTTGACCGTTCCTTCCCGGGGCCGATCTGGACATGGACCTGGATTTGGTGTTGCCAGGTCCCGACCCGTGTCTCCCAGGGGTGGTCAGCGCTGACCCCCCTGTGGGCTCTGGGACCGGCTGCCCTGCCGGCTGGACGGAACTGTGCGGCCCCGAGGGCCCCAGGTGCAGACGCCCACCGTGGGCGGACGGCGGGCCCCGCGTGGCCCCTGCCCACAGCCTCCTTGCCGGACACGCGGCGGAGGAAGCCAAGTTTGCGGCGGGTTAAGGAAGGTGGGATGGAGGGGCAGGAGGGTCATTTGGCCCCCAAGTCCGCCCTTCCCCGGCTCTGCCCGGCGAGCACAGACCTCGAGGCACCTTCCTGCACCTGCCTTGTGTGTGTGTGTGTGTGTGTGTGTGTGCACGCACATGCACGAGTGTAAAGCAGTGTCTTGTTGCCCCTTCCTGCCTCCCCCAGGGTAGGACCGTCCCGCACGGACAGCAGCTCCCGGCCAGGCAGTCCCCTTCCCAAGGGTCCTGACCTTCAAGCCTCGTCCAGGGGGAATGTCTCTTTGTTAGGTTGGCGTGTGGTTACATGGCGTGGGATTTTTTCTTTAACTCTTAGTGTTAAAACGCTGGTTCCTTGTGCCGTGTTTCACTGCACCTGTTTATGGCTTGCGAACGTCTGGGGGCTGTGTGGACAGTCTAGAATAAGAGGGAGCCCAATGTTTGTTTCTGTAGGCAGAAGCTACATTTTTGCCGTTTTCCCCCATCCTTCCCCCAAACAACTGCTTTGCAAAGTGCCACGTGGGTCGGCCCGTGGCGAAGCCAGCGCCCACGTTAGTGATAGGTGCACAGTGGTTACTGGGGGGTCTGCGCAGCGTGGACCCCACCCATCTCCCTGTCAGGATGGGGGCCAAAGGTGGCCGGTCGTGGCCACCAGCCACCGAGGCCAAAAAGCCTGGATCTTCTGTCCCACGTTGGCCCTCGGCCCGTGTCAAGGAGCCCTTCCACGTGGGAGCTTGTGGCCATCCATCAGGAACCCCGTGGCCTGGCCCGCCGGCTGCGGCCAGCAGCACTGTGGCTGGTGCCCGGGCTCAGAAGGCGCTGCCAGAGGAGCTCTGTGCCCTGGGAGGGGCTCAGTCACAGACCACAGTCGAGGCCCGGGACCGCACGACCTTGCTGCGGGAGGTGCGGCGCGGGCTGCCATGCGGGGTTTTCAAGGCCACTTTCTGTCCTTGTTTAGTTTTCCAAAGTGACGTGATGACTGGGATGCTGACGACAGTTGTTTTGGTCCAACAGAGAGAAGCAGAGAGCGCAGCCGAGCGCCCCGCGCCCCCGCCCTCGTGCTGCACGCCGAGAGGAAGAGTCCGGCCGGGGACAGGGAGGAGAAGGTGGGTCTGCGGGCTCCGCTTGTGTTTCAAAGACGTGAGGCCCGGGTGAGGGGGGCTCGGGGCCGGGACCCCCCGCCCCGCCCCTGTTTTCCCACCTGGCTCTTGGGCGGGGACGCTTTGCGGTCGCTCTGTGAGACGGAGCTAAATCCGGCAGGATAATTCCAGAACCCGGCAGGGGGCGGGGGTCCGAGGGCTTTGGGATCAGCACCTGCCTTTCCCGGTGGGTCCCGCTCCGGGGCTCGCCGGTCGGGCTCCGTGTGGAGGGGCTTGGTGCTGACCTGGCTGCCCGCGTGTGCTGTCCCCGCCCTTCAGGACACGGTGGGGACACCAGGCTGCAGGGACGCAGACGCCGCCAAGGCAAGGCCAGAGCCCGGGTTGGGACTATCTTAGCTGTGCGTGGCCCTCCCCCACCCCACACACCTTTGTGTTTTCTCCACTCGTTCTGAGGCTTCTCTTGGCCTTTCTGCCAAATGGCATTTTAAGGATTGACCATGAGTGCATTCGGCGTGTTTACCTTCCATGAATGACCCAAGGGATTAGCTTTTATCGCTACATTTGAAAATCACAAATGGCACTTAATTTGCTCTGATCTCTCAAACACCCCGGAGGCCTGTGGTCCGTCTCAGAGCCTTGCTCACGTTCACTGGAACCTCCTTCCAACGGGTCTGTCTCGGCTGCGGGTGTGAACGTCCCCGTTCCCACTGGCTCTGCTGCCAGCGCCCCCGCGGGGGACCCTCCTGGGCTCCGTCGCTGGCCTGGTCACGCCCTCCCCGTCCTTAGCGCCAATGTTTGGGGCGTAAATGGGTCACAGAACGTAAGCACACACTGAACTTTTGCTCCCGGACGTAGGGTTTCTCTGTAAGAGATGAACATCCATGCCAGCATTACATATTTATTAAACAAATACCCTTTCTAGTGCCTTAACTACTTTCTTTATCCCTGGGCTCTGCGCCTCTAATTCACTTTTATCACGTTAGTGCGGAAAGCGAGTTTTATGCCATTTTTATCACCAACAGGAAATCATGAGTGGCGAGTGCCCCGTGAAGGAGACCTTGGTAATGAGCGGGAGAGAATCCCAGCCTTGCCGAATTTAAATGTTAGTCCCCGCCACAAATCATGCCCCCGCCAAGTCTGCGTGAGTAATTAGCTGGGGTAATCCACTGCTCAGAGGCCCTCGTTGGGTTTCCAGTGTTCAATTAGCTTCATAATGAAAATCTCCCCTCGTTTTTCTAATTGGATTAGTAGTATAAACTCTGGTCTCAATATATTTTTTTAACACCACTTTCTGAGTCTTCCCTGTTATGTTCATTATTTATCCTGACCTTTTTTTTCTTCACGGGAAGGAAAGACATCCTCTAGTACCCGAAAATTCTAGAAGAAATTATTCTTAAACTTAACTTAGGGATAATTTTTGTAAATTAAAAATCGTTTATTCTGTGTCATTATCTGTGGCAGTGAATGGAGAACCACAGGGGGAGCCCAGCGAAAGGCCCGGGGTGCCCGCACCTGAGTGAGACGGCCCCTCAGTTCCCGGGTGTCACCTGTCTGATGGGGGAGCGGTGCCCTGCCCGCTTCGCCCGAGACCCGAGACCCCGCGGGGACTTTTCTGGAGGCATGTTATCAGCTCAAGATTCCTGTCCTTCCTCTCGGCCGGCTCTGCTCGCCCTGCCTGACCCCGGGGGCTCTTCTGAGTCCCCGTCTCATGGGTGGGCGGGGGCAGTGGGGTGGGAGAGACGGCCCCGCAGAGCGCCCCATTCCCGGCGTGGGGCGGTCTTCCCCACGGGCTCTCAGACACTCTGCGTTCCTGGAGCGTTTTGTCTGAACCTCGTGTTTCTGTGTTCCATAATTGAGCGTTTGCCTTTCCAGCTCGTCTCTTTGCACGGAGGCTGACGTGGACCTGAGCGCTGGCGGACGCACGCGTGGGTGTGCGTGGGCTTCTGTGCACGCGCCCTCCTCGCTGGCGGGCTCTGGGGCAGGTGCTCGCCCTTCGGCGAGGCCCCGTTCGGCCTCCTCGTCCCGGCCGTCCAAACACATGGTCAGTCACCTCCTCGCCCAGTGTCCCCTAAAGTCCTGGCGTGAGCCGTGCTGGAAAACGAGATGGCACCCTTTTTTTCTTCTTTTATTCAAGGAATCGAGAGCTTTGATGGCACCTGACATTCTCAGCCGAGAGCCTGCTTGTTGCTTTGAAATACGTCCTGGTGGTTTTTAATCCTGATTTTTTAAGAGAAGGAGAACCCAGTATCATATTATTCTAAGTTTGAGATCGAAACTATAGAAACAGGTGGGAAAACGAAAACCACGCCCTCCCCACGCCGTGAGCGAGCATTTACCGTGCTCGCCGAGACCCCGCTCTCTCCTTTAGCCGCTCCAGAGTGGAGGTGACACTTTGATGATTCCTCCTCGGGGCCTTGCCCTCCACCTTCGGGAGCGCGGGTTCGGTTTTCCCTCGTCTGGCAGGGAGCCCGCGCTCCTCCCACAGGACGGCGGCTGAATAAGCTAACCCGAACCTTCGGTCTGCGTGTACGTCGGTGTTAAACTGCCGCGTCGTTTCTATCCTCCTTCAGCTTTCATCTGTCTCCAAATTGTATCCATAGTGAACGATGAGCAGGGGTCCCGGCCGTGGTTTTTGTTTTTTGTTTACCTTTTTAATATTAGAGAATAAATCTTCATTTTCTTCTCGGTGGTGTCACGTTCAAACATTCCTTATTTTCTAAACAGAGACAGAGTGATTTCCAAACCCAGCTCTGCCCCTGAATCCCCTGCACCGCGTCCACGCCCCCGAACGCTGCCCCCGGCTAGACGCCTCCCACGACGCTGCAAGGAAGCAGGCTTGTGTCTTCCTCCTGCCTTCCCGGGCCCGGGATGCACCAGCCCCGGCCGCGCCCAGGACCCCTCGCTGGGTCCAGGGTCCCTGCCACAGTGCACAGTTTTGGAACCCCGGGACCCCAGGCTCTGGATCAGCCCATTTCTGGAGCTGAATCCCGCGTGATTTTTTTTTTTACCCACAAGATGTGAAAGCATCCAGAAGCAATCTCTGGGCCACTGCTGCCTGTCTCCGTGTCTGCAAAAGCAGACGGTCTAGCCAATTTGGGGTAACTAGGGAGAGGCCTGTGTCCGAGTTCCTCAACACGGTCTCTTGCGCCTTAAATTCTGTGTTCTCAGCACAATTGCCCGGTCCCATTCGCTTTGCTGTCGCGAGCAGGTCATTATCGAGTGGGTATGTAGGCAGGTCTGTCTGCAGGAGACTTGTTATCCTTCTCTTGGTTGCCTAATTGAAGGTGAGTGTTTAAATTAAAAAAAAAACAGTGCTGTCCTTCTCTTTCTGTTGAAAGGAACCACCGTCGATACTAGTCACCAGAGAGGACAGCACGGCTGAGGGAAACAGACCCGTGGCCTCCACCCCGGTGCCCGGCTCCCCCTGGTAAGATGCCCTGAGACCCGAGAGCAAGACAGATAGCCTCATCTACACCTGGTGCTTGCTCGTTGGCATCAATGGGAAAAATGCACGTTCCTTAGGTGATAATACAGTGCTGTAAAAAATTAATTTGCAACTCATGGCAGCTAGAGCTGCACACCATTGTGGCATTCTGCAGAAAGAAAATAGCATTTAAGTGATAAGTTACCCTGCTCCTATATGCTTGCGAATCTATATCAAAATAATACGTTGTTGCATATATATCAGTGAGAGACGGGTCTGAAGAAAACCTAGCATGCGTTGGGCTTCAGAGAGCTTTTTTTCCCTCTCGTCCAAGAACACAGTTGCTGACTGGCTGTAATTAAAGATGTGTCGTGCTCGCTCCAGCTGCCCTGGGAGGATTCCTGATCTTTGAGTATGCCATCCTCGAAATCCCCTCCACGAGGGAGCCACTGTCTTTGGTTTTTAAAAATGTCTTTTTATAATGGAGTCATTTGGAAGCAGAATAAAAAGGTTATTATAATAAAAATTAGTTGTGAAGCCTGAAGATGAGGGGGTTAGGCCAGAGCTGGAAGGAGCAGCTAGTCCAGACGACGGGGACGGCCCCCTGGCGTCTGCGTCCAGCGCCCTCTGCGTAGCAAGCCGGTGGGACATTGCACGGCATCCCTGGTGACCGGCGATGCCGGAGGAGCCCGTCGGGCATCTGCTGGGCCCCGTGGCTCTGCCCTGAGCACCTGCTTATCATGGTGAGTCATGCTGTTCGCCGGAGAGACTGGGCACGCACTCCTTCCTGGCACGGCCAGCCCTGGCGGCCCCCGACCCCGTCTTCAGCTGAGCACATGCTGGGGAGGAGCCTTCTTCGGCTAATAGCTCACACCCAGCCCGCTGGTCGTCCCGGCACTCCGGGCGTGCCCTACACCTCAGTTCAGGTGGGCACCGATGCAGGGTGGCCGGACCCAGGGGCTAAGGGCTCCATCCCTCAACGCTGCTCTCGCTTCAGACCCGAGTGCGAATGGGGTCCCGGGTGCCCTGCACGTTGGCCTGGCTGATCGCCAATGCGGGGGTTCCAGCAGCGTCCCCTCGGGTGTGGTAATTTGCTAGGATGACTCACAGAGCTCAGGGGAAGGGTTTCCTTGTGGTTACGGTTTTACCAGGAAGGATCCAGCCTGATGGGGGAGACCAGCGGTTGAGCCGTGTGGGGAGGTCGGGGACCCTCTGTGCCCCTGGGAGCAGCAGCCGCAGGACACGAGTGCTCTCGAGCCCTGGTATTTATGGAAGTCGCATCACAGAGGCATGGCTCCTTGGGTCACTGGGCCGGATTTGCCAGGAATCGAATGCGGGATGGAGACCACGTGCGTGTTTTTAACGATGCCATGGACACTGCCTGGGGCCCTCTCGAACCAAACTCTCCGTGTGTCTCCAAGGCAGGCACACTTTCCAAGTCCTGCTTAGGGGGTTGGGGTGAATTCGGCACAGGTGAGTGGCCCTTGGAGGATTGTAATCGGGAGAAAACGTGACTTTGAGCCGGGGAAGTCTCTAACTGGGAAGGCACGGCGCTCCTTCCTCAGTAATACGGCGCGAGAGCGCAGAAGGCCAAGCGGGTCGGGGAAATCCTGCTGTCCCTTGCTATCGCTCAACGCATGGGGCCTTTGTCCCTAAATTATGAATCAGCCTGTGACCTTCCTGGGCCTCCAGCCCCGGTGGCGGCTGCCAGCCGTGGAGCCTGAAGTCCGGCGTCCTCTCGCTGACTCGCCGGCAGGACGGGGACGGCGGCCCCAAGCCCACTGGCTGGGCGCTGGCAGGGTCACCGTTCCAGGGGACATCGCAGGCCCGCACGTGCGCCGACGTCTTCCACGCCCCGAGGACGCGCTCTCTGGGTGGGGGTCAGGCCTGCCGGCTGGAACCTGTGCGATCCTCCCCGAGGTTACGGAGAGGCCGCCCAGCCCGCCCTCTGTTCCTCTGTCGGTGCCTTTCCGACCCCGCACCCATGAACGAGAGCGTCTTGGCTGAGTCGAGCGGCTGTTGAGTTAAGGACCTGAGTGTTGACAGACCCCCCACCCCCGACGCCTTCAGCCTGGGTTTGCAGGTCCCCTGAACGCGGAGGATGGACCTTCGACCTCGCGGAGGGAAGGGGCCCCCACTCGCTCGTCTACAGGTGGGAAGTGGCTTCTCGTGCGGCGTGCTCTGACATCCTCGTCAGTCCTGGCGTCATGTGCGTAGGAGCTCGGCAGGGACACCGCAGTCACCGCCGGGAAGGGGCCCTGCCTGGGGCGCTGTGCCTGCTTTCCTTGCTGACACCGGTCCCCACAGCCTTGTTCTGCGCTTTGCTCTGGTCGACCTTTCTTCCGGTCCACGGGTTCTCAGGCAATCGGAGGGCAGAGGGACCCCCGGGAGGCGCAGGGCCTGGGCTCTGTCCCCTGTCGCCCTTGCTGGCCGCCTGTGCACCAGGGCGTCTGAATCAGCCCGTGGCCTGTTGATACCACCGTCATCCCGATGGGGACTAGTCCAGGGACACGGCTTCGCGTGAGGGGTTTGGTGAGGGCTTCCGTGTGGAGGCGGGGTGGGGGGATGGAGCGATGTGACTGGGTCCCGTGGAGGTGAGCGGGGATGCGGACGGGGGACCGTGGGCGGGTGCCGCCTCCCAGGAGCTCTGTGTTTTCACGGAGTCTCTACTTCTCACCATCCAACACCAGGTCCCCCTGCTCAAGTCTTGGGGAATCTGGTTCTTGTTCTTCCCCTGAAGGCATGCCCTCTCCGTGGCGGTCCCGCCGGTCAGGCAGGCCGCATTCCTGCCCCCGGGAGCAGACCCTCCTTGGAGGGAAGGGTGAGGGCTCAGGTCAGAGCGGAGAGCGAGCAGAGTGTGTCTCCGAGAGTGTGAACCTGAGCCTTGACCTCAGACCGACATTCTCCAGAGAAAACGGGATTTCTAGAAGATGCTAGAGGTTTCAGGAAAAGGGGGGCAGGCCCAACAGGCTGGGAAAGGACCGCTCTTGACCATCACAGAGGTCTGTGGGGGCAGCTGGTATCACAATACAGAAGTAAAAAGTTTTAGAATCTACTCAGAACATGTACAATGGAAATCAAAACATTCTTTTTTTTTTTTTTTGAGATTTTATTTATTCATTGAGACAGAGAGAGAGAGAGAGAGAGAGAGAGAGGGCATGAGCCAGGGGGAGAGGCAGAGGAGAAGCGGGCTCCCCGCTGAGCAGAGAGCCCGATGCGGGGCTCGATCCCCGGACCCTGGGATCATGACCTGAGCTGAAGGCAGATGTTTCACCGACTGAGCCCCCCAGGAGCCCCTAAAATGGAAATCAAAATATTCTTACTCTGCGAACTTTTTCACTGTGCTCACATTTTTACCGAGTTGGAGCTGAGCAGTTGAACGTGTGGGAGGACGGCGGGGTCAGTTAAGACCCAAAACTGCTCGAACGTAGTGGGAAAGGAGAAACCTGCTGTGCGAGTTTGGAAGCTTTGCTCCTTGGGGACCTTGGCGACAGCCCTGGGGCGCGTGCGCTGC
>CM052894.1:1243289-1264849 GCA_028534135.1 Potos flavus
AATAATACATCACCGCGGACGGTGGACTGTCTGGCAATTTCTTTATTATAAAAAGGAAAGAAAGAAATAAGTACGTAGCTCCCACGTGACTCAGCAACTTTGCTTGGGGACATTGATCCCAGAGGTCCCCGTGTGCGCCTGCACCCGCACATCCGTGGTTTCCCCGACACGGGCCCAGATGTCCTCAGGGGGCGACCGCAGACTCGCTGTCCCCTCCGCACACGGGGCGCGGTCAGCAGGGAGCAGGGATGGCCCCACACAGTGAGTGGCCTGAATCCCAGAAAATCCTGCCGAGTGGGGAAAGAACGCCGGCCCCAAGGGTCGAGGCCGTGTGACTCAGATTCTGGCCTGGGGGTGGCTAGAGGCTCGGGAGGGCGCGTGTGGCTTGAAAGCATCCCGCGGACTGGGCTCAGTGGTGCTGGGACCGCTCTGGGTCTCAGCTCCATCAATATCGGCATCAGTTTTCATTGTGCAAGATGGTGGCTTTGGGAGAAGCAGGCCCCGTCATGTGGAGACTGCACCTCCCTCCAAGTAGAAAGTGTAACTGGACACAGGAGAGTCTGCAGGATCCTGCAGGGCTCGGGCGAGGGGGGCCGGCAGGCTCGCACACCCTCCCTCTGCGAGCGCTTTTGAGACCTGGGTCCCCGGCAGCGCGGGCGAGAGGGCGTCCTCACCGGCGGACTCACTGACAGGTCCCCACCCCGACCTCCAGGAACTCTCTGGCTCCTTGACAACCACAGACTCTCCTGGAAAATTAAATTCGGGAAGTTCTGTGTGTACTACGAATGGAGGTTTTTGGAAAAAAGCGTTATCGGCCTTTACTGCCCTAAGATGAGAGGCGACAACGGCTGGGCGGCGGCGATGACAGTCACGGTGCCCACGGGTGGCCTCGCGCCCGAGCCACGGGAGCCCAGCGGGGGGCCGTCTCATCCACGCCTCCTGCTGGGCATTCCTAACATTCGCCTTCTTGTGTTATCGGCCTAAGATTCGGGTCAATTATTTTACGTGAATTGGAAATCCATCTTGGCATGAGGGAATGAAAGCAAGGGGACGTTTCTTACATAATGTGGTCATTCGTCTTTATTATCGTGTACGTTTCCAGTTCCGAGCAAAAGTGAGTGGAGAACACGGAGCTTTGGGGCCTGTAGGATGTCTACTTTCAAATTTCCAAAATTGTTGAGGATTTTTAGACTTGCCTGCATGCTGTACTCAAGAAGGGAAAGAGGGCACAGGGCCCCTGCCCTCGGAAAACAGAAGTACGCGTCGGGTCTGGGGCAAGTTCGTCCCCATTCACCGTGTCCCTCAGGCGCTGCCCTGTGTCCCCAGCACCCTCGCCGGCCCACGCGTGCTCCCTGAGACGCCCGCATCAGGCTCCGTGTAAAGCGACGCAGCTGTAACTTGATCAGAACTGGAACAGGGCGCCGGGGGGGCTCGGCGGTGAAGCGTCTGCCTTCAGCTCGGCTCACGATCCGGGGGTCCAGGGACGAGTCCCACGTGGGGCTCCCTGCTCGGCGGGTGTCTGCTTCTCCCTCTCCCACTCCCCCTGCTTGTGCGCTCTCTGTCTCAAATAAATAAAATGTAAAAAGCTTTCCTAGATTTCCTCAGTGCCTCAGTGTCCCCCTCCCCTCGCCCAGGCACGCGGCTCACACCCCCCCGCCACAAAGGGCATTCTAGAAGACAAATCTCTGGGAGCAGCCTGACTCTCCTTGGGTTCCGAGGGCCTCCGGGGAAGGGCCCCAGCAGCTGGGGTCCGGCCCCTCTGCAGCAGGGATGTGGGGTGCTCTACGAAGGAGGGAGGAAGGAAGGGAATGTGGCTGGAGGCCACTGTCCACGTCACAGGGACCAGACACGAAGCAGCGGCGGCCGGCACAGGCAATCGTCCTGGGCTAGGGACGGTGCCCGCTGCCCCGACAGCCGGGGGGCCCGTGCTGGAGGGTTACAACCCTGCACCCATCCTTGGTTCCAACCGCACCCCCACCTCCTGCCTCTCAGAGCCAGTGCCGATCACAGCTGTGGGGGCGCCCGGCCTGTGGCTGGCCCCTCCTGGCCGTCCCCTCCCCCTGGTGACGCGGAGCCAGGGGCCCTGGGGGCCCTGAGGGGGCTGGGACGGGGGGAATGGGGTGTGCTGACGGCAATACAGCTGAAGGGCTCCAGAAGCAGGGGTAGGCCCCGGGGGTCCACGGAAGGGAGCTGGCCCAGTCCCCCTCCCTGCTCCCCCCGTACCCAGCCTCCGGCCAAGGGCCGGCGGCAGGGGTCAGCTGGCCTGATGACCGCGGGGCTTTTTCAGGAGCCAGCACCCAGGGTCCTTGTCTTGAGAGGTGTCTCTCTCTCGGGGTCACGCAGAGACCCCCGCCCCTGTAAGTGGAGTCAGGGCGGAGCGTCTGTCCTCCCTCACCCCGACGTGTGCCCTGGGGGGGGGCATTGACATGCAGCTTCAGTTTTGTTCTCCAGGACAAATCCCACTGGCCTCGTCTTGGTCTCCACTGGAATCCCAACACCACACTTCAGAGATGACAAAACACGTCCCATCCACGACCTCGTTAATCTTCCCGGTCATTCTCTTCACCTCTCAGGCGGAGACCGGGGCTCTCGGCCGCTGTCCCAGCCCAGCCCCCAACCGGCCGTCCCTAATCTGGATCCCGGCACCGCTGGCAGGGGCCCGGAGCAGGGGGTCCCCTCCTCGGAAGGCGCCCAGGCCCTGGGTTCTAAGGAAAGCGCAGCATGAGCCCCCAGAGGGCCGGGGAGGAGAGTCCCCTCATGGGACAGGACCGCGCCTCTCCTTCCCTCCGGAATTGTCCCTCGCAGGGTTCCGTGGGCCACGTCTGCCTGGGGGCCGACCACACCTCATTTCTAGGGAGGAAAAATTAAAAAAAAAACCCAAAATTGTGTTTCAGTCATAAACATAAAATAAACTGAATAACAATAAACCAAGAAAGGGAAAAAAACAGCCTGGAAAATTAAGATCTATAAATGTGTAATGTTGTATGATGAGCTCCTCTAGTCGATGGAGAGCAAAATGGAAATATTCGATGTTTGCAGGAGGCTGATGCAGGCTGCGACTTTGGGGGAGCCGATGTACGGGGTGACTTTGGGGGTTTCAAACTCAAGCAGGCTCGCTAGCTCAGCCATGGAGCCCCATTCCGCTCTCCATGGGAGGCGCTCCCTGGCTTTCTCTGCCTTTCGATTATTTTGGGAAAGTGACACACATACTCGTGAGAAAATACAAAGAAGACACATATTTTAAAGACCTACTGTGTCATAACCCAGGGGTAAGCACTGTTAAATTCGTCCGCATTTTCTTCTGGTCTTATGCACATATATTTACATAATTGAGCTTATACTGCACGCGCAATTTTATACCCTGATTTTTTTTTCACTTAATATTGTGTAGTAAAATTTTTTATGAGGCGTTGATAATTTTCAAGAATTATTTTAGTGGTTATGTAATTATCTATCGTATGATCTAGCACACTTTAATTATTCCCCTGTTGTGGGACATGCAATTTTTGCATTTTTTCGCTGTTGTGGATAATATTGTGATAAGCACCTTGTGAAGGAGCATTTGAGGGTCACTAAGATTGCTTCCTGAGAACAGATGCTGAGACGAGGAACCTCCCAGCCAAATGGTCTAAGTCAGAGAACACGGCCCATCAGAATTCCCTGCACTCTTCCCTGAGGGGCGAGGACTAGTCTCATTATTTGTAAATTTTACTAATTTAGTAAGTAACAAATATCTCACTATTGGGATGAGCTGCCTCTCCCTATTCACCAGCAAATTTAAATAACTTTTATGTTTGTTTATCGATAATCTCCTTGCAAATAATCTACTCATTTCCTTTTACGGAAACCAAACAAAAGGCATTTAATTTGTTAATTGCTCATGAATTTTTGACTCTTGGAAAAGTGATCCTTTGTCTGGCCTTTTTGTAGATCTCCTCCCTGAGCCCTGCCCCTGGGATTGCAAATCATTTAATATGCTTTTAAAATAATGTTTTAAACGTTCATTTAGTCATACCCAGAAGCAAATAATCCTCTTGTGATTTTGTTTATTGTTTACATACTTCAATCAAACACACATCTAACAACAACTTCCTATGCATCCAGATCTCAAATAATCTCCTAAAGTTCCTTCCTTTTCCTTTCCTCTGGGCGGGGCATCTGCATTTAGCCCCACGTAGCATTAATATTCTGTAACCACATAGTGTAAGAACCCAAAGGCCCTTTTTTTCCCCCCTTTTCCTTTCCTTTTCTTTTTTTGCAAATTAAGGAATTGCTTGGTGGAGTGTGTGACAAGCGCATCCCTTCCCGACTGACGGGTGGTTCCCACGACATCAGGAGCCCCCCTGTAGCCGGGTCTTAACCTGTGTCAGTGACCTCCCAGTTCTTTCGGAACCATCACACTCTGCCAGTCCCCACAGGATTCCCACGTCTGAAGTTCTCTTCCCCGACTTCCCAGCTGCTCTTACTTTTGATTGTATTCAAACTCACGTCTCCAGCAACCAGGTCTAGGTAACTATTTGGGGCCGGGGGAGGGGGGAACAAGAGATGAGCATCACCCCCCCCCACCGGATGGCACAGCGCCCTGGACTCCAGCACGCGGGAGTGGGAGTTGGAGACAGGGCCATCTGTCCAGCTCTTAGACCCTATGCGAGGCCGTAACTCGCCGTCTGCCCCTCTGCCCTCTGCCCCGGAGGGGCCCCGTCTGTGGCCGCTCTCCCGGGGACCCAGGGCTGCTCTCCTCCCCTGGGGCTCCCTCCACACGCACCTGCCCATGAGCCCGGGAGCGACACAGGGGACAAGTTGATGCGGCCTCCCTGAGGACGTCTGCGGATCTAGAGAACCAGGTCTGAGAAACCCAGTTGGTGGGACGGAGGCCCTCCGGCTGTGAGATCTCTGCAGCTGGACAATCCTTTTGCTTCTCGGACCTCTGGCTGTGGGTCCCCGAGGGTGCCTTCCAAGGACCAGAATCATACTTGGGGCATATTTCCTAATCCAGTCAGTGCACTACGTGAGTCGGGACAGTGAGGAATGTTGTCTCGGACACAGAAAGCGGTAAGAGTGAGTAAACACAGGCAGAAATCGTGCTAAGGATTACGGAGACATGGATTTTCAGCGAGAAACCAGACACTCTCTTAAGAAATCAACACCCTTCATCTGTGTCCTTCCTCCGGTCATGACGCCAGCACGATAACATCAGTGACTAGCAAACATGCAGATAAAAGGGGGTCAATTTAAAAAAATGGGAAAGAGATTGTATACGAATCATGCGTCCTTAATTGAATTCATCAGAGGAAACTTCAAGGTTGATTGAGTGATTCATTGAGTGATAACTCAATGAAGAAACATTGTTGAGAAGTTTTTAGATGCAAATGTTCCGAGAGGAACACAGAAGTAAGAGTGTTAACAACTCTGAATAAAACTAGACTCGACTTTCTCCCACGAGGTAGGCTGTGGCTCTGGCTCGGCTTGGAACCGCGAGGCCGCTGTGCGTAGGGGCAGAAAACAGGCGCCCTTATACACTCCGCATCCCCATTGAGTACCGAAGAGGCTCGTGGGCTATTTATTGGGCTCCTCGGAAGAAAGGGGGGAGATGTGCTATTGCACACGAGTTAGTGATGGAGAAGCCAACCGCAGCTCCGGGAACGACCTCCCAGAGCCTCCAGGGCCCCCAGGACCCCGGGACCGCCCTGGGCTGTTGGGAGATCCACCCCCCCGATGACACCGGGAAATGGGTGTCTGGGGTGCCGGGGGCCGTGCGGGGCTCCCAGGACCTGGAATTCCCCCTCTCAGTCTCTGTAGAGCCGTGGGGCCAACCTTGTGACCCCACCGAGGCGAGCCCCTGACACGTGGCCGCCCCGTGGGTCCTGCCCCCTTTCTCTGAACCACAGCGGCTGAGGCCACGCCAGCACGGCAGGGTTGGCACCTTCTCTCCCGGTGTCAGCGGACGGGGACGATGGTCAGACGAGGAATGGTGCTTCCCGAAAGACCCTGTGGAAGCTCACAGCCCCCTAAGAGCAGGTGCAGCGAGAGAGTCAGGGACAATCTCCGGGTCGTTTCTTAACCCACTCTTGCCACAAGCACCTGCTGCAAGAGCACTGAGGGCCAGGATGGAAGGGAAGTTTGCCGTCAAAAACCAGCGTGCAGCCCTGAACCTGGGAATGAATAACATGGCTTTTAAAGAGCTTAACCCTGACCCATCAGCGAATGCAGCCGGCGCTTAGGCTCCCCGGGCATAAGCCTTGGGGGGGGGGGGATGCACACCAGGGACATGGTGCTCGACACGTCCTCCTGTCGGAAGTTTCTGTGGGATCTCTGCATCCCTGGTGCCTGCTTCCGCCCGAGCATCTCCACCTGCCACAGGGCGGGGAGCGGGGGGACCCAGATGCATGTGGGACACAGACAAGCTGCCGTCTCGATTCCTACAAACCTCTACCGCTTTCTGCCAGGTGGACCCTGGTCCCCAAGGACCAGTTCATGATTGACTCAATTCATTAGGAAGTGGTGGCAATATCCTGACCTGATCCAATATCCCGCAACCCCGCAGCCGAGCTCAGTCTAACGCGAGCACCTGCTGAGACAGGTGTGCCCGCGCCCCCGCCTAGGGGGGCCGGGGCCAGCCCGCGGGGTAGACAGGAACCTCCGTCCGCAGGGACCAGACAGGATCCCGCGAACCCCAGCAGAACTGAGGATGAAGAAAGTCACTGACACTGAAGGAAAAGCCACAACGGACAAAAGCAAACAAATTAAATAGTTCGATAAAGTATCAGGGTATAAAATTAAAATAATAAATAGCCTTCACAGATATGATGACTGCACAGAAAAGAGAGTGGATACGAAATCATCATTTAAATAGCAATAAGAAGAGAAAAAAATACATACAAATAAACTTAACAGAACTGTGAGCTTATAGGAGAAAAATGCCCCTTCAACAATGAAGTTAGACTTACGCACCTAGAGAGACACCCTTGTTCTTGGGAAGGACCATTCAAAATTATAAAGATACCCGTCTCCTCAGATTAACATATAAATTACTGGGATGTCAACAAAAATGCTAGTTAGTTTTTTTTTCTGAAACCAAACAAGTAGATTCTAAACTGCATATGGAAACAAATGCAAAAGATCTGGGGGGAAAAATCAAAAGCAGAACAATGAAGGGAGACTTATTAGATATTAAAAATATGATAAAGCCTCTGTGATTAAAACAGTGTAATCCTGGGACATAAATCAACAGACCAATAGAAATAAGTAGAAATCCATAAATAAACCCAATTACATGAGCAAATGGAGCTTGAATTAAAGGTAGCATCTCCCAAATCCCTGGGGAAAATGCAGGTGTTTTCCATGGCACAAGGGACCTGAGAACCCCTCGCCCCTTGGGGAATCGGCCGGTTCCTCCAGGATGATCGACGGTAAAAATGGATAAATGGAGTGTGAGGAGAAAGCGGGAGTGAACTCCTTTTTAACCTGCAGGTGAGAGAAGCTTTTCTACTTGGAAACTCAAAATTGAGAGGCAACGAAATACAAGATTGATCAAGGCACCGGCAGACTTTTTTATTGTGTAAAATCACTACAACCGAATTCAAGATAAGTAGCAAAGTGCGAGAAAATATTCACAACTCTACTCACAATGGAGAATTACACAGTAAAACCGTACGCTGGCCCATCAGTCACCCCTCCGAGTGACCCTCCCGATGACAAGACGGCAGCGGGAGCACAGGGTGTGGTCTCCCTGGGGCGGGGATGGGGGCTTTGTAGGATTTCCCTCAAAGACCGTGTCCTCCCACGCGCTGCACCTGCACGAGGCTGGGAGGTGGGAGGCATCCCGGAGCGGACGGCCGACGCACGGACGACGGACCGATGGCGAACAGCGACAAGGACCCTCTCTCCTCCCACGCCGGGGACGACCTGCTTTACTTTTAAGTGAAAAACAGAGTGCCAAAGAGTGTGCTTGGTATGTAATCTCACTCTTACAGACAGAGCCGCGGGAAGTGTGGTGTGTGTGAAAATAGGATGGAGGGACGGGACCAAAGGGGCACTTCTCCGGCTAATCTGTGTTACGGTTTTAATTTTGAACCATGTAGATATTCTACATATGCAGGAAAAGGTAATTAAGAATGAACGAGTGTGACTCTTGATCTCAGCTCTGATCTTGATCTCAGGGTTGTGAGTTTGAGCCCCGCGTTGGGCTCCACTTAAAAAAAAGAGAGAGGATGAGGGGAAAAAAGCAAGCCATAAAACTGGATTCAAAGGGAACTACGCGGACCCCCGTGTATATCAAATTCATGACAAAAGTCACGCAAAAATGTAACACAAATAGCTGTTAAATGGCGTGCTGTTTGCCCTTAGCGGGACACAGTCTGGGAAGAGTGGCAACGACGTCTTGGGTTTTGATTCGGTTTATCGTTGAAGGGCCAGTGGTGTTACGTGGTGCGTGTGGCGTCGTGTGCTGACCTGGCGATGGGACCCCTCGCTGGGGGGAAGGGAGATGAACCACGGACGGTGGAGACGTGGGGTGAACCTGTCCTTGAGACAGAGGGATCGGTGTGAACCATGATTTTAAAGGTACAGTTTTAAATGAAAAAGATACGTATAAAGTCCCATAATTAGCTAATGTAATTGCACGCTTGTCCGTATAGTCTCCTCTCTCTGCACATTGAAAGGAATCCGGGTTCCTGACTGCCGGCTCTGCAGGGCCCTGGGTGAAGCCGGAACATCTCGTTATTCCTGAAAAACTACGGACACGTGTCGAGAGGACACAGACGCCCACCCCGTGAGCCTCCCGCTGGGCCAATCTGGGGCCATCTGAGCGTCACAAGGAACACAGGTGACAGTGGGTTGTCACACCCCGAAACAGCTTTACAGAGGACCGTTCTAGAGAAAAGAGGCAGAACAGGACCCTCTCGGGACGTTGGCACCTGTCCGCGGGGTGAAGGGTCGGCAGCGCTGGAGGCAGGGTCTTGGGGGCTAGGCGAGCGAGTCCCCTGCCAAGCACCCAGCATGCAGGGGGCAGGGCACAGCCTGTGTCCGGGGGCGCCGACCGCAGGACCAGCAAAGGGCCGGGACGTCAGGCCTGTCCCGCGGGGAGGTGGCCACAGGAGGCGTGTGGCATCCAGGCAGAGATACGGGAGCAGGGGTGACTCGCGGGGAGGCGGGCTGCCCACCCCAATGCCGGCGCTCGCCTTCCACGGCCCTGAGGCCACGGGAACAGACAGAATTTTTACAACGCCCAGCGCGACCCGCTACCAAACCCAGAGAGTAAGACTTGGTTGGATCCTGGACAAGAGAAAGTTCTACGAAACTTTTTGTAAATTTTGTAAATAAGCCGAGCTTGAGTGTGGGCGATCAGCTGATGATGGGGTCACTGTTGGGGTATCTTAGGCAGACGGGGGATCTCGGCGGGCGGGCGAGAGCCCTCGTTCTTCAGGGAGACATGCTGGAGTATTTAGCGGTAACCTGTCGTGGTGTCTTAAATTCCCCTTCCAGTAGCTCAGGGGCAAGTGTGCTTAGAGCGGCGTGGGTATGTGTGCGTACATATGTGCGCCTGGGGAGAGGACACGTGTGACACCATCGAAAACGTACAGACCTGACAGGCCTGTCCGTGCGTGTTTCTCAGATGGCTTCCGTCTGCAGTGCAGGAGCTGGTAACGAACAGCGATGAGATGTGTGCGGACCTCCCGCGCCCTCCGGTCGCTGACGGGAGCCGCGAGTCCCAGGCGCTGCTGTTTGGGAGCAAGGAGCTCGTCCGAGAGCAGGCGGCTCAGGCCACAGCGGGACGGCCCGGGACCGCCCTGGGCTCCGCGGGACCCGGAGGCTCTGTGGGAGCATCCCGAAGCCCGCGTCCTCCACGGGTCGTGGCCGCGCCTGGGGGCCCTGTCACTTCTGCCCGCTGCCCTGCCATCCACGGGCTGCCTGTCCCCGGCCGCGGTTGGTCCTCAGTGCCCAGCGGGAAGGCCTTCGAAAATATTCGCCTTCTAAGCCACATCCCTTGGAAAAATATGCTTGTAATATTGTTCGGCGGGATCTACACACTCGTGATCCCATTTGCATGACAGCTACACGACGTTCCGTGTTTATGTGCTCATTACAAACAGTTTTATGGCAAACAAAATTAATATTTCAAAAGGACCTTATGCATTTAATAATTTCTGTGCATTCTCCAGCGTGGGTAGGGGTGTGGAAGCGGGGGGCTCCTGGGGCACGAACGCACACCCAGGCCCTGCCACGCCAGTGCCTATAGTCTGGTCTCGTCACCCGGTCCCGGCCAGATCGCCCAGATGGCCCCCACCTTGTAGCAGACGCCCCGTGGGTGACGTTCTGGGGACAGGCAGGCTCAGGGCCCCACGGAGCAGGTGCCCTGGCTGGGGCCTCGGCCTCCAGCCACTCTCTTGAAAGGGGAAGGGCATCCCTGCAAGACAAAAGGGACCCTGGTGACCCCCGAGGACTGGCACCCAGGCTGCCTGTGCCAAGGGAGGAGGGAGACCAGAGACGAAGGTTCCACCTGGACCCAGGCTGGTCCCCTGCATGTGCTGGGAGGCGGGAAGCCGCAGAGGCCACGTCTGTCTGTCCTGGACCCCTGTCTCCAAACCACTCCCTGTCCCGATGGGGAGACGACTCTGAGCAGTTCCTAACGAGAGACCGTGGTCACAGGGAGCGAGTGCTGGGCGCCCACCTCGGAGCCCTCCCCCACCCCCGACAGCGGGCGGACGCAGCCTTGACCGCCGCGCTGGCACACGCGGGCCCCGGGGCGACCTGGGAGGCGGCCTCCGCTCGCGTCCAGCTGCAGGAGGCGCAGCGGGCAGCCCCGGGGGCCCTGAAGGGCTGTGCCAGTGTAGGGGCTCGGCCGACCCTGGACGTGGAGTGGGCCCCCCCACAGTCCGCCGGATGCGCCGGCTCTCGGGGCTGGGGCTGCGGACCACACTGTTCCCGCCCTCCTAACTCCAGCCTGACCCAGAGCTCTCAGCGCGTTTCTCTCGCAGAAGAAAGAAATCTTTCATCAACATTTTGTACGACGACTCTGCTGAGGCTATCGATACACATTTCTGAAGATGTGAATTTTGTCCTAATTTCACTATTGGACTTTTATCACAAATTGATATTTTGAGTAGCTGATTCTCAAATCAGGAGAACAGGAAGGCTGGCTGGGCCTGAGCGGCGTGGGCCAGAGCCCCACCTTGGCCCGCGGGAGCTCACGTGGACGGGCCGCGTCTGCCCACTGAATCTCGTCTTCCCGGGGTACTGGGCGGTGCTCGCCGCCAGACTCCTCCTCCGTAACAACCAGTCTACACCGCACAAGGGATCCGATGAAGTCACGGTGAACTAGCCCGTGCGTGAGGACCCGGCCGGCCAAGCGTGGGGGTGTCTGCCAAGCTGCGGACGACACCAGCTTGGAGCCGTGTGGGCTGGGGACAGCGACCACGTGCTTGGCTTTGCTGAAGCTGGTTGGGACCGTGACTTCTCTGAGCGAAGGTGAGGTCTGGGCTCCGGCACCCAGGGCGGGACGTGGGTCCCCAGAGGAGCTCCCAGGTCCTGCGGCTGCTCCCAGCCGGTGCCACCGCCAGACAGAGGGACGTGCCCCCTTTATGTCCTGTCCTCTGGGGGCAGGCTTCTCCACACGGAGACCCCAGCAGGCACCAGGGCACAGGCCGCGAGGCCCAGGTCGTGCCCCGGAGTGCGACCGTGGAGCCTCGCATGAGCTCGGGGACGCCCCCCTGTTAGCACTGACCCTAGAATCCAACGGGAGGGGGTCTGAGGTCCGGGACTGCACGAGGAGGGACGCACCCAAGGGACCCAGCTTCGGAGTCTAGTGGCTCCTGATGGAGGCGTGGGCGCCTAGGGGTCATTATTCCCGGTCCACTCTTCGTGGGTTTGAAAAACTCCGTGTGAAGGCCCCGGTTCATCCTGGGCCAGCGTCCCACACGCCCATCGGAGCACGCTGCAGCATTGTTCAGAGCCCAGAGGATAAAGGTCCCTGCGGGGTGTCCCCGCCCCCTGTGCCCCTCCATCCTGTCTGGCTCCGGGCTGGCGGCACCTGCAGGAGATGCGCGGTCTCCGGCCGGCCCCACCAGCCACAGCGCTGGCGGCAGCCTCCCCCTGTCCCCTTACTGCTCGGTTCGCCGCCAGGACGGCTGGGACGGTGATTCGCTCATGAAATTCCCACGGAGGCGTCATCAAGCCCCAGGACTGCGGGGGGTGGGGACCTCCTCCGCTCCCCCAGCGGTGCTGCTCAGGGCCCCACGGACACACGCCACAGCGCGCACCCACGAGGACCACGGGATCTCGGCCGTCCGTAGAGCTCCGGGCGCAGACCCAGTCCTGCCCGCGACAGTGACCTTGCCTCGCTGGGCCTCCTCTGCAGACCAGGGGAGGGACTGAATCAAAACCGAACAAAACCCAATGAGGGGACGGTGAGGGGGAGGCGGGGCGGCCTCCGCGGGGGGGCCCAGAGCTAGGTCGCTGTCTGGACGAGCTTTAGGGCCCGGCGTGGACAGAAGTGGTGCTGACAGTGGGTCCCCCTCTGCACGCCCCGTCCCGGGCCTCGGGGAGCTCAGGATGGGGCCCCTGCTGCGTGGCTGGGACCGTCGATGGCCAGTCCCGGCTGGCTGTGGGCTCAGCCAGCACTGAGGTTTCTGCTGAGTCCCAGGGACACAGGGGAGGCCGACGCCAGGGACCCGTGGGAGCCGGGCTCAGCCAACGCAAACAGCGGCTCTGCAAGTGACGGGTGGGGGCTTTTATTACAGGAGGTTGAGCCCACAGCCCTGGAGGCCGGGCGGGGGAAGGGGAGCTGGTCTGTGGGGCGAGCAGATCCCTGGCACCGGCCGTCTCTCCACCCCCAAGCCCCCGACCTGGACAACGAGTGCGCGCGGGGCGTGGAGAAGCCCGAGGAAGGGGCCCGTGGGAGCCGGCGGAGTCCGCAGGTAAGCCGGCAGGTGCGTGAGCCCCAAGCTGCCGGCCCCTCCTGCCGGCCCCTCCTTCTCTGAGGGGACCCCAGGAAAGCTCTTCCAGCTCAGCCGTTGGCCCAGTCACCCCACATCACTGGCTTTGACCTCGGCAGAGACTTCTGGAATTCGGAGCAGGAGGCTTAGAAATGATGGAATGCAAACCCTCACCCGCCAGTGGATGGGGAATGGGAGGCGGGGCCACGCTGAGCCCTCCCAGGAGAATGGGGTGCTGCTGGCCTGTGGGGGCAGGGGTGAAGAGGCCGAGCGTGCGTGCTCTGCCCACAGCCACCAACGCCCCCGTGACTCGTGACCTTTCTGGAGCCCGCCCTGTAACCAGCCTGCTTTCTCAGCCTGTGGCCGAAAGGGACTTTTAAATCCTAAATATGTTCATGTAAATTTGTCTTTAGACTTAAGCTCAAAACACAATGATGTTGGAAGGGAACACGTAGCTAAGAGGCTGATTTTTTTTTTTCCTGAAGATATTTTCATTATTTGATAAGGATTTAAATGGATTTTAACTACCTCCCCAGATAGTTCTTTTTAAATGTTTTAATTTTAAGACCTTCCTGGCTTAATACATTATATGGTGCATAATCGGGTTCTATATTCTCTATCCTATCTCAGCCTGAATAATAGGAAAAATGGGATTATAATAATACCTCTGCAGGGGCAATTAAATGCGGCAATCATGGTGCAAAGCTGGTCTCCTCCCAGCCTGAGCTGGCCGGGGGGACCCTCCATCCCCCTGTACTTGCCATCTCCCTGCCTCCCCCATCCCCACCCTCTGCCTCCCGGGGCCCGGGGCACCGGCCACGCCCAGGGCAACCCAGATCCGTGAGTCCTTTCCCAGGGACAAGGGCGTCAGGAGCGAGCAGACACTTTCCGGCCGTGCGGGTGGCTTGGCCCCAGCCCATCCTGTCCAGCCTTCCACGCCCGTGGCTCCTCTTCTCTGCAGGGTCCCACACAATGGGAGCTGCATTTCGCAGCGGTGAGCTTCCGAGAATTTCAACGGCTAGCCCAGGCTCGCCTGCTGAGCACCAGACTCTGACCCCGCAGGCTCTATTTAAACAACGCTGAGCATCCGTCAGCCCTGGAGGGAAACTGAGGTCAGGCGTTCGCTGCATCTGTGGCTCTGAGCAGGTGACTTCTCCTGCCTGAGCCTCAGAAGGCACCAGAACAGGATACCCCGAGGGTCTGGAGGGCGCCGGAGGAGACACAGAGGGTGGAGAGAGCACTTAGCTCAGAGCCTCTGCTGATGTCACCTGCCCTCCTCACTGCCTGGGCTCCCGTGGAGCAGCGGCCGGACACCGGGTCTTTGAGGCAGCGCTGGTGCCCCTGTCCCAGGCCGAGCGCTCACTGCCTCTCTTTGGCTCAGTGTGTCCATCTGTAAAATGGGGGCAATGGTCTTGCCTCTCCGGCGGGTCCGTGTCAGCATGACGTGAGTTGGTGCCTTAGAGTGGAATGGCCGGCAAGAGAACGCAGTGAGGGCATCAGAGCGACGCCGCTGCTGGAGCGCCACCCGTCCCCAGAGCTTGAGAAGCTGGGCCCACCCGGTCGACCTCCCCGCGGCCGCCCGAGCCCCGCCATGAGCTCCCGGGCCACCGGGGGCTGTGTCGGCCCCTCTCCTTCCCCCGGGACACAACAGGGTGGGTACTGAGCGTTTGTCGTTCCGCATCCCGACGCGTGACCTGCTTGTTCTGCCGTCCGCGGGTGAGACGAGGGGTGGCGGCGGGGTCTTCAGGCCGCCGTGACCCTGCCTGGGCAAGGGACACCCGAGCCAGGAGCCTGGGTTTGCTGTCCGGACCTCACGGGAGAGCCCCTCGGCCCCCGGCTTCAGGCCGGCGGAGGAAGGGTCCGTCTAACAGGTCGGTTTAATGGGAAACAGCTGACTGCAAGCCGCCCGCGCCCGAGGCTGCCAAGCGGGCACAGAGCGTGTCGGTCCTGCTTCCAAGTCACTGGGCGACGCTGATGCATCCAGGGCAGAAACGCCGGGGCCTTCATGGGCCATTTCCATTTCTAAAATATGGCGTAAGTTGCAAAGCGATAATGCATGTGGCAAGAGATATTTATTACGTGTAGGGCTGTGATAAATATTTCTTTTATATCCTAAATAAAACCCTCCCAATCCTGAGTGTTTTGTGGCCCTCTTTTATGTCTTCGCATTATGGCTCCGGTCCTGTGATTTAGCCAGAACTTAGTGGCGGCGAACATGAGCTATGGGGAGCTAGCTCTCCCCGACCCCGGCAGTCCTCAGCCCTCGGCGCCAAGAGCCGGCTCGGCCGCTGTCGTCTGGAAGGAAGCCCGGCTCGGATGGGAAAGGGTCGGACGCGCCACCGAGGAGCGGCTTCTCCGAGCCCGGGGCCCCGGCCGCGTCGAGCGACACGCTGGGCTCAGCGCTTAGAACACGGCCCGGCAGGACGCCTCTCGCCCTGTCGCGGCAGGCGGGCCATTACACCGGAGGGAGCGAAACCGAAGGCAGGTCACGGCCGTAGGTGTGCAAATCCGCGTGGATCCCGAGAGCGCTCGGATCCTGCTAGTCTGAGCTACAGCAACGGGGCCGCGGATGGGACACTGGTGGTACACGCGGGTACCTGTGATTGTGTGTGGGGGGCATTTCGGGAGGGTCGACCCACCACAAACCTGTACCAGAGGTACAGGTACCTGTACCTGTACCAGTGGACACTGCCTGGCGCTGTGGCAGGGAAGAGCCACCAAAGCCCACGGAGGCTTCGTCCACGTGGCCCCTCGCTTCCCTGCCACGAGCATACATTACTTTGATGATTATTAAAAAATCACATTTTTTTGAAGTGTAATACAGTTTTTAAAGACTGTTTCTTGGAAAACAAAGTGGGGACAGAGAGGGGTTATATCAAATGACAAACATCACCAAAATTCCACTGAAACAACTCTCTGTTTGCCTCGAATTCCACTCCCCCCACCTGCGCAGGCATCTCCCTCCTCCCCCCAGGCCCGCCCCCCGGGTCCGCACTGCCCGGCCCGCCCAGCACGCGGTGTTTCTGGACGCTTCCCCTTAAAGCATTTCCTCCCTCCCCCGACCCCACGAGGGCATTACCCCAGGATCTCAACAGCCTTTCCCAAGTAATTGGGAGATTTTAACCTGGAATACCTCGTGGGGAAAATGGAAACAAAGTTTAAGTATTTGGAGAAAAAAGACGAATGAACCTCTTTCTCCCACTGTCATTTGTGGATTGTTTGAAGCAGGTCATTCAAATGAAGCCACAGGAAAATAAGCAGTAGGGACCACAAACACTTAGTAAGGAAATAAGCCTTCAGCAAATCCAGGAGAAGGAATCTGTCACAGCCGTCGGGAGAGAAACCAGTTGGAATGAATCCACTCGGGTTTGTCCGTCCTCTTTACTGACTCACAAGCTCCATCAGGATCACTGCTGCCTGGGGCCCGGCCCCCTCGGAGGACCCCCACAGGGCCAGATGGAGGGGCTGAGCTCTCGGGGGGGGAACCCCGTCCTGGGCCAGAAGTTCTCCCGGGCGGAGGAAGTGACAGGTGCGGTATCGCCAAGAAGGTGTCGTGCACCGGCAGGTGGAGAGGAGGACGGGTCACTGCGGAAGGGGGGACTCACGGACCAGGACCCAGGTGTGGCCATGCCAGTGTGGGCGGGACAGCTGGGGGAGGGCTCGTCCAGAGGACGGTGATCGGCTGCGTGACGCTTGGGGAGACAAGGAAAGGGACGGGTTGGTCAGAGGCGCGTGCCCTGGTGGCCAGGGTGAGGACTCAGAGGGGACTCAGACCGGGAGGCCGTGGCCTCTGGGACGTGGAGGCCTGATCCAGGGACCAGTGACGGAAGGACCCATCGCTCCTGTGTTTGCCCTTTGATTTGGATGCAGTTCTAACTGATGCACCGGCTCTGAGTTTCCTGCTGGATTTTAGGAGCTCGGAGTCGCGATGGAGTTAACTCGTTACCTGGTGGCATTTGAGATGAGAGGTAAATGTGCAAAAACGAAGCCGAACTACCCTTTAAAAGACATCTCAGTCTGTGGTAATGTCTTAAACACACGGGGGAGACTTGAGAAGGGAATCACTTCCGCAGCCTTCCAAGTGGGCGCCTATTTGAAACACAGACACGTATACACCAGCTGGCTCTGCGTCTTCTCCCTGATCGCGCCCAGCCGACCTTTCATCGCCAGCAGCTTGCCAGCTGATCGCTGGCTAGAGACGAACGTGCCCGAGGATGGCAACGGGTCATCTGTCTACAACTTTAAATAATCTAATTTTCTTAGATTCAAAATCACAGTGCTAGGAACTAAAATGCAAGTTCCCAAACATTTGGGTGAATGTCTGGAACTTTCCGCCAAGGCAGATGGGTGCCTGGGTACCTCCGAGCACCAAGAGTAAGGGCGCTTTCCTCCTGCCTCCAGCGCCGAGGCAAGGACCGCGCGATCCCCTCTGCCCTCCTGCCCATCCCGCTTCTGGTGTAAATCCGCATCGTCGCGAGCTCCGGAGAAGGACTCTGAGTACGGTGATGGCCACGATGATGGTGGCGATTAGGTCGCGCTGACAGCAGGCAGATGGCCTGCGGGCGGAATGACCGAGCAGAGCTCCGCAGAGGGGCGATGGGGATCGCAGGAGCAGAGTCACCAGTTAGACGCAAGCGCCCGGGACAAAGCCGTGCGGGGCCGCCTCCCGCGGGCCTGAAGGAGCAGGACGGGAGCCTGGGCGGAGGCTGTGGCTGCAGGAGGCCCCCCGCCCCCGAGCTGGGCCGCACCCGCCCAGGCCGAGCCCCAGGAAGGAAGCTGGAGGGTCATGGCGCGCACGGGCTCCGGGGCCTCCGGGCGGGGGAGAGGGTGGCGGGGAGACAGTCCGCCCGGGCCCTGCAGAGCGCTCGCCGTCAGGGGTGAAGACGCACCCGTGGCCCCGGGCGTGGCCGGCCAGTTCCCCCTCTTCATGAGGGGAGGCTCATTAAGTCAGTCGCGTGTCCGAAACCCAGCGGCTGTGACAGTCACGGGCCACGTGAGGTAACAGGAGCAAGGAAGGGAGAGGAAAACTGTGAAAACATGGCATTCCGGCCTCCGCTTCTGGACACAGTCCCCGGACCCCAGCTGGGGGCCGTGCCTTCAGCCGACCACCCCGTGTCCTCCGCCCCCTCCCGGCACCGCAGACCCCGGCCTCCGCCTCACAGGCCCCCGGTCCTGGGTAGCCCCCACTGTGTGCTGAGGGGTACGCTGGGGGCCCGGGGAGCCCTCTGGGATCCTGACACCGTTCCGCCGTCCCCGTGAGATACCAGAAGCGTAACTTCCCTTCGAGAACTGGGATACTGCCGCGGCGCGCACAGCCACACCTTCTCTCCCCGTCGCTCCAGCCCACGAGGAGTCGAACCGGCCAGGATCCCAATTCTGTGAACGGGACCAAGATAGTGGGTTCTGCCCCGAGGCAGCAGGATTTCCAAATTCACGAGCCTGGGGTTGTAGGGACGAGGGTTGTTGGGTGCAATCGTGAGAGGGGCCGCTCCCACCTCCCCTTTGCGGGGACTCGAGTCAAGGACCGTGATTCCACGCAGGCAGCTGGTTCGAGGCCAACGGGTGACCCCCTACAGGACACCACCCCACCTCACGGGGCCTGGTCCCGCCGACGGCGCTGTGCCGTAGGCAGCGGGAGGGCCAGTGAATTTGGTGGCCACGAGCCCACGGTGGCAATGACTGTCCCTTAAAATGAAGGTCTTGGTCAAGAAGGGACTTGGTGGGAAGTCGTGGGGCACGTAAGCCATCCTGTAAGAGCGTGGACTGTGACGGCGGGAAGGGAAGGAGAGTCTGCCTCGGAGACATTCATGTTCGTGAGGATAAATTGGTCCCCATTAACAATAAGAGGACTTCATGGGGTCCGTGTGGGACACTGAGCAAGAACCAGGAGGTGAGGGAGACGCCAGCCTGGCTTTGTGGGAAATACCCGGGGCGTGTGGACTCCCGGCTCTGTGCTCCCCGTGCTCCCCGGGGCGTGTGCACTCCCAGCTCTGTGCCCCCCCCGTGCTCCCTGGGGCGTGTGGACTCCCAGCTCTGTGCTCCCCGTGCTCCCCGGGGCGTGTGCACTCCCAGCTCTGTGCTCCCCGTGCTCCCTGAACCTCTTCACCGCCCATGTCCCAGTCGTGTGCCTTCAAAACCCCTGACCAATGGGCCACCCGGCCCAGCCCGCAGACCAGTGGGGGTCCGTACCCCAGGCTGTCCGTCCCCTCCCAGGGCAGTTACAGGACTGTCCTTCGGTAGAGGCCACGCCCTCCCCAGAGAGACATCGGCTCACTTGCTCTCAGGGCCACTCCTGGCTCAGAGAGGGGGGTGGGCTGCAGCCAGCACAGCAGGACGTGCGACCCCTCCCCCAGGCCTGTGGCTCTGGTCCTCGGCTGACGGATGGCGAGGGGTCTGCAGGCAGCAGGGAGAGGCACCGGCCCGGGGAGCAAGGTGCCGAGGGAGCACAGGGCCCCGGAGGCCTTCCGGACCCGCGTGAGCCCAGGCTTCCTGCTCGTCCCCGTCTGCAGCTAAACGCCGCTGCCCGTGTCCACCCCATGCCGGATGGGCCCGCAACAGCTCAGGCTGGGGGGCGGGTGCGATCATTCTGCGCTCGCGGCCGGCAGCGAGTCTCCGCCAGGGCAAGCGGCGAGTCAACTGGTTCCAGAGCGGACAGTCCAGACGGCCGGAGGGCCCTGCCTGCGCGAAACCTCACGGTCGCCAGAAGCTGCCGCCGCATCCCGTCCCCGGCTCCCTGTGCTGAGGCCCGGGCGGCCCGCGGCTCCTCCCCGGGCTGACACGGCTCAGGTGCCGCCGGGCAGAGCGCATCCAGCACGCCGCCGCCACACGAGAGGCTTCCCCGGCACGTGGGGGCGGGTCCCCGGCCTTCCCGGAGCCACGGGCGCGCCCCGTCCAGCGAGCCCCCGTCTCTGCACAGGAGGGGGAGGGGCTCCTCCGCAGGTGCCTCTCTGAGCCCCGGGGCTACGGCTGTCACTCGCAGGGTCTCCAGAGTATCTGTGCTCATGAGCCTCATTACTCCAATGCCCCAATGTATCTAATAATGCTTTCCATTAAAATCGCTCTGTTCCAGGCAACTCTCCCCGGTCCTCTCCCTCTTTGGGAGCTTTGTACTCACTCGCTAGGCTTTGCTTCGCTAACACTCAATAAACCTTGCTTTGCTGCCCACCAAAAAAAGAAAAATTCTCTCTTCAATTTACGAGGTGGTCTCTACTTCCGGACGGGACCCTCATGGAGGGTCTGCCTCCTGGCGTCGGCCTCCTGCTCACGCCCCAGGTGCCCAAGCCCACGGGGTCCCGGCTGGACCTGAGCAATGGCCCCGGAACCCAGAACCGACACAGAAGCCAAGCGAACGACACCGGTGCCAGGCCCAGGAGCCCTGCCTTGCCCAGTTTCATCCTAACACGTGTGGCGGAACTGACCGAGGACCGGGTGGGCGAGGACAGGTGTCGCCGTGCACGGGGACACCGGCAGTCCCTCCGAAGAGAGGCTCTGTAACCACGTGGGAAACATGCACTGATTTAGAGAACACGGTGAATTCGCCGGGGAGCTGCCGACCTCGCCCCGCCCGGACCCCGCGGGTTTGGACGCAAGATTTTCGTTTGCACCTTCCTCAGCCTCGTATGGACTCGCCGACATCTTTATGAATCTTTCAAAACAGAGCGTCTTGGCTGAAACACAACTTTGCTGCCAAAGATTGTTGTCAGAAGTCTTACCACAAAGCCACACTGGTTTAAAATATTTATTAATTAAAAAAAATTTAAAATTCTTTTTATACAAAGATGATGAGAAAAACCTCATGCAAACTCTGGGCATACAATAAAAATAACTCAAATATTAATATGATGATTTTGTACAAAATAATCCCATTTTAAGTAGGACCTCCGACAGTGCAGCCGCCCTCTCCGGGCCCGGCACCCCCTCGGGGACGAGGCAATGTCCCTCAGACCCCTGCAGGGGGCCCGGGGTCCACGTGTGGAGATGCTCACGGTCGTCACTATGATTGGTGATGAATATCCTATTGCTACTACTCAGAACACAGGACCGAGACCTAGGACACCCGCGTAAGGAGCTCAGCATCGAAGGAACACACAAAGGTTTCCAGAAAAGTTTCAGATAATTGGCTCGACTCATGAAAATGCCTGGAGATGGTTATAGATGTTTCTGCTTAGTTACAAACCTGCAGTGGATTTATAATTTGTATATATTACAAGTAATTTGCATAATTAAAACAATTAAGGGAGCGACCTACCATGGCAATTACAAATGCATCAAACTCGGAACGTCGTACAAAAGAGAGCTTCAATATGAAACAGTAATCCTTGGAGAACTGCGCGCAGCCCGCGCCCCTCGCCGCGCCCCCTCCGCCCTGCACCTGTCTTACTGCGCTCCTTACACACTCATCTCATTTTCCGTAGCCTGAGTCTGTTTTCCTTGTCCCGTTTCTTAAGGATAAGGATGAATTGGTTGAAAAAGTGCTCCTGGTCCTTCTTTTTTTGAACAAGTCGAAACCTCTGATCCCGGCCGTGCTTCTCCGCAAACTCCTTAAACGTGGTCCTGAAAAACAAGAGCTTTCCTGAGACCGCCCTGCCCCGGGGGTGGGTTTGAGGCTCCCTGAAAACCGCAGGCTGG
>CM052894.1:1265349-1276045 GCA_028534135.1 Potos flavus
TGATGGTGATGGTGGTGATGGTGATGATGGTGACAGTGATGGTGGTGACAGTGATGACGGTGACAGTGATGGTGATGATGGTGATGGTGCTGATGGTGATGGTGGCGATGGTGATGATGGTGACAGTGATGGTGGTGACAGTGATGGTGGTGATGGTGATGGTGATGATGGGCATCCCCTTCACCAAACTCCTTCCAGCTACCAGGCACTGTGTTTAATTCCCTGCACCCCTCAAGGAGCCCGATGCAGCTGTCCTGCAGACGAGACCAGAAGCTCAGAACGGTGTGATGCCTCACCCACTGCCGGGCTGAGGAGGGGCTGAGCAGGCTGTGCCTGAGGCAGGGGCTCCAGACCAATTCCTCTCTCCTAGGGTCACCACGTGGGAGACACAGAAAAGCCAGTGATCTCATCTCTAATGGTACAAAATCACAATTTACAAATGTTTAGAGACATATTTGCTTTTCTAAATTAGCATTTTGTGACGGGGATCATTCATGCTACATTTTCTCCCATTCAGAAAATATCTGCTCCTTAAATACCTGCAGTTGTGTAAGAACCACGTACCCAACATCCAATTTCCGACCAGGAGAACTAAACAATTATCGATCAAAATATGGGAGCTTAGGTCTTTATGGAGAGCAACATCAATTAACACCTACTTAAAAAATAATGCTGTACTTATGCATTATTATTAAAACACTAACGCATAAATGTCCACTTAGACATAATAGCCCAACCCCAGATAAAAATAAACCACAATCATTTTTGGCTTGTAAAAGTTACAGTCCTATAACTCTAGAAGTAGTAAGCGCTCATTGCTTTTTAAATACCAGTCAATGAGAGCTAATTTTTAACAACAGTTAAGTCCGTGTATTTTTCTAATTTCTCACATCTAGTTTCCTGTTGGTTTGTTTTATTTCGTGGGAGTAATATGCCGGGTATTTTAGGTGCATTTTGGCAACAAGGTTACTTGGCCCATTTGCTCCGGTGTGTGCACCTTCTGTCTACACCCCGGCCGACCGGGACCAGCGGGGCTGCTGGGGCTCGTGTGCCTGCCGCTGTCTGTGTTGTGTGTGTCTAGTCTCGGATCCCGAGGTCAGAAGTGACCTCCCCGAGTGCTGACCTGCTCATTAGTTCTTTAGACCGTGGGGTCAGGGCTGCCAGGCCAGAACCCCAGGCGTCGGGACAGCGGAACGAAGAGACCGCGGCGCAGGTGGGGGGCGCGGGGCAGGGGGCGCTGCAGCCGCGGGCGGCGCTGGAGGCTCACGCGCCCACAGCAGGGAGGAGGCGGGCTTCCCTCCCCAGCGGGTCTCCGCCACTACACTCGTGGCGTCTAGGGCACGCCGGGCACGCGGTTCAACGGGAACAGACCGTGGAAGCCCTCCCGCGGTCGCGGGCAAGCTTCCAGCCCTGGAGACTGCCCGGCGTCTGCTTCTGTCTCCCTACCTGGGTGACACTCTAGATTCCTCCAGAAGTTTTTTGAATTCTTCTTTGGCTAGCAGCAGTTTGCTTTTCTTTTCCTTGTATTCTTCTTTTATCCTTGTCTTGACAAACTGTTCGAATATCTTAAAATACACACACACAAGAAAAGTATTACGAGGTTGCACATCAGAGAGGAGATCTTGGGTTTCAAACACAAACAAAGGAACAGCGAGAGGATCTGTGGTTCAGCCTTTCTTCTCCGTAGCGGCTGGGGCTGAAGCCGCGGCCTTTCAGGGGAGACCTTCTCAACACCGCGAGACAAGCGTCTACATAACGAAGCCCGCGTCCTCACCAGGCGCCGCCCGGGCGGCGCGGGACGGAGGCCACGGGAGCCGCTGAGGGTCCGGGCGCCCGGCTCCGCTGCCCCCGTGGCTCTGGTCTGGGAAACCCGTGAGCAGCCTGGTCACGCGCCGTCCGGCTGATGGTCACATCGCCGCCGGTAGTCCCAGAAACACGTGAGATTGTGTCACCTGCTCTAGGCCATTCCTATAGGGACATAATTGGCACTGGGGTCTCCAAATGGGATTTTACCTTCGTGAAAAGAGAGTCGACCTGACGTCTCTGGTTCCCCACCCTCTAGTCCCCAAGAAGACCGCGTGTGAGTGTGGGGGTCTGGTCATCAGGGGCTCATGCGGACACGGCGGGCCTCTGCTGGGGGTGTTAAGGAGCCTCCACGCAAACCCACCAAGGGCAGGCCTGATCCTCAAATGCCACACTAGCCCCAGTCTGACCAGAAGTGGGTTTTGCAAGCTAACCCAAAGGGACAACCGCATTCCCTAGCCTAAAGGGTACGGGCGTGGTCTGGTGGGCAGGTGCCCCCGTGACTCCGGGACTGTAGCTCTTGCAAACCGGCAGCCAGAGCAATCACACGACACCGTGGAGCCTGTGTGCAGCGGTCCCCGGAAGGATCCTCCCTCGCCACGACCGGGCGGCTGATTGTTCTAACATCAGCAAGTAGCCATTTATTCACCAGAGCCTAAAGCAGGTGGCGACAACTGCTCCACTCCTAATGCTATCGGAGCCTCGAGAGCATTAGAAAGAAAACAGTGGAGATAATTTCAACGTGTGCGCAAACATAAATAAAAAGATCAATAAAAATCACACGTGTGATCGTGGATGGCCAAAAAAGAGCACTTCTGTACCAACCCGGTCCCTGGCCGTGGCAGGCATCAGAGTCTGACCCGAGGGCTCTGGGGGGGTCTCCTGGGCGCCTGCCCCAGAGCGAGAGGGGGCGACGGGCCCCCACGGCCACGGCAGGAGGGCGCTCTCCGGCTCTCGGGAACCACTAGCCTGATGGGGCTGTGACTACTGAAGCCGCTCCCCTCTGGACTCAGCGTCAACACGAGGCGCCAGGAGCAGGACGTAACCGGAAGGGCGGGCCTCTATGTCGGAGTAAGAACAAGGTCCGCTCCTCTCACCTCCAAGGCCAGGGGTGAGCCAACTCTCCAGCTGTCCTGTAATCTACACTCATAAAAAAGGCGAAGGCGGCTTATTATCCATGTAAAAGCATGAGGCTCCATCATGAGTCAGAGTTTTGCCGTACTAATTTTGAATCTGGACAGAAGAAACCCTGCCTGGCTGTGGGGTCAGAGGCTGCGGGGAGCCCCACTTCTCAGATGCCCGAACTGGCCGCCCCGCGAACCCGATTTCTCTCCTGCCCTTACTCTGCTGCTCCACTGACGCTGCCCTAATTCAATGTGGCCGGTTTCCTTCCCTCTTCGACAAATGACGCTACTTTCAAAGTGGGGCCACAGTTTTTAAAGGAGGTCCCACTCGCCATTACCTCCTTACGGCGCGATCTACGATAATAAAAAGGAAACACTCTGAGTTACCATGGAGATGGGTCCGAGGAGCTCTGCCGGATCCCTACTCTGCCTGGGCTGTCACTACTCCCCCGCAGCCCCTGGTGGTGGTGTGGTGGCGATGGGCCCACCAGGAGCTTCAGTTTCCCCAGAAAAACGCCACCCAGGCCTACGTAGGTAGGACCGGGCATTCGGATGGTCCCAATACCGCCTCCCTCCCCTGCGGAGCTCCGGCACCAGGGCTCCCGGGGACGGCAGCCTTTCCCCCAGAACCGCCGGCGGTTTCTCTTACAAATGTGGGCATTCGATCGCGGGCTCTGTGGCGCTGCCGGCCTGGGAGCCCCGCGAGGCCGCTTCCCGCAGCTCCTCACCAGGCCTCGGGGGCCAGGCTACGGGTTGCTGACACCGGCCTGCGGGGTCCTCTGCGTGGCTCCCCGGGGTCTGAGGGCGTTCTCGGTGTGAGCTGACATTCCAGTGTGACCCGTCCCCAGCCCACGTCCTGGCCCCCCGGGAGGCTCAGCCCGCCCGCCCGGCACCTGCCGCTCTGGCCGCGGCCGGAAGGACAGCTCCGCGCCCCCCCCACCCTGGGTCAGGGGGAACCGCTCAGCGCCACCGCCACCTGCGCCCCGGGCGCCCCACTTGCTCAGAGACAGGACGGAAGCATGACGTCCGAAAGGGGCTGCTTCTTTAAGGGTGGGGGACCCTCGCTTCCTCAGCGTCCCCCGAGGGGTGAATGGCCTCTGAGCAGCCCGTGAACTGGAGAGGACCGCGCCGACCGCCTGCAGACGTGCCGACGGTCGTCACCGCGGCAGAAAAACGAGCAAGCTTCTTAGTGTTTTCAGAGTCGAGTCGTCGGAATTTTTGGTCTTTAATATCGCAACAAAAGGGTGAAATTGGACTGATGATTATAGACTGCAGTTTTCTTTGGATTCTACGTGTATAATCTAACTTCGTTTCTACTGTAACTTTTTTTTTTTTTTTTCTCCTGGAGCCACTGCTAGCACATTTCCCACATTTTCAAATGTTTCTGAAAAATACAGCTCGGGGGTAATGTAATGAAAGGATCATTAATTCTAAGATCGTGAAAGATCCAAGTTCTGTATTCCAAAGTGGCTGGTCTAGGACCATCCCAACCACGAGCCCACGCCGGGGCTGGCGGGGGGGGAGGGGGAAATGGGGGGCGAGTGGGGGGGCAGGGGCTGTGCCTGTGCGGCGACCGTCGGGGTCCGCAGGCCCGAGGCTCTGCCTGGCTGAACCGGCACTTCCCCGGCCATCCCAGCTCGTGCTTGAAGGGACTTCACGCCACAACAGAAAGGGAAATAGAGCCCTCTCTGTCCTCCTGGCCCCAGGCCTTCTGAGACTCTGTGGTCTGTCCCTGTGCAGGCCATGGTGACCCCGCCCACTGCTGAAATAACTCTCGGGCCCCCTCTGTTTTCAGTGGCTGCTCTGATGACCCTTTCTCTGGGTGCATCGTTTCGCGCACAAAGGGCAGAGGGAGGGAGAGACGGGATTGGCTCGGGAACCAGAGACAAGGACGTCGGATCTTCTGGAACGGACGCCAGGGCCCTTCCGGCCGGGCTCCAGGGACCCCCCCAGATCGCGGCTGGGCTGTGCAGGCCTGCGCATCATGGCTTCAAGCCCCTGCCCTGGCAGCCAACACGGCCTGCCCCTCCGTCCGTCCGCCTCATCGGGGAAGCAGGACTGACTCCATGACCTGCTTTGTCAACAAGCCGGGGCAGCCCCGAGAGGGGACGCTGGCCTCTGGCCCGTTGCTGCGCTTTCCGGGGACCCGCTTTCTAGAACCTCCATCCCTTTGCTCCTCCTGCTCCCTGGGCCCTCTCCTTCCTTGTCGTCGTGTACGCTCTTAAGTCTTCTTTATACACTCATCTGGGGTGCGGTCCCTGTTCCCAGCACGGGCGTCCCCATCTTCAACGGGAGGATCTGTCCTGTGGATCACCACCCGATGGTCTGCCAGGAACAGGGTGGGGATCACCGTCCCCTCCCCGGTCACCGCTCCCGGGCGCCGGCTCACAGGCCAGTGCGCTCCGTCTGCGGCCCTCCCTCCCCTCCGACGACACGACCGACTGCCACAGGCGAGCATCCCCGGGCGGGGGAGGGGGCGCCGTGCTGGTGTGCGCGTCCAGAACCCGTCACCGCACCTCGCCACTGCCTTACCTGTTTCCTCTCCTCGGAGTTGAGCAGGAGGTAGCGTGGGTCAAACACGATTTTATGTAGTTCTTTCTCCCAGGTAGAAAACGCTGACACCTGAAGAAAGATGTTCAATAGAGTTGCCTTTAGCATCTAAGGCTGAGCCCGAAACGGGGCTAAAATGATCAACAGAGGGAAGCAGCATTAAGGCACCGCGGACTCAGCGACGCGGCCTGCGCGGGGCCCTCGAGCGCATCCGGCTCTCTAGGAAATCGATGCTTAGAGCATTAGAAGATTTAATTTCTACACTCATGACACTGTGTCTTCCTGGGATTTCTTCCAGGGCCAGGCGCCTCTGATCTGAAGGCCCGGTTATGTCCGCGGCCCTGGGGCATTCTGGAATGTCACGTCCCGACCGCAGAAACGTTCGTGAGAATTTTCAGAATGCCGCGGGCCGTGACGGGGGCAACTTCTTACAAATAGTCTGAGTTTAGCATAGTTTTAGTTGATTTTTTAATCAATACTTAAACATTTTTAGGTAGGTCATTTTTTAAAACCAACTATTTTACTTCATGGTAATTTTAGGTTTACAGGAAAGTTGTAAAAGCATTAGACGGCGGCATGTCCTACCCAGCTTCCCATACTGTTAACACCAGATTTGTCTACGCTACTGTTACCCAACGTCCACACTTGAGCCTTCTTTAGTTTTTACGCGCGTTTCTTTTTCTCGCGAGGGTCCCAGCCAGGACATCCTGTGACATAAGCGTCGCATCTCCCGAGGCCCCTCTGGGCCGTGACCGTTTCCAGACTTTCCCTGCTGTTTTGACCTTCCTGGCTTTGAGGGGAGCCGGTCGGGTACGTCGTAGACGCCCCTCTACTGACTGATCTCAGCTTTGCTCACGATGAGACGGGATTCTGGGTCCCGGGGGAGGAGCCCAGAGCCGGGCACCGCTGTCCCCACATCCCCTCAAGGTACTTACGGTCACCGTGACTTACGGCAGGTCAGTGTGGCCCCGACCGCCTGGCTGCGGTTGCCCTCCCTCGATCTGTCCTCCACAAGTCCACTCTCTGTCCCCTTTCCGTGCTCTGCTACCGGGGGAGTCACTCTGTGCAGCCCACGCTCAGGGCCACGCTCCACCTCTCGTGGGGGGGGCGCGTGTCCAAATACAGGTTCTTAGGAATTTATGCTTTTGCTCAAATGGTCCCAGCCGTGGCCATGGGGAGCTCTGCCGGTTGGCTCCTGTGTTCCTCCAGCTACACCATCATTTTGGGGGGTGGGCACTTCCTTATCTCCTGGAACTTCAGGGTGCTCTGGCCTCGTCTGGTGTCTCTCCCGCCTCGGCCCTAGAATCAGACAATTCTGCAGGAATCCCGGTTCCCCTTGTTGGAGAAGGACTCAGACAGCCGAGTGTGCCCGTGGCTGTGGGATGTGCAGCTGCTGGCTGCTCCCCGCTGACAGAGCACAGAAATGTTTAAGTCATTCACAGAATAACACATTCACTTAAAAACACTGACTGAACATTGACTCTGCCGTGGGCCCCGCGCTGCGGGCTGGGGACTCAGAGGAAGTCGAGGTTCCTGACACCAGAAAGCGAGTGATCCGGGCTCAGGCAGGTAAGAAAGCTAACGGTCTCCTGGGAGGCACCTGTGCCATGGCGGAGACGTGCCCGGGAGCCAAGGGGCCCCTCACCAGCCCGGGGAGGAGTGTCCAGAGCGCGGACTATTCTGGAGCACGCACACTCATCGGGCTCCTGGAGGGATGGGAGCGCGTCTGGGAAGGGCTGTCTGGGGTGCCAAGGCCACGTTCCTGAGCTGGAGGACCGTGGGGGCTGTAAGGGGGGAGCGCGGCTGGGGGTGAAGGAGCCCGGGAGGAGCCGGGAAGAGGCGGGAGCGTCCCGGGCAGACCGAGGAAGCGGAGCCTTACCTCGAGAGCCACCATCCCACGTCACAGGCATTTCAGGAAGGGCTACTGTGGGGCCTGGGTGGGGTCAGGGGAGAAGAGACACTAACCGGCAGCTCACAGCCCGTTCACCGGCTTATTTCTGGACACGTCAAAGTATTCCCGGTGGACACGCTATTTTACTGTGCTTTACGTGGTACAGCGTAACATTTGGGATTTTTAAATAGACACTTTCTGTCTTTCTTGATAAAAATAAAACCTCCTTTTTAATATTCATGAACTCCGTTCCTGGGCAGGACGACGCGGGCTCCACGCAGAGGCTTTCTTCCGAGGACCAAGAACGGGATAAAATGTGGACGAGCCTCGGGCGCAGGGGGCGGGGCTTCCCTGGGGAAGCGTCCAGGCGGACGGACCCCGTGGTCCTCCGCTCTTGACCACAGCGGCGTCGGGGCACTTACACAGAGCCGCCGCGGCCAACGCAACCCGGCCACGCGAGTGGGCTCCTATCCACGCGGGAGGGACCCAGCAGGCACCCCCGTCTCAGCTCACTAGGGAAGGCACGGCGGGGTTGAGAACTGATGTTTGAGGGATTTTGGAGTTCTAGATGAATAATACCATCACTCCTTAAAAATTAGTAACATATGGTTGCCTCCCCAGGAATTCTCCCTCTGTGTGGGCGGCAAGAGAAGGCGTCTCCGCAGTGACTGTCATGTACGGTGACAGCACAGGTGGTGTCCCATCCCCTAAGGGCCACGCTGACAGGTGCTGCCCACCTTCAGGGAACGGTGGCCACGGCGGGCAGAGGCACAGCCAGGCGTGGGGCCGGGGGTTCGGAGCAGAAGGGGAGGGCGGACAGCCGTGCGTGCACCGGGGTCCTTCCCTGCCTGCAGGGGGCACCTCCTTGTCCGAGAGACCCCGCTGTTCCCAGAGGACTCCCATGACCGCAAGTGGGACGGACCGTGAGACTCGCTTCCCAGAAAAGCCTGAGCTCCCGTGTCCCCAGGGCCCTGTCTTGGTTGGGAAGCTCATCCCACGGGCAGGGATGGAGGCTGCCCCTCTCCTGCGGAGCCATCAGGAGCCCTTCTCAGCCCCACGGCCACTGGTGCTCCCTGCCGTGGCCCCTCCACGCCAGCGTGGCGTCCTTCTCCACAGCCGGCAGGAGGGTCTGCATGGAAGTCCGAGTCTTACGGAATGTGCCGTCCCCAACCCCACCATCCTACTCGCCTGCCCTGCCTCGAGGGAGGGGATGGTCCCGGGGTGCGCCCGGGGGCTGGGGACCCTGGGGCTCCTGAGGATCCCGCCCCCTCGCCGGGTCCCAGGACTAAGCACGCCGCTACTTCTCTCTCAGTCTCGCCGGCGCTTCTGGGACTCCGGGGTTCCCGTGTGCTCGGGTCCCGGAGCGGTGGGAATCCTCAGCCGATTCAGACGGTTTCCTGCAGAGTGCAGCGGTTCCTCTGAGCCCGGCTGGGTCCGGTGCCCGGTCTGCCTCCCCTGCAGGGCCGGCTCCCCTGCCCGGGATCAGCTCCCGTCGCCTGTGATCCCACAGTGGCCTGAGCACCTCGGCGAGCCGGCCCCCAGGGGACTCGGCGGCTCTGGGAGGCGGAGCTCGGCCGCCCGGGGTGCTCCCGGGGGCGCTGTCCTGGGGCTGCGCCGCCGGCCTCTCCTCGGCACTCGGGCACGTTCTTCGTTTCGTCCACCCGGGGGCGTCCCCGCCGCATCGCGGGCACCGACTCGGGTCACGGCACGTGGCACCGTGGCCCCGCCTTCCCGAGCGGAGCTCCAGTTCTCGAGCCCTCAGACTGGTCGGCCGGTCACCAGGGGCCCCCGTGGCCTCCCAGCCGCCCTCCCGGCTTCCGTGTGGGGGCTCCCTGGCCGGCTGAGCTCTGAGCTCGCCCGAGCGCCCACCCCAGCCGGCAGGGTTCCCTGGGGGGTGCCCCCCACCTGCTGGGCACAGGCGAGGCTGACCCTCCATCGAAGCCTCCTGAAGTTGACCGCGGTCTTGTGCACAGAGAAGAAAAATCTCCGGATAAAACTGGTTCTGACCTCAGCCCAGCTTCCCCAAAGCCTCTGAAAACTGAGGAAAAGGATCTTGTGTTGGGTTCTGGCTGGAACATGAGAGGACGTGGGCTCGGGGAGGTCATCGCAACCAGAGGCCCCCACGGGCAGGGCACCCCGAAGGAAAGAGAGGGACGCTGCTTTCATCTTCAGAGCCAAAGGCCGCTCTGAGCATCCGTCATCCCCGGCGAGCCGGGGGCCGAAGGGCCAGGGGAAGGGAGGAAGGTTGCAGGTGTGGGTCCTGTCGGCCCTGAGCACCGGTGAGCAGGGCGCCGTGTCCTGGGGCACACTCGGGGAGCGCAGGGGCCGCCGGGGAGCCGGGCAGGGCTGCAGAGCTGCCCGAGTCTGTCTGTCTGTCTGGGCTCGTTGCCTCCCGCCAGCTCTGTCGGGGTCCCACCCCCAGCGACTGCCGTCCAGGCTCAGGAACACCGCTGGGGGATCTCGGAGTCTCCAGGGGGCTCATCTCCAGCTCAAACACAAATGCACGTACTTCAGAAGCTGATATTTTTGCCCAAACTTGACCCTCAGACAAGCTGTGTTTACTCGTTCCTTGCTCTGTGTGTGTGAGCGGTGCCACGGAATCCCGGGCGTGGACTGCCCACCATCGGGGCGGCCTCTCCGTTGGTCTCCATGGCCTCCCCGCCCCGCGGACACAGGGATGTCTCACAAGCATGCTCACGGCTCTGCGCCGAGAGCTCCGGCCTCCGGGACGCGGGCACCATGGCCACACAGCGTGGCCAGTGCGCTCCTGCCTTCAGGCTGCACCCACCCAGGGGCCACAGGACGGCTCCGTGGGCCATCTCCGTGCAGAGACACGAGTGACGCGCCTGCACAACGCTCCCTCCTCTGACGTTCCAAACAAGACAAACGGGCAAGCAGACCTCTCACACGCGTGGGAGGGGCAGCCTGTGCTTGCGGCTGCCCGAGGATGGGGCCGGGCTGGGCATCGGAGACCTGCCCTCGGGCTCTGGCCACTGGCAGGGCCCCACACTCGGCCACCTCCAGGGCCCTGGCCTCAGGGACACTGACCAATGCCTCCATCGGGGGCAGCAGCAGGCCTCCCTCCCCCGGATGGAGGGAGGTGGGGAGCAGGTGCAGGGGCCCTGAAGGGCACTGAGGTCACGGGTACGGGAGAACGTGGCGCTTGATAGTCATGCCCGAGACCCAGTGGCCCCTAAAGAAGGCTCAGGAACCTCCCTTCGGCCTGAGCCCACCCACCTCTGCCTCCAGGACCAGAGGCTGGAGACGTGGGCCCCTGGCTTAGGAGTCTGTCCGGCTCTGCCGGCCAGCTTGTCCAGCTCCCCCGCCC
>CM052894.1:1286283-1297906 GCA_028534135.1 Potos flavus
CTTGCTGAATTTTAAATATTTAGCATTTTAAAAATCACTTAGAGTCCTGTTTCGCTAGTTTTCAAACTTGCCTCGTCATTCTTAATTTTTTTTACAATTTCTTGCTCGTATATTCGGTACTTGCTCTCCTTATTTTTGCTATTTTAAACAAGTAAAACACATCAACTTTCACCTTGTTTTCAATAATTCCAACATCTGCAAGCTTCGCAAACACGCTCCTCTGATCTTTGGCATTCGTGCGTTCGTCCCCCTGACGTCTTGGTTCTCCGTGTAGCTTATCATCTGTTTTCTCAGCACGAGCTTGTGTTTGGAGGAGGCTGCAGTGCGAACCCTCGGAGGCCCCGACGGAAGGCACGTGGCCCCAGACAGTTCACGTCTGTTACTGAAAGGCTCGTGGGGGCGCCACTAACCTGCAACTACTTTTAAGCAGATTTTTAACAGGGGTTTTTGGGACCATCTCGAATAGTGTAAATTCCGGCCACTAACTTATGTGCAAACAATGTGGCCGCTGCAGATTTCTCGTATTCTTCCCTGTAACAGTGAATGACTTTTTTCTAGTGAATTCTTCTACGAAGTGCATGGCCTTTGTAGTTCCCGGCTTTCTGAGGAGGCGGTCCTGTGGGTTGGGCCCCTACGCTCCGTCCTTTGTCTCCTGCGCTCAAGGTCACCAGGGCTGGCCGGTGCTGCCTGGCAGCGGTGGCCTCAAAGTTGGCTTATTTCTCAGATTTCCTGCTCCCTTTGGTGTCTGCCTCTGAGGATTTTCTTTACTTCTTTGCCAACCCAGGGACGTGCATGGGGAGAGCTACTGATTTACCTGTTGTCCCACATGGTCAGTGGCATTGAAGTGGATGAGGTGTTCAGAAGGGCCAGACCCCCCCTGCAGCTCCTTGTGCCATCTGTGCTCGACCTCGGTCCGCGCGGACCCGCGTGTTCTTGTCCGGTTGTGCGTGGACTCAAGCAGCCTGAGACGTCTCCTCTCGGGCAGCTGGACGGCGAGCCTCCCTGGTGGCGGTGTGCTCGCCTCTGGAACCATCGCTGTCCACTGCCATGTGCTGCTGCTCATCGTGTCCCAGATCTCATCCAGAAACGTTCACGTCCATTTCTTCTTCACCCACGAACACACCGCCACGCACGGAACATGGCGCCGTGGGTCCGGTCTACTGGAGAAAACAGAAAGGTCCCTGTAGCCTGTGTTGGGCTTGCTACAGAGGGGGGTCTTAGCGCTGGGAAAACAAAGCCAAACGAAGCAAAGCTGGGAGGACGCTGGCAAGGAGACCTCTGCTGCATCGTCCGGCCAGGGAATCGGGGACGGGCCTGACTCTCCCTCAGAAAGGCCCCTGCCCCTCGCTGGCCACATTGTCAGCTCCCCCCAGTGGGGTCATTGACTGGACAGGAAAGGAAGATCCTGTCTCGTCCCAGAGGCAAGGAGGTGTAGTGGGGAAGGCCGTGGGCTCTAGAGCCAGAGAGCTGGGTTCAAGACCCCCTCTGCCACTTTCTGAGCTCTGTGACCGCCCACCTGTGTTACACCCCCCCCCCCCGGGGCCGCCCCACGCTCACTCCGCCTCCTCCGGGGAGGGACCAGCTCAGCTGCACCTGCGTGCACAACCCGCCCGCGTCCCGGCCGGGCCCCCGCGAGCCCTCTCTGGGTGGCTGTTCCTTGTTTTCTCGTTTCCCCCTCCGGCCGCCCGGGGACGACCCCCTCAGCTATGGAGGAGCACGTCACTTGTGTCTTAGGTTCTGTGTCCTGGGTAGCCTGTGCTGACAGCGTCCTGTTTCCTCATTGGAATTTAGAGTTTTTACCATATAAGAAAGGTGTGGTATTAAATACATTATTTCTTAAACTACTCCCTTGTACGTGGTACAAACGGGGCTCTGGGAGAGTTAGCTTTTATTAAACATGTAGCCCTTTCCTTCAGTTATATTTTTATTTAGTTTTATAGTACTTTAAACACCTGTAAATCTGCTATTCAAAACCAAAAAAAAAAAAAAGATCTTGACAAAAAAGGCTACATTTAACCTATCACGTCTTTCTTCTCTCCTTGCTTTCGTCTGCCTGAATTAAACATCGATCCCAAATTCATCACTCTTTCGTTTTCCAATTTATGTATTTTCCCTAAAATGATGTGTCTTGTTTTCATAATTTTTAACATTATAAAATTGGTATTTTCCGGCCTGTAACTTTCTGGGGCTTACAGGTTTCCTCATGATCTGCCGCTGAGATCCAGGCATACCGGTGGTCCCACTGCGCGTCCTCCCCTCGGCGGGTAGAGCTCGTCCTGCTGTGCGCCTTCGCCGCCGCTCACTCCCCGTTTTGCCACCGCCGGGCCTATGGCTCATTTGCAGGGTTCGCGACCGTCAGCAGTGTGCCGCGAGCATACTAATGTGCGTCCAGGTGCTCACGGGCAAAACGTCCCCGTGGGTATTTATCCAGGAGGAAAACGTCTGCAGGGGAGAGCATATGAATGTTTGACTTGAGGAGATAATGCCAAACTGTTTTCCAAAATAATTATACTAATTACTACTCCGCCAGCAACAGACAGGAAATCCTGGGGCCCCAGCTCCTGCCACGCCTGCTCTCGCCCTTCGCCGGTGTGGAGCGTCATGTCGTGTGTTTACCGGCCGCAGAGCCTGTCCCGTTCCGGAAGGCGGGCAGGGACCCGCTCTCTGCATCTCTCTGGAGGCAAACGGCTCCGACGGCCCTCCGGGAGCACTGGGAGGCAGCGCACTGTGCAAACCAAAACGGCTTTGACGTGGATCTGAGCAACGCCCCGAACGGAGAGGGCGTTCAGTTTTCACTAAGCCCTGTGCGAAGACCTAACATTCCCCCTGCCCCCCACAGCGTCACAACCTGTTCACACTCTGTCCACGCATCGGGACTCTGGAGTCCTTCCCAGGACTGAAGACGGACCTCGGGCAGTGTCTGCACGATCCGCGACCGGTGAGGACGCGGCGGGTTCGCTGCAATCACGCTGCGATCGTGAGCGAAGCTCGGAACACCTCCCAGCCTCGGTGTCCCCTCTCTGCTCCTCCTGCTGCCGAGAGAACCAGGCGAGCTCCTGGAGGACAAAGTGCTCCGTGAACGTGACTCTCCCCCAACACCGATCCCTCTTTGACGTCCGCACGTCTGAATGGCGTGCGAGGCGCAGTCAGCCAGCATTTCACGCAGAGCTTTGTAAGAGCAGGTTTGGGTCAGTGGCGTGAGCATGGGCTGGGGGCAGCGGCTGTGGCCCCCTTGCCCTGATGCCCAGCGCCCTGTGCCTTCGGAGCAGACGTTCCTCTGGAGGCCGAGCGTGGGGCCCCGGGAAGCGTCTGCTGGCTGGACCCGTGCAGTGACAGTGGAACGTGACGTCCTCAAGGCCTGGCAGGGGCTCAGTGCTCTTCCTCTGGAGCATAAATCTGATTTCCCTCCTCGTGGCTGGCAGCACGAAACAGACCCTTAATAGCCATAAGTATCGAATTAATTTTGTTCTCTTCATTTATCACAAAACTTTGGATTTAGACGTGTTACTCTGCGAGTCTGTGTTTCAGTTCCAGCATATATAAACGATCCATATTTTAGCACCTCAAGGTCAATGTACAGGTAATTTAACTTCATAACTAAATAACATATTGATAAACGCAAAGAAAACAATCTTTCTCAGAACGGGTTCTTATTTCATTGGGATAGATGACCGGCGTGCGTGGGATTTCCTGTGATGCTGGCAGAGAACGGGACCAGCAGGAGCGAAAGGGTATTCGCGGAAAGATCTTTTACCACAAATCCCCCAGGCGAGAATCCTCCGGGATGGACGATGGATTCGGGACGTGCAGAGAATCCCGGCGCTTCCACCAGCGCTGGGTCTCTGGTCTCGACCTCACGGTCCTCAAAACCAGAGCCCCCCTGCTGAGCTAAGATGCAGAACCACCTGAGAGCCGCGATGGCTCCAGGGAGCTCTCTCAGGCCACCGCCAGAGGCACGCAGCCTGAATGCCAACCTTCCGTGAGCGCGCGGAGTCGGCAGGAAAGAGGGGCTCTGTGATGGGCATCCCGATACTCTGTGTTCGAGCTTCTTCCCATCAGCACGCGTGGGTAGCTCTGAGTCCCTAATAGGTCTTAACTGGCAGCAAACGGGGCCTGGGGACATCCAGACTCCCACGGACGAGGGCTGCCCTGGGGGGCAGCAGAGACGTGCCCTTCCTCGGGCCAGTACCCACAGAGCCGCTGGCCGCGGGGACACCCAACGTAAGTGACCACTGGCCGGGCTCCTCAGACTAACAAGGTTTTCCATTCAAGGCACTTCCTTCAAACTTGACTGTGAGACCAGACTGCAGTAGCGTGTGAAGCCGGGACACCAGTGGCCGTGGTGTGGCCAGGCCACCCCAGCGGCGTCTGGAGGCCTCCGTGAGAGAGAGAGAAGTCACTGCTGCAAATCTCTTGGACTCAAATAGCTTAACAGGTGGAAGAGATGCTTCCACCAAAAGCGTCTCCAGAACTCCCTGTCGATGTCTAGCTCGTGTTCAGTAAGCGAAAACAAGGACGCCTGTGTCATTCTTTTCATTTTCTTGCAGAGCCCGTAAGGATATAGTTTTATATTCTGAATACGGAGTAAAGCTTCATGTCGGGCGTGGGCTCACCCCAGGACCGCCAGACCAGAGCCCTCGGAGGAGTTCGGAGATGCTCCCCCCACGGCGCCGGGCCCTGCGGGTTCCAGGGGGGTGCTCCGTGTGCAGGGGCCCCCTCCCCCACCACCCGCCCACACGGGCACCTCCAGCCGGCTCTGAGCCGCTGGGTCCAGCAGCCCCAGGAAGGATGTGAAGATTCCAGCAGAGGGGCCACTGCAGGCAGCCAGAAGTCAGAGGCTTCAGAGCCTTCATCGATGCATCAAAGCCCTTGCCGCCGCAGTAATTTCGGGGGAGGGAAGCCTGTCTTTACTGGGGAGGACACCATGTTGTGATGCTTTGGGAAGTGCGAGTTTCTAGGAAGGGGAGCCCTTTGCTGCTGTGCAGGAAGCAGAGGAGATGAGATCTGCCCCAGAAGGCAAAGGGACAACAGAATTAAGGATTCCTTTTGATGGTGCACAGGGCTCCGGTGATGAATGATCAAACCCGTGCATCTAGAAATTCTGCAGCTAGAGTCAGGAGAAGGGGACGGCAGTAGGTCACATCCCCTGGGAGCCTGAAGAGTGCCCCGTACCCCAAAGACAGCACCCCAAATCAATCACATGGCAAACTCTGGAGGGGCCCAGGTGTCACCATTTTGTAAAGTCCTGGGACGGGGGGTACAATGTGTAGCCAAGACTGAGAAACACGAGGTCGCAGACTGAGCTCTTGTTTTCGGGTGAGGGAGTCCACCTGAGTCGTGGCATAGACGAGGCGCCTCTAGAAGCAGATTTCCTGGAAGAGCCCATAGGCAAGACAGCATGGAGTTTCCACAAATAAAAATCGATTTACCATAGGATCTGGCAATCCCACAGCTAGATAGGCATCCAAAGGAAATAAATTCCATATCGGGAAGAGGTCTGCACTCCCGTGTTCACTGCAGCATACCGGCAATGCCCAAGACACGGAAACAGCCCAAGTGTCCATCGACAGACGAATGGATACAGAAGAAGCAGTATTTATGTACAATGGACTATTATGCAGCCATAAAGAAGAAGAAAATCGTGCCATTGCAATCTTGTCACTTGCCATTGCAAATCTTGTCACTGCAGTGACATGGAGGGACCCCAACGGCATTGTGCGGAGTGAAGGAAGTCAGAAGAGACAACTGCTGTAGGATCTCACTTACATGGAGAACCTAACGAGCAGAGAGTTGAACCCATAGAAGCAGGGATGACTATGGTCCTTATGAAGCAGGTGTCCTGGGTCTGAGAAAGAAACAGCGGTGAACAGGACTGGCTGAGGGACGGTGGTCCCAGGAGGGAACCCACAGGTGACCCCCGGGATCTAGCTGAGCCCTGGAGGCTGAGGCAGGGACGGCGTGGGAGCCCGTGGGCTCTTTGGCCCAGCTGGGTCCGCATCAGCCCATCACGCCCGATTCACCAGCCGGCTGCCCAGGGTACATCTTCTAGTGAACTCTACAAGTAGAGGACGTTGGTGGGTTATGTTCTGAGCATTGTCTTTGTTCCACGCATACACTGCGTCTGAACTAGAAATCAAGGTTGTGCGACACAGCATTTTTCCCTGATGGATTTGGGTAGAAAATCTGAATTCACTTCCGGCAGAGTTGAAAAGTGGAAGACAGAGGCCAGCTCCGAAGTGTGCTTCTTGAGATTTTCTATCTTAACTCCCATCTAGAGACCTGGGGATTTTGTCTTTTTTATCACACACACACACGCACACACACACACGCACACGCACACACACACACACACACACACACAAGCCAGAGTACTTCTAGATCAAGTTCTCCTTTCCTGCATTTTCTTTGCAGATAAAAGTTCGTCATGCAAACACCGGTGTTCTGCACTGAGACTGTGTCCCTTGTTTGTGATGCTGGTGACTTCCCCTGCGTGAGCAGAGTCCCGGACACGCGCTACGGTGATTCACGCTTCTCAAGGCAGCTGCTCTCGTCCCACCAACATGGCTGTAAATCTTGTTGTTCAGTGTGAAAACGATGTCTCCTCGGGCTTTTTTTCTCTTCCCTTCCATTTAGTAGCAGTATCTCGGGGTTTTTTCCCTTCTGTTTTTGTTTCAAAGATCCCTGTTTTGTGCGTGTGTGTGCGCATGTGTGTCTAATGGAGACGGTCAAACAGTTTTAAGGACTGGATTGTTGCCTAAGCTCTCGGGATGCAACTTCCCTTTTGTCCGGGGCTGTCCCGCGTGGGGGCCTGCTGCCCGTTTAGCCAGCGCTGCGTGTGTCCATCACTCTGACCCGGGCCCAGCAGGTGCAGTCTAGTCGACAGAGAGGAAGAAGGAGGCACCCTGCCCGTGTTCTCCGCTTGCTTGCTTGCTGATTAAACCTGCCCTTTCCGATCTCACCTGGATGGTGGGAGGCCGTGCACGACTTCCACCCAGTCCCCATCTCAACGGTTATTCACCGGTGGGGGCAGCTTCCTGGGGAAAATGCTTCTCTCCTCCCGTTCTGCCTCCTGGTTCTCCGACTACCCAGCCCTACGGAACCCACCGATGAGGCTGCCCAGCACATCCCTGGACATCGTCCTACCTCCGTGGGGACGTCATCTGCAGGTACAAGGCTCCTTCCCAACCCATCACCTCGCCCCTCTTTCCTGAATGTTGCAACTTCTTACCAAGTCAACACAGACACGGGAGGATCAGAGGGTGAGGGGAAAGAGAAACTCAGGAAATGCACAGCTAGACATGGACACCCAAATGCCGAGTGTCTCATGGCTTAGCCCTTAGCTTTGGGGGTCAGGAGGCTGAGAGAGGCAGGGAAAGGTGTTCGGGTCCTCCTAACCCCGCAGTTCACAGACACGCATCCCATGTTTTAGCAACAGGGCCGTCGCGGCTTCTAGCATTTTTCTTACATGGTCAGAACTAATGTTCACGTAAGTCTAAAACCAGCAGGCAGCTGTTTTGCAAGTGAGGTGAAGGTGAGCGTGTCCCCGGTGGCCGGAACACGTGACTTCTTCGGCACCTGGACTGGTCCAGACACTTGGCAAAGCTTCACTAGGAAGATATTCTGGTTATCGGCGACGTACAAAATGATGCGCTACAATTTAAGGCAGTAGGAAGTCCCAGGGCATGTGGCGTCTCCCACAGGGCAAGGGGTCTGGGGCGGGGGGTGCGACATTACTGAGCAAACGGAGAGTCAACCAGCCTGCGTGCGTTGTCCCCAGGGGGGTGGGGTGCCCCTCGGCAGACCTCCCGCTCCGCCCGGCACCTCACCCTTCACAGTGGGTACCAGGGAAGCCTGCCCGTGCATCCGACCGTGGCTCTGAACCAGGGACAACGCCCCCCAGGTGGGTGCCTAGCCAGGTGAGGATGCTTGGCCCAACACGGGTCTGAATCCTTAGGTTCACCTGGCAGGAAGTGAAAAGAAGTCTTGGACCCAGTGAGGACTGTGTCTGAAATGGGGGAAAGCACAGGGATCTGGAGACCCAGAAGCTGGCGGGATTCAGAGCAATTGGAACAAAAGATGAGGCACGGCCATGAGGCGGGGGAGTGAGAGCCAGAGCCCCAGGCCCCTGGCTGGACTTCACCTGCCCAGATGCATCAGTGAGAGGACACGGAGAGGGGCACGGAAGGGAAAGGGGAGCCCAGTCCCATCCGCTCTCCGCAGGGAAGACCCCACCCAACCATGCCCGGGCCAAGTGTGAATTCCGAGCACAGAGAGAGGGCGTGGCCCTCGTTCAGAAACCACAGCCTGTGCCTGGCCAACACGTGTCCATTCACAGACCCCGGGCACCTGCAGTCCCCGCCCCGAAGGCAGGTCTGTGTCGCACTGGGGCCAGCTCCTCCAGGACTCTCCCCAGCATCAGCCCGCTGCCGGCCTGGCCCCCAAATCCTGTCCCTCTTCACGATGTCTTCCGTGGTCTCCTGAAAATGAATCTTGCCTCTAGTAAGACTTCTCTCTAGAAGAGGAAAAAGAGACAGCCACGATGGGGAAAGATAACGCTCGTCGGGTTTGAATAGAGATGTTCTTGGGTTCTGGTGCTGACCGTTGAACAGTCAAAAGGAAGACAACCTGAGCTTAGGAGGCCAGGAGGCTTTCATCTTAGGGGAGAGTGGGGCTGACTTAGCGAGGGTAGTGAATGGCTCCCGATGGAGAGCTGGACAGAGTCCGGCCCATGACGCACAGCTGGGAATGAGTCGGAGACAGCCTACAAGTGAGCCGTGATGACAGATCGGCTTGAGCTAAAGCCCCCAGAGCCTGTGTAGCCTCACCTGGAGGGAGTGCCCGCTGGGGGGTAGGGAATTCCAGGTGGGGCGTGAGGCAGAGCAGTGGAGCGTCCGCTGTCTCAGCTCAGCCCTCCTGGCCTGGAAGCCCAGGCCGGTCCGAGGAAGCGTGTGCAGCCTGGCCCAAACCGAGCGGGCTCTGAGCTCCCCGGCAGTCAGAGACAGGAGCTCACTGTCGCTGTCACCCTTGGCCATCCCCGCCCGTATAGGGCACAATGCCATTCACCCACGGAATGTAAGAGAGACCCAGTTCTGTGACAGTCTGCTTGTCTCTCTCTTTCGTTTAAGAACATTCTCCTTGCACCTTGAAGCACCTAGGAGGGCATCTCACGGCGCCCCTACATCCCTTAATTCTGGCTCGGGGACTTGCTCTGGACCTTTCTCATGGTCCTGTTTTAAGCTCTAGCAACAAAGACTAAGGGCAGACATCTTCTCTACCTTCCCAACAAGCCACGTTGAAGACCTGCTTCTGCCGACCACACACGAAGCAGGAACCCACTTCTCACCGGTTAGTGTCTCCCTCGGCATGCCTCCCTCCATCTCCCACCTCTGTGGAAATGGAGCAAAGCCCTCCCCGCACTTAGGGGTCAATGGTCCAACCAAGCCCTGAATCCCATCCTCCCAAACCCCTTCCCAGAGCCTGTCTCAATGTTTACTCCGTTATCACTGCATGCTCCTCTCCTGTCATCCTGCTCAGCGTATAAAGTAGCATCTTCCCCATCTCTGGAAGGATAGACGCAGCGAGTAAGCAAACAAGCAAAAATACAAATCTTTCCATCCACCAATTGTTCTTTATCACCGACTGCGGTGGAAGTTTCTCAGCCGTCAGGATGGAATGCCACCTCCTCAGCTGGGTTATGTGGTTTGCTCACATTCTCATCTGGCTGAAGTCAGATATGGGCCCCTCCTGCCGTTGTGTGCTGTTGGTCCCCCTGGTGTCCCATAAACAGAGGGTGCTTGTTGCCCAGAGTGCTCCACTGTCCCGGGAAGGGGCTCCCAGGCACGCACAGTTAGGGATCAACCTGTGATTCATGAAGGCAGTGTCTGGACCCCTAAGAGCAATTGACTAGCTCGCTGGGTAACATGTATCAAGGAGCCCGAGCACCAAAATAGTGGATTGGATGGTCTCTGGCACAGTTGGATTGAAACCCCAGGGAACTGTACAAAAACCTTAACAATTTTTGTGGGCAAAATAATTATAGGCCAATTTTAGTAGCTCATAATTGAGTCACAGAATGATTTTGAAGCTGACAAGTAGAGGAAGTGAATAAGTCTATCATAACCATCACACTGAATTTCTAGCTTTTGCCTAGACCCAAAATATAGCATTTTAAGCATTCTTTCTTAAGAAACCAGAATCAGTGCTACTTAATCAGATCTTGAGCAAAAATCTATTAGAAGTTAATGAGATCTTAGATTACCAAACTCAGTTGTTCACAGATGATAATCACAAAATTTGGGCTAAAAATATTTTTTAAAGAATCTAACTCTTTGCAGGAATGGGAAAAGAGGTAAACCAAGCATAACGTGGAGGGAAATTTATGATTGAACGCTGAACTGCAACGGGTGAGGTTTGTGAGTTTGTAGGTTTTCGACTAAGGAAACGTGACAGTTCGTGGCAGCTGGGGTGGCAGAGGGACCACGAAACCCAGGAAGACAGTGACTGTGAACGGAATGTAAACTGGCACAGTAGCCACAGAATCACTGGGGAAATGCAGGGAGGGAAGGAGTCCTAGGTAAGTGTGAACCCCTGCCTCCAAAGCCCTGGCTTACCACCAAGCCGACCTCTGCATTTGGAGGGGCAGGGACTGGCAGAAAAGAAAGATTAAGAACTGAAATAACGGAGTTGAGATTTCAGCTCTTTCCCTCCATAGGGCAACAAAGATTGTGGTTTGATCCCAGGAAAGTTTAATTGTCTACTAAAACAAAGTGACTGACTCTCCAGAGTAACATTATAAAGGTCAGGGTCCCTACAAAATAACGAATGCCCAGCATCTAACCATAATAGTAACTACACAAAAACTGTGACTCAACCTCAAGAGAGAAAAGAGCCCATAGAAAGGGACATGGAGACGCTCCCATGTTGCGACTGGCAGACAATAACTTTGAACATGGTGATGTGTTCGAAGACTTGAAGGAAAATATATATGCAATGTATAAACAGAGAATCTCAGCAGACATATAGACAGTATTTTAAAAAGTGGAAAAGGGAGAGCTGAAAAAGTACAGAAATTAAATGAAAAACTTACTAGGAAGGCATAAGATTGGAGAGTAAAAAGGGACAGACTTAAAGCTAGATGGTCATAAATAACCCAATCGGAAGAAGAAAACAAAAGAGATTACAATATAAAATGAAGACAAAACAAAGTATAAAACAGAATCTCAAAGATATGTATGTAAATATCAAGCATGCTAGCATATATATTATTGAAGTTCTTTTTTAAAATTTTTCCCCCAAAATACTTTTATTTTATTTTTTCAGCGTTACAAGATTCATTGTTCATGCACCACACCCAGTGCTCCATGCAATACGTGCCCTCCTCACTACCCACCACCAGGCTCACCCAACCCCAACCCCCACCCCTCCAAAACCCTCAGTCTTTTGCTCAGAGTTCACAGTCTCTCATGGTTCTTCGCCCCTCTGATTTCCTCCAATTCACCCTTCCCTTCCCTCTCCCAATGTCCCCCATGTTTTTCCTTATGCTCCACACGTAAGTGGGACCATATGATAACTGACTCTCTCTGCTTGACTTATTTCACTCAGCACAATCTCTTCCAGTCCTGTC
>CM052894.1:1298006-1351157 GCA_028534135.1 Potos flavus
AAAAGCAGGCTCCCTGCCGAGCAGAGAGCCCAATCAGGGCTTGATCCCAGGACCCTGGGATCACAACCTGAGCCGAAGGTAGCCACTTAACCAACTGAGCCGCCTAGGCGCCCCTATATTTTTAAAGTTCTAAAAAAAGAAGAAAGAGAATGAAGTAGAAAAAATATTTGAGGAAATAATAGCCAAAAATGTCCCCAAAGTTAGTGAAAAACACTGATTTATAGATCCATGAAGATCAAGAAATGCTAGGCAGGGTAAATACAATCAATCAATCAATCAGTCCCCATACCCAGGCACATCGTGGTCAAATTGCTCCGATCGAAACATAAAGAGAAAATTGGTAGACGCCTCCAAAGAAATACAACACACCAGGTGTAAAAGAAACAATTATACAAATGAAGGTGGACTTCTCACCAGAAATAATGAAGCTGAGAAGGACAGTGCGATGCTGAAAGGAGTGAAAAGTCAAACCAGATTCCATATCTGGTGAAATGACCCTTCAAACACACTGCTAAAATGACATTTTATTTGCGTGTAACAATGAATCATGGAACCCTACATCAAAAACGAATGATATACTGTATGGTGACTGACATAACACAATTTAAAAAAATCAGAAATAAAATAAAATAGTGGTTTCCAAAAAAAAGAAAAGAAAAAGTACAAGTTAAAAAGCTACTATGAAATATAAGTTGATAAAAAATGACATTTCGGATAAATAAAAACTAAGAGAATTTGTCAGCAGCAGACTGCTAAAGAAAGTCTTTTGGAGTAAGGAAAATGAGCTGAAACCATGACAAAGAGCACCAGATACGGCGATTACACGGATAAATGTGACTCACTGCAAACAAAGCAGGAGCACATTACGGTGGGGGTTCATCTATGAGGCTAGCGACGGGTCAACAGAGCCCCACGGCTGCCAGGTTCTGTGTGTTAGGAAGCAGTACAATTTAACTACTGTGAAAATTAAAGACAGATTATAATCTGAAAAGCCCGCTGAGCAGTAGTGCACAATAGGGATCAAGCTACCAAGTCACCAGAGAAATCAAATGAAATACTAAGCTATATTCCATGAATGGGAAAGCAGGCAGGAAAAGAGAAGCAGAGGAACAGAAACAGATGAGAAAATTGGCAAACGAGTAGCAAGTTGGCACTCCTATGTCTAATGTATCAATCATGACATCAAGTGTAAATAAACACTTCTCCTAAATGGCAGATTGTAAGACTCTGTTTTAAAAGCAAGACCCAATCAGATGCCCTCGGGGGGGAAAAAATACATGTTAAAAACAAAGGCAACATTAGGATAAAAACAAATGAAGGAAGAATATGCAGCTCGCGTTCCTTTTTGTAACAGAATCATATAGCACCGAATGGAGCGATCACGTTTCGTTTATTCATCCCCTACTGGTGGACACCTGGGCTGTTTCCAGCTTTGGGCCATTGTGAAGAACGCTGGTGTGAACTTGGGTGCACACCTATCTGTTCGAATCCATTTTCAATTCTTTTAGGGATATACCTAGGATTTCGCTGATAGGAAGTATCTGCACCAGGAAAATGTTTAGAGACAGAAAGTAGACTAGAGGCTATCGGTGGCCAGGGGAGGGGAGTTATTGCTTAATGGGTGCACAGTTTTAGTTTGGGGTGATGAAAAATTTTGGGAAGTAGTCGTGATGGCTCTAAAACATTGTAAATGTAATTGATAGTGCAGAATTGTATGCTTGAAAACGGCTAAAATGGAAAATTGTATGTTATATATACTTTACCACAATAAAAAGTAAATATATATGTGTGTTTATGTATAATTTATACATGTAAATTATGTATGTGTACATTATAAATTATATAATGCAAACACTGATCGTAAGAAAGCGGAAGGGGCTGTATCATCAGTATTATGCAAATTTGATCTTAGAAGAAGAACAAGTGAAAGTCAAATAACATCTCACGATAAAAAGACGAATGCGCCAGGAAGACTCAACGATTACCGACGTGCGTGCCTGGGGACGGACTCCAAAACGCATGCCGCGGAGCTGGCAGAGCTCAGGAGAGAAACAGGCAAACCGGGCCGCGGCCGGCTGACAACGCGGGCGAAAGTGGTTTTAGGGACTGAGACGCCTAGAACAGCATCCATTACAATGACTGACACACAGTAGGTTCTCTGTCAATATTTATTCTGTTTCTTCTCTGACACCTCATTAGAAACGTTTCCCACCAGGCACCTTAAATCTCTCCTGAGCGTGTGAGCACTGCGTCCGGAGTCCCCCGGGGGAGACACGAGGCGGACGCAGGCTCTGGCCACGCGGGGCTGGGACCGCAAATGTCCCCGACTCGGCACGCCGCTCGGCCAGGCTGCGGAAGAGTCCTAACTGGAAATGACCACAGGCTTTTAATATCCCAGGTCACTTTCCTCCCCAGGCGCTTAATTGGGAGCTCGGTAACCTGCGCGGCATCGCCTGATTCCTCAGTAAAACGTGCTCCGCATCCTTCTACCTGCTGGTGCGGGGGGACATGCATTTGTGATTAGAACAGGGAAACGGTTTCATTTCTGCTGTTTTGTTCTCATTTAAAAATTTAACAAATGGGATGTTGAGTAGAATCCTCAAATCCTCGGAGTATAAATTATTGACTTGACTCATTCATTTATCGGCTCATCCCTTTGTGGGCGTCACGTCGTGGGCGTCACGTCGTGGGCATTCAGAGCCTGCTGGGGTGCTGAGGGGTTCAGGGAGGGCGTTTCCTTGCAGGCCGCGTCCACACAGGGCACCTTGCAGAGGGCGGCCCTCCTCGGTGCTGGCTTGGGCTCTCGGAGGAGCGCCCTCCCGTCCTGCAGCCCGACCCCCACCCGCGGCGGCGGCTCTGCTGGCTCGGGGCTCACCCCAGCTGCGAAGGGGTGAGCCCCCCGTCTCTAACTAGGGTCTAGACTCCAGGAGTTCTCTTCTGCCCTTCTGCCTCCTCTCATGTAGGCTCCAGGCCACAGGCAGCCTTGGCCCTCGTGTCCCAGACACCTTCCGCAGCCGGCGGGGACGGGTGCCGACTCAGTTGAACATTGACCCCAGAAGATAAGTCTGCCTCATAACCCCCAAGGCCCTGAACGTGGCTTTATTTGGAAATAGGGTCTTTGAAAAGTGAACTGGGGGAAATCGGAGGGGGAGACGAAGCATGAGAGACTGTGGACTCTGAGCAACAAACTGAGGGTTTTGGAGGGGAGGGGGGTGGAGGGATGGGTGAGCCTGGTGGTAGGGATTAGGGAGGGCACGGATTGCTTGGGGCATGGGGTGTGGTGCATAAACAAAAAGAAGGAAAAAAAAAGAAAAAAGAAAAAAGAAGGAAATAGGGTCTTTGCAGATGAAATTGAGGGACTCGAGATGCGATCAGCCAGCATTTAGGATGGCCCCAACCCCAAGATGGGTGTCCCTGTAAGAGATAGGAGAGAGAAAGCCGAGGTAGGGAGGTGGGGTGGGGGGTGGATGAAGACAGAGGCAGTAGGGATGTGTCCACAACCCAAGGGACGCCGAGGATGGCCGGAGCCACCAGAAGCCGGGGACAGACATGGAACCAGGTCGCTTCGAGCGTCCAGAAGAAACCAACCACGCTGACCCCTTGGTTTCAGACTTGTGCCCTCCAGAGCCGTGGGACGACGCATTTCTGTGGGGTTAAGCCCCCCGATGGGCGGCACGTTGTTATGGCAGCCCCAGGGGACTGACGCAAATGCCACCGCCACTCTGCGGACGGGGGCTCCGGCTGCGGCCCCGCCCAGCACAGCGCCTTGGCAGCTGCCCTCCCGCCACCGGGCATCATGACTCTCATGGCTCTGCTCACCCTCCGCATTCCGTGCTCCGCTCGCTTCCTCGTCCGCCGGACGCCCATCGCCGCGAGCAAACTGAAGACCGGGGACAGGCCCACCCAGCTGTCCCTCTCTGCCGTCGCCCCCCTCACAGCTGTTCAGGCCGGCCGCCCAGCTGGAGGGGCAGGATGCAGGCCAAGAGGACCGGGGACCGCGTGGACCCATCACCGGACTCCCGCAAACACCTTTGCTGACTCACGCGGGGTGGGGAGGACATGCCGCAGTGTCTGGACGATGGCCGCCTCGGCGCCAGTCCTGGTTTTGTGACCGTCCAGGTCATTCGTTTCCTTGAGTTCTGGGAAAGGGGTCTCTGAAATAGTCAGTCCTTTCCCAGTGACCCAGGTAGTTCCCATCGGGACAAACGTGGAACGCACTTCTGGAATCCAACATCAGCAACCGGGGCAGGGCTGTGACCTGCTCTGGCCTTCCTCCCACCTAGCCCACTTCTAGAAGTGACACAGAACGTCCAAGGGGGCCTGGCTTCTAGAACGAGGAAGACTCCCTATTCAGTTTCCATCTTCAGGAGGAGTCGACCTTGGTTGAACACGTCTGCTGGGTCTATTTTAACCTCCAGCGTTACCCGCAGGTCGGCAAATGCCCCTAGCTCTCTACCCTCCGGGCTCCTGGCCTTGAAGGCACGCAGCATGGCCTTGAGCTTGCTTTGACCAATGAGGTGTGATCAGCAGTGACATACGTTACCTCTGGGCAGCAACGTTAAGAACCAGTGGCCAATTTGGCGTGTTCCCCTATTCCTGTCTCGACATCTGGGAAACAGGAAGGTAGGACCTTCAGAACAGAGGCCCCGTCTGATCGCTCACAGATGGGGGCGACAGAGAGACGCAGGCGCTCTTTTGTGCCGATGAGATCTGTAGGTGGCCTTGGGTGACAGCGTCCCTTCCCACTAGTGACGGAGGCAGTAGCGAATGCCGGTCCTTGAAGAGCTGTGCCACGGGGGCGTCAGAGCCAGAAACTTCGGCAAGACTGGTCAGGCCGGCGTGAAATAGCAGATTAGTTTCTAAGCGAGAGCAACTTCAGGTTTAAGTGAGAGCATGACTAATGGGCATTTAGAAGGAATAAAAGACATTTCCCAATACTAACTGGAGCTGGAATGAAGAAGCACCTTCTGGAAATCGGTAGAGTGTGGGCCGCTCTCCCTTTGGAGCTTCTTGTAGACGGTCGTATGTGAGGGGCAAGAATCCCCTTTACGCCGTAGAATAATTTGGTGAGCAGCTGAACTTGAACGCCCCCTATTTACAAGGCCATTAAATCCAGGAATAGAATTGACAAAATAATAAAACCGTTGGCTCGGGTCATCGGAACGAACATCATTTTTTAACCCACCAGCTGTACTACTGTGGAGCAGTGTCCCCGAGATGGGGCAATGGGCGGGGACGGTATCACTTGCCTTTTTCTTGACCACTGAAAATACTAAATATAAAAATGTCTTCGGCATCTTGTTTAAGCACAAAATACACTCCAGATTCACCCCGTACCCTCCACCCCAAATGCCATCAGTTTCATTAGGAAGAAAGACAATTTAAGATCAAAGGAAGGGGACCACACGGGCTGCCTGTCAACCCCCCCATCGGTGTCCACTAGCTAGCCAAGGAGAAGGTGTCCCAGGTGAGCCCTGCCTCCCCCCGGCCGCCTACACTGTGATCACCCGGACGCGCCCCTCGGTTTGCTCGTCCATAAAGGATTGGAAATGGGTCCCCGTAAGGAGGACACAGACTGAATCACGCTGTGGCCTCTCCAGGTTTCCTGGGGCCAGAGGAATCGTGTGTATGGTATTTCCCGGGGCGTCCTCTCTCTCTGGGCATCAAATACACAGCACTGTTTATTAATATATATATGTATACAGCTGTGCACACAGAGTTGGCTATAGATACATATATGCATATGCAAACATACATGCAAAGTATATGGATATGGGATTGTATATGCACATGCAGAAAGCATACAGTGATACAGCATTTCATCCGAACATACAACAAGGAACAGGAATTGTCCCGCTGAAACACGGCTTGAGCCACTTCTAACTCACATGCCGATACGTCCCACGTGGGTTCTGGCCCCCCGGGAGTGTGCTCATTCCCACTCAGGGCATATTGCCTAGCAGGTGCGTGGAGAAGAGAAGTATTTAACGTATCCCTAATTTCGGTTTCTATGGCTCTGGTGAGGTCCCCCCTCGAAGTACTAGGCGATCCTGGGATTTCAGTTCTTTTCTGTTTATAGCAACGGAATCATTCCTTTTATGCGAGCTCGGATCTTTTCTGACCAAGTTGGATGAGCCATTCTGGGCAAATACCCCCTTTGTCTTCTTACAGGCGTAATTGACTTCGTAGCCACTGTTATTGACATTCCGAGGATTCATCTGTATTGAGATGACAGAAATCTTTACCCTTCTGGGTAAACCTTGACTAGAAAGATCTGCTTTGTGAACGTCTCAGGCGGGACCGCATGAATCAAGCACTGTTTCTAAAGACTTGAACTTGAACATCACTGTGACTTCCACTGTGGATGGCTCCTGGCATAGTGGGATTTTATTTTTTTTTCCTCCTTAAAAAGATTTTGATTTTGCTTCCTGCAAATTCTGTTCACCAAAAGGTAGTAATTCTGTAAGTTTCTCCCAAAGTGGCAAAGCTCTGAAAGCTCGCCATTGCTTTATGTCGATGGCCCTGGCTGCTTGCCTGGGGATGTCGCTGGACCGGAAGGACGACAAGCAGCCCAGAATCTGGGAGACGCTTTGCTGGCCTGTTTATAAACCAGCGACGTGGCATAAAGCTGTCACCAGAAAGCAGGTCATCACTGGCATTTGTTTTTTAAATGTGTCCAGAATTAATTGGCTTATATATCTGTGGGCACTGGATCCTGACCGGTTGCTGTGGGACACAGTCTTGAAAAATGACTCCCCACAGCGCCTTCTGAATACAGAAGGCAAATATTTGTGTATTCAATGGGTAAGGCAGCCCATAATCTCCTATTAAACCGCATATCCCAATCCCACCTGGAAAGTTCAAAAGAAAATTACTTCCCAATTATATGTTGAGCGGCCTGTTCTTGTTCATGTTGTTTCATAGATGGGACTTGCGTGACAATCATCAGCTTGTTTACAAATGTTTTTAATTAAAGCTGGGAGAAGCTGGGAATCGGGTCTTTGGATAAACAGCTTGCCATTTTAAAAGGCATTCCCCAGTGTTTGACAGGCCAGGAGTCTTTTTGGTACATTCTGATCTGGGGAGGAGGGGGAAAGAGGGCGGGGAGGGGGAGGGGAGCAAGGAAGTTGCTGGGAGGTGGGGGAGGCTCCAGGGCCACCTTCTATGGGCTGGCAGGCCCCTCTGAGCTCTGCCCCAGGTCACCGCGGGGCCCAGCATCCCCCCTGGAGATCACGCAAACACAGACACACACGTTGGCAAGGTGGCAGCTTGTTTCCATCCAAATGCACGACCGCATGCAAATGTCTCCCCAGATCACGAAGTGAGCCAAGGGGAGGTTGTGTAGCAGCTTCTCTGCCCAGCAAACAGCTTGCTCTGGGTTTGGCTGGTCCGGAGCCCAGACTGGGGGGGAAATTCTGGAACATTCATCACAAGGAGGCTGCAGACACATCGGCCAGCACCAGGGCCCCCGAGGGCAGGGTCCCGACCAGTACGTCGAGTTGACCCTTCTTTGCTTGGCCAGGGCTGTTGACAAGGAGGTCCCACTGTGTGGAATCCACCCCTCCCACACGTGCAGCCTTGCCCGCGGACCCCTCTGTCCAGCAGCCTGTCAGTCCTGCCTGCTCAGCACTCGGTCCGTGGGTTTTCTGCACGAACGCAGGGCCGGTGGGTGATTTAAATATCGCTAGTTTGGCTTCGGATGCAGCTAACGATTTCACAGAACAGTAATCCCAGGTAGACTGAATTTCGGCTCTACCGTCTGGCTTTAAAGAGAGGGAGGAGGACCAGAAGTTTGCAGAAGGCCGGGCTCACGCAGCAAAAGGGCACCGGAGAAGGGACGGCATGAGCTCGTGTGCAGGGAGCTGCCCCGAGGGTCTTCGTCAGCGCGTCTGTCCTGCCCTTGCCAGTACTCAGCAAGCTCCTGGGTCTCTGGACACTTCCCTTGTCTTGCTTGAGCACACCCATCAGCCAGCCCATCAGGGAAACATCCAGAACCCTTGTTGTCGGATTAGGCTGGATGCGCAATCGCCCCTTCCCACATTAGCAGCTCTGCAGAAGCCCGGGGACGGCCCGTGGGCCTTCGGCACCTGCGATGTCCTGTGGGCACAGCAGGGCTCACGGAGGCAGCCAGCCGGGGTCGTTGCTGTGAATGGACAAGAATGCACAGACGGTGTGCGGGCAGAGGGAGGCAGACGGGGCAGCAGCGAGCATCGCCGCACCACGCAGGCCTCAGCATCTCAGACCCTCCTGCACATGGGGCCCGCTGGCCGCTCACCCCTGACTCCACATGCGGCCCATGCAACTTATATAGACTTCAGGCATTAGCGAAATCTATGAAAAGGACTGTAGAGTATGGAAAGCCCGCCCCCAAAGCATCCGTATTTTGGGGCAAGTGCTCTCTCTCTCTCCACATGTGCGCACACGAGTGTGCACAGACACACACGCACACACCCATGTGCACACACACACTTGTGCACACACAGTCATCCCTGTATAGCACTCCCATGTCTGCTGTGCCCTTCCTCATAAAGGAATGCATGCGATGGGTCTGCATCCTTCCAGAAGAGTCTCCAGCTGCCCTGGGGAGGGGGGGCCCCACCCCGGAGCTCGGGCCCCTCCCGCCCATGTGTTCCGTGTGCTCCCTGCTTGCCTTGCTGGGAGCCCCACCCCCCCGGCCACAGAAGTCAGCTGTGCGGGCTTGTCCCGTGTCGCTGTAAGGGTTCAAGGAAAGGAAACCCCCGGGGAGTATGCCCTGCCAGCCTCTCGGGGGGCAGGAGAGTGAGTGGGCTTGGGGGTGCTGCCTGGGTCTCGAGGGTGGCGGGCGCCTCCCGGGGAGGGAGATGGGCGGTTCCAGGGGGAGGCACCACTCTCTGCGTGCCGGAGCAAGCGAGGAGCCGGGTCGGGTCGGACCGCCAGCCAGCGTTTCCGTGGCCCAGGAGCCCTGAGAGTCCAGGGCGGCCGTGATGGGCAGGGCCGGACGCGGCAGGAAGCGGCTTGAAGACGCCGGATGCTGGGGCCGGAAGAGCCCAGGCCCTGAGGAAGCGGGGCTGCACCGCATCCATGGGGGGTGTTCAGAGAAGGACGTGGGTCTCTGCCCTCCCCCCCGCAGCCCCCCGCAGGAGCCTGTTTTGGACACAAAACACCGACTGACTCACTGAATCCCCAGAGAGGCGACAGGGGCCCCAGGCGGTCACGGCCCCATGTTCTTTGGTGTCTGCTCCAGCCCAGCCTCCGGCAGCTTCCCTGAAGGAGACATTTTCCTGGGGCGGCTGAGCCAGCCTGGGGCCTCGGAGCAGGGACGCAAGGGGCCACGCGGCTGGGGAAGAGAGGGGCAGGTTCCCCCGCGCGAGCAGAGTTTGAGCCCACGGAGATGAGTCTGAGGGTGCCGCCCCAGCCAGGGGGCCAGAGGGGCCCACAGGTGGGCACAAGGCCCAGTGACAGCACCGGGCGACGGAGAGCCGCTGAGCCACACTGGGCACCAGCAGGGCCGGGGAACAGGGGGCGCGCGTCACAGCCGAAGTTTCTCTGCAGCAGCAGCACCGTGAGGGTGGGTCCTCGGTTCTAAGCTTGCCTGAGAGTCGGGGGCAGCGTGGCACGGGGTCTGAGCTCCCGGCCGCGCGGGGCCCAGCGTCGCTGCCCCGCAGAATGAAGCAGGAGAGCGCACGTGGTCCCGTGCACTTCCTACCGCGAATGCCAGCATGTGCCTTCAGCCCTGGATGGAGATCGATCCCCCTTTGGGGGGGACCTTGAGCGAGCCCATAGGATCCCATCGTTTCCATAGCAACCAGAGTACTTCCACGTGGAGACGAGAAAGGCTGGAAAGACAGATGGACAAAACCGCAGATGCAGCCGCTGTGGGCATTCCCGCGTGGCTCACCGGGGCCGCCTCCCGCGCTCAGGCGTGGGCAGCCCTTGGCGGGCTCGGCCCCAGCCCAGCCCCAGGAGGCCGCCCGGGCTCCCGGGAAGCCGCTCCTGAGCGCGTCCCGTGAGGACCTGACCTGGCCTGGGAAAGGCCCGGGAGCAGCGCGGAGAGCTCCTAGACCGCAGGAGCGCGTTTCACAGGGAGCGCTCATCAGCGCGGCCGCGTCGCACGCGAGTCCAGAGAGCCGGGGAAGCCGAGAAGGAAACAAGGAGGGAGGCCGGGCGGCGCGCGGCAGAGCGGATTCCCAAGGAGAACGGGGTCAGCGGGGCAGGGAAGGGCAGAGGCACGCGGCCTGAGGGAGCGGGTCCGACGGTCTGGGACACCTGGACCTTGGCACTGTCCCCACAAGAGGCTCTCCGTGGAGTGCCCTCAGCTCCCTCCTGTAAGTGTCCTGCTCTGGTGTCTCAGCCCCGGTTCCCACCACCTACCCTCCCTCGGGCTCTGGGGGAGAGCTCTGGGACTCATGGGCGGGAAGACGAAGTAGCGACAAAGTTACAAAGTGCTAGGACACAAAGGAAGCGTGCAAAGTCTATGCCAAAGAGCCGATCATTTGGGAGAGAACAGGGTGCATTAATTCAAACTGGGAAAGGCCTTTGCAGACGGGGGACGAGTCCTGGGAGCCGTCCTTACCCTAAGGCTTGGGAGGCACCCGCGACTTTCTTGTCCCGGACTCAGAGCCTGGTGCCCCGTCCTCGGGGGCGGGAGGTGACGTTCTGCTTTCATGAAGGCTCGCGGAGACCCCGCAAACCCCGGGAGCTGACTGATCCAAACTGGGCGAGGCAGGTGCTGGGCTCGGCTCCCAGTCGCCGTCCAGTTAGGAGCCCTCTGAAGACGGAACCTGTGGCCAGACCAGGCTGGGCGTCCCAACACGTGCGGTGCCCTGGCGGCTTAGACGTGCCCGCCAGCTAGAGGCGGCCCCGGAGGGCGGAGCGCATTGGTTACGAACAGGCAAGGCCGGCGTGGGCCCAGGGAGACAGGCCTGATTTAGAGGTGTGCTTCCTACATCATCACTCACCCCCTCGCCCGTGCTGTTTGGCCTAATCATTCGCCAGAGGAGGGAGAGGAGATGCCTCGCTTTGCAAAAGCATGTCGTAAGATTTTTTATTGAGCAATCTTCTGCTTCTCAGAATATCACAGGCCTGAAGACAGCTAAAAAGTGATGTTCGGGAACAGCTGAAATAATAAATTGATTTTTTTATCCCCCTTGATTCCATACCACCGTGAATCATATTTTCTCCAGGTATCCTATAAATGACGAAATATGATCACCTTTTCTCCCCAGCGGACTGCTAACACAGCCCGTTTGTCACGGGGATGAAGGCTGGGACAGGATTATAAACCCATCTCCGGCACCGCTCTGCCGGGCCACGGCTCCAGAACAGCTGGGAAGACCCTCTCCAAAATGAGATAATTCAGCTAAGAATGCTTGCCACCAATCCATCATCGCATGAGAGAGCGATCAGACGGGTCAGGGGATCGCTGTCTTCACTTTTAATCTAGATGCCGTGGTGTGGTGTACGCTGACCGGCAGGGGAGAGGGCAGATCTTGGCTTCAGAAGCTGGGGCTGGCTCCCGCGCTCACTTCGAGGAATCGCATGTGGGCGTCTTGGTAGGAAGCAGACGGGAGGGGCTGCACTGTGCCCCCTCCACACGGCTAGTCCGGAGGAAGGATGAGAGCTCCACGTTGCCTGGGATAAATGCCTGTCTGGGAAAATACCCTAATGCCCCCCATGCCCCATCAGTTTTATTCACTCTGGCTTCTCTAAGATTCTTCAAGACATATTTATCAAGTGCCAGAGGCGGCCACTTGAAATGCAGCTAAAAGCCCCAGAATTAACAAGCGTGGAAGGAGGTGGGTACTGAGCTCCCATCTGGCATCTGCCCTCCCCTGGCAAGACCATGGCAAGGACATCCTCAAGGGCACGGGCGGCATTCTTCTGTAACTTGCCAGTCCCTCGCTGTCCCCAGGGCGGGAAGGAGGAGCTTCCCGGGAGGACGAGTGAAGAGTGCCTGTGGGTCTCTGCACAATATCACTACCATGAGCTCAGCCTCCGCCATGGCCCCAGCTGCGTCTCCCTGAGCACGGGATGAGCACCCAGCCACTCTTCCTGATCCCATAATTGGGTGCTGAACCTCTAAAAAGGCATAGTGAGGGCTGGGTTCTGCTTCCAAAGAATGCAGGCATTGTAGGCAGATGTTCTGGTGTTCTGATCGCCTATCACCTGCCCAGGGTTATGCTAGAAGCAGAGATCTCTCTGTAAGTAAAACCAGAAGTTTTAACCTCCTGGTTTTGTGCCCAAGGCGACAGGACACAGCTGCCCAGGGCAGCAGCCGAACCAGAAGAGGGAGGGAGCAGGGCTGGAGGGCGCTCAGGAACGGCATCCCTGTGGAAGCCTCAGCCGTGGGAGAGGTGAGCACGAGAGGGGAGTGGCCCGGAGGAGAGCAAAGGCACTGCAGCGAGTGGGAGGGCCAGCCGCAACATCTTCTCTCAAGGTCACTCCAAGGGGCCTGAACTCGGCCACAGCCTCCTTGTTGGGGACCTTCCACATCAGGCAGGAGCCGAGCCACGGAAGCTGGGGTGGCCATATGTTCCAGGGCACCCGGCAATCTTCTGTGGGGGAACATTTAACAGTGTTCGGGGAGCAGGTGTGTGGGGCACGAAGGCTCAGAAGGGGGCCCCAAGGAGCCCAAAGGGACTCTGGGGTCTTTACTTATCATAGAGAAAAATGACAGGAAAAGATGGCAGTGTCCCTGATGGATTTTGTGCTGTCAGCCACGTGCACGGTGCTGCAGACGGGCTCGCCACCCAGTCTTGCTTTACCCCCCACCCTACAGACACCCCCACGCTCCCAGCCCCTGACACAGCCACCCCCCCCGCCCTTGCTGTCCAGGAAGCTCCACACTGCTCTTGGAGACGAGGTAACTGTCGTCTTCTCCATCCACTTCTCTTTGATTTGCATTGGCCCTCATTCTCGCCCACACCAGAGGGCGTCATTGCTCTCTCTCTCTGACCCCTGCTAGAGCAAGACCTTGGAAAGGGCCACAGATGGCTACCAGCTCTACTTCCTTCTCCCACATTCTCTTCCCAAATGACCATAATCCAGATTCTTGCCTTATCCTTGACATGACGTGTGCTGGGGTCACCAGCTAATTGGAGGTGACCAAATACGGTGAACACTCACCATCTTGTTCAGTATCTTAACAATAGCCTTTCCAGTTGACCTCTTCTTCCTTGAAACACTTGCTTCTCTCGGCTTCTGGAACATTACATCTACCCAATTTTTATTTTCAGTTCCTGTCCCAACCAGCCAGAGTGGAAAAACCTTAAATTCCTGGGGCAGCAGGTAGAATACTCAGAAGATTTGTGCCTCAGGAATGGGGCATAGTTAGACTTAGACAACAGGAGGCTCTGCCCTTAACCAAGAAAGCTGAAAAGCAAGACCTGCAAGAGAAACACTGTTTCCAATAAATTAACTGCATCCCAGAACAAAGCTCAAAAATATCAACACCCAATACAGTCAGTTTTTCAATAGCTACAACCAATCAAAAATTACGAGGCATACAAAGAAATACAACATCTCATAATAGAAAAAAATACATCTCATAATAGAAAAAAAATTTAATCAACCAAAACTAACTCAGAACTGATACAGAATATTGAATAGATAAAAATATTAAAATAGCTGTTATAACTGTGTTCTACATGTTTGGAAAGCTAGAGGAAAGATTGAACATGTTAAGTAGAAGCATTATAAATAGAAAAAGATCCCAATCAAATTTCTGGAGATGAAAACTGCAATGTCTGTAGTTCAAATATACTGGATGGGATTAATGGCAGATTAGACATTGCAGAAGAAAAGATCAGTTGACTTGAAGACATAATAATAGCATTAACCAAAAATAAGGCACACATAGAAAAAAAAATGAGAAGAGCATTAGTAGCCATGGGACAACTTCCAGTAGTTTAATACACATGTAATTGGACACCCAGAAGGGGAGTAGAGAGAATACAGCAGAAATAATATTAAAGAAATAATGGTCCCAAACTTTACTAATTACAAACTCATAGGTCTAAGAAGCTGAACAAACCCCATGCACAAATGTGACAAGAACTACACCGAAATGCAGCATGATCAAATTGCTCAAAATCAGTCATAAGGAGAAGATTCTAGAAATGGAGGAAAAGACCTGCTGTGCACCAAAAGAAATAAAATAACGTAAAATAAAATAAAATAAAATAAAATAAAAATAACAATGATGTAAGCTTTCCTGTTGGAAAAATGTAGGCTGGAAGGCAGTAGGGCAACATCTTTAAAGGATTGTAAAGGGATGGTGTTGAGGAAAACAAGTCAATCTAGAATTCTGTACCCAGTAAAATTATGGCCAGATGCTAAAGGTTTGAGTCTGTCTGTCTCCCTATCTATCTATCTTTCTATTTACCTGTCTATCCGTCCATCCATCCACCCACCCATCCATCCATCCACCCTACATCTATCCATCCCTACATCTGCTTATCCTTACATCTATCTATCTATCTATCTATCTATCTATCTATCTCTCTCTCTCTCTCTCTCTCTATCTATCATCTATCTATCTATCTACCTATCTATCCATCTAATCTATCCATCTATCATCTATCTATCTATCTATCTATCTATCTATCTATCTATCTATCTCTCTTACCATTACTTTTTTTAGTGCCATGGGAACCCACTGATGGCTTTAACACAGGAAAGTGATGTATGATTTATGTTGAGAGTTCAGGTCTATGGTGCTGTATTATTTTAGCTTTTGTATGTCCGAAAATGTATTTATTTCTTCATTTTTGAAATATATTTTTCTAGTCATTCTGCATAAAAAGGAGTCACACAGCCAAATAAATTCAGAGGAAGTGCATTCTCTGTACTTCCATTCAATCTTCATGCTTGATAGCCCTGTGAAATCAGTATAGAAAAGTGATCATCTTAAGTATACTTTATTTTTTATTTGATATACATTTTAATTAGGAATTTAGATACCTAATAAGGAAAACCTTTCTTGGCCCTCAAGTCCCATCTTATTTAAGAGAACTAGCTACACTGCTGTGTAAAGTTTGCATTCAGGTTGCTGTGGGTGTCTAATCGTAAGTGCGCCAGCAAAGATACTGGGTCATGTTCACCTTCCAGCTACTAGCTTGTAAACTGGAGCAATTTTACACTTTAAGAATATTTATGTATCCAAGACAAACATACTCATGCCTGTATTTGCAACCCTATATTCCTTGGTAGTATCTACACTTATAAAAATTTTAGCTCATTTTAAGAAAAGAATATTTAGTACCTGAATATATTTTGTTTTCTATAGAAATGACCTTATGTTTCCTATTGGTATAACAGTGTTATGCAATAAAGGAGAATATCAACTGATACCAGTTTTCTTAGGAGAAGCTCAATATTCTATACATACGGTGTCATGCAATCATTCAAATTTTCATTGAGTGCCTACTATGTGGTAGGACTTTTCTATTATTTAGAAATATAGTAGCAAATGGGAAAATTTCCTAATTAACTTATATTCTGGTTGGGGAAGACTGAAAATAAGTAGGCAAATGAATAAAATTTAAGGACGATAATAAATTATATACAACAAACATAATAGGTAAGGATGCAGAGAATGAATGGGGTTTGATAGCTACATTAGTTAGACCTGAAACCACTAAATGAACCACAAAATGAAAACCACAAAATGAATTCTTAAGTCAAACATACAACAAAGATCTCTCCTGTTCTTCGCTATTACTTTATCGCCAAAGAAAACTTTGGTATGTCCGTGTAGTATTACTTAAAAGCTCTAGCCAACCTTCAGAAACAAAATAATCCTTATCTTATATAAGTTGACTCATAGTCTACAAAATAAATAAATAAAACAGGGAAACATACCTGACTCAGTTTTTGTCATTGTTGTTGTTGGTTTCCTTGTTTGTTTGTTTGTTTGTTTTATGCTGGTAGAGCCAAGGTATCAAATTAGAAAAAGAAAGGGAAAAAAGAGAATATTCAGTCCAGTTTCGTCTGTGAGAATGGAGCCAGAATTTCTATAAAATATATGTCAACATATTATAAACCCAATCCGCTAAGGTACATGTCAAAAAAAGGTGTACCCTATCCAAATAGAATTTATCTAACACATTTAGAGATGAGGTGCCACTGGATATTTTGAAATGTAATTTGTTACAACAGACTAAATCAGGGGGATATTTTTCAATAGCTACAGGAAAAGCATTTAAGAGGACACATCCTAATCATGGTGGAAGGACGGGTGCCTGTGTAAGAGGCGTCCTTGTCCCTCTCCTACAAGGAAAGAGCTCCTGCCCAGCTGCGTGGGGGCAGTGAGCACGGAGCCTCCTGCCGTCTGGCCCTTCATGTTGGCCTTAACAGCAGAGGTGTCTCTCCCTGAGATTAGGCCAATCTGGGGGAAATCTCATCTTGTAACTGAACTGGGAGGACAGTTAACATCTTGGCCATCTGGGCCAACAAGAAACAACTCCTGCCCTAGAGTTCACGCACAGACTGACCAAGCTTTGTTGGGCCTGATCACAGTTCAGCTTCTCTCTCTGCCCAATCGTTACTGTCTCCCCTTTACACATTTTGTTCTCTCATAATCGTCCCTCACCAACACTCCAACTTAGCATCTACTTCTAACCTGTGACACGATGCACAATACATAGCATCTACTAAATACTAAATACTGTATTTAAAGGCTTAAAATATTCTCTTTTTTTTAGCCAAGAATAAGACATGAATAGTTGTCATCACCCAATGCTATTCAGCATTATTTTAGAGTTTCTAGAGAGGAAAGCAAAGTAAGAAAAGTAAGTTTCAAGGCCTTTGATCCTTTTGATAAAGGATGAAATACATTTCTCAGTAAAGCAGATTTAAGAGATTCTGTAGACAAAGTTTTCAAATGAATAGGAGAGTTCACTGAGGTTGCTAGATACAAGATAAAACACAAAGATCTAAAGTTCTCCTAGATACAGCAACATCAATTAGAAAGAAAAGTTTCAAAGATGATTTCATATAATAGCACAGAAAATAAAGTAGCTAATAATAAATCTAACAAAAAAAGATGTTGTGGGAAAAAAATTAAACCTCTTTTTAAATAATATAAAAGCCAGCTTAAATAGGCAGAGATACAGAGCTACACGAACTAATGCTAAAAATTCATATGCAGGTATAAAGGGGAAAAACTGCCAAAACAACTTCACACAATAAAGGAAGGATTAGAACATTCCTACCAAGACCTTTTATAATTAAAATCATGTGATATTGGTACAGAAATAGAGAAATAGATCTCATGGACATCTCTGAGGTCCAAATACAAATTCTTTCGTGTCTGTCCAAGAAACCTTTGAAAATTAGTGAGAGTAGAATGCACTGTTTAGTTAATGATTCAGGGACAATTGGTAAAATAAATTCCAGGTAAATTAAAGACTAAATGTGAAAAATGAAACTAAAACTTTTGCTAGAAAATCTAGAATCCCATTATGATTTGAAAATAGGGAAGAATTTTTTTAAAATAAGACACAAAGAACAGAAACTTTGAAAAGGATTAATTTAATTCCATTAAAATCTTTAAAAATCTGGAAGAAATGATATACGAAGTAAAGAGGCATATCACAGACTGAGAAGAGATATATATAAGTATAGGATAACAAAATCCAAAATAAGTAACTTCTAAAAGTTTTTTTTTAAAAGACAATGAGTCTTGTAACACTGAAAAAATAAAAGTATTTGGGGGAAAAAAATTAAAAAAAAATAAAAGAAAACCAACGCCATAGAAAAATAGGTGAATAATATGTATAAAAAATTAATGTGAAAGGAAATCCAAAGACCCAAAATATGAAATTATTAATAATCTCACTAGCAATCAGAGAAAAATAAAATTACAATCAGAAAGAAAACAAAAACTGGCCTCAGATGGACAAACTCTAAGTTCTCACTATATCAAGTGTTAATAAAACTGTAAAGCAATAAATGTAGTTATAGGTTAAATTTGTGTAACCAAACAGGCAATATGTAATCACGTTAAAGACACAAGTCTTCCACTTCCTGCAATTTCATCTTTAAGTCTTTATTTATGAAAAATTCAGACATATATTCAAACCACACTCACATCCCCCTCACCCCCAGTGTGATTAAAGCTCTACCTTGAGTAAGTGTAGTCGAAGACAGAAATGAAAGAAAGAACTCCATTATTGACCTCACAATACTAACAAAGATTACAAGTAAAGACTATGAAAAGTTGTATGTTGGTAAGTTAGGTAACTCAGATGAAATGCATTCCTATAAAGATATAGTAGAAATTACTTAAAAATTAAAAACAAAACTTTTTAAAAAGTAAGCTCAACATAAAATGCACTTCCTAAAGTGATCAAGGAGGCTGATGTCTTCTATTTAAAAATAAGAAGCAACTTAAAAAAAAAATACAAACTGAGACAGACTGAAGAAGAAAGAAAATCTAAACAGACCTGTAACAGTTAAATTACTGAATTAGCAACTGAGACATTTAGAAAGTGCCGCAACCTAGATGACCTCACTAATGAATTTTATCGAATAATTAAAGAATTATCATTAGTCCTCATGAAGTCTTCCAAAAATTAGGAAAGAGGGGACCCCTTCTCAAGTCATTCAGTAAGGCTAACATGACCTTCATTGCAAAACCAAACGTGACAAGAAATAAAAAATACTGAATATGCCTTATGACTAATGATATAAAAATATGTAATAAGATAATAGCAAACTATGTCTAGCAGCACATAAAGAGAATTAGACACTGTGACTAAGTGGGATTTGTCCCTGGAATTCGAGGTTTGTTTAACATCTGAAAATCAATCACTTTGATATCCCATATCAAAAGAATGAAGGACAACATCTACATGATCATGTCAGTATTGCATAAAAAGCATCTGACAAAATTCCACACCATCCTATGATAAAAAAAATTATAAAATAAGAATAAAAGGAAATTCCTCAACTGATAAAAGACATCTATAATAAATCCACATCTAACATAATGTTCCATGATGAAAGAATGCTTTTCCCATAAGGCCTTCAATGAGACAAGGTAGTCTGTTCTTGCCTCTCCTCTCTTATTCTGTTCTATTCTATTCTATTGCAAGTTCTATCCAGGACAATCATGCAAGAAAATGAAATAAAAACCATCTATATTGGAAATGAAGTTGTAAAACTAACTCTATTTTCATATAAGATATTTTATATTAAAAATTCCAAGGGGTCTGCAAATAAAACCTGTTAAAACTAATAAACAAGTTTAGCAACATTGCAGGATACAAAAGCAATATACAAAATCTATTTGTATTTCTAGTTGCTAACAACAGGCAATTAAAAATTAATTCAATAAAACAATTCCATTTATAATAGTATGAAAAAGAATAAAATATTAAAAGGCATTAATTTAATAAACTAAGCATAAGACATACTCCGAAAACTATGCTTGAAATAAATTAAAGATTTATTTATTTATTTGACAGAGAGAGTGAGAGAGAGCACAAGTGGAGTAAGGGGCAAAGGGAGAAGCAGACTCCCTGCTGACCAGGGACCCCGATGCAGGCCTCGATCCCAGGACTCCGGGATCATGACCTGAGCCAAAGTCAGATGCTTAACTGACTGAGCCACCCAGGTGCCCCAAATGAAAAATGATCTAAATGAATGAAGAGATGCCCCATGTTCATGTATCAGAAGATTTAATATTGTTAAGAAGGTGATACTAAGTTAAACTATAGTTTCAACACCATATCTATCAAAATACTAGCTGAGTTTGTTTTGCTTTGTTTGTTTTCTTTTGTTTTGTTTTTGCAGCAGTTGAAAAACTGATTTCTGTGGAGATGCAAGGGACCAAGGATAACCCTCTTAAATATGCCAACAAACCAGAAGCAACTGAAGATAAAACACAAATTGGACTTCATCAGAATTAAAGAGTTGTGTGCTGAAAATTATACCATCAATAAAGTGAAAAGACAGCCTGTGGAAAGGGAGAAAATTAGCAAATCATACCTCTGATAAGAATTTATATATGCCATCCATAACAAACTCTTACAACTCAATAATCAAGAGATAAATAATACAATTAACAATTGATCACAGAATCTGAATAAACTTCTCTCCAAACAAGACAGCGAAATCACCAAAAAATCACATTCAAATTGCCCAACATCATTAATTATTATCGAATCAAAACCACAAGGAGGTGCCCCTACATACCCACCAGAATGGCTACCATCTGAAAGACAAACAATAATCAGCGTTGGCTAGGGTGTGGATGGAACCCGCACGCATTGTTGGCGGAAATACAAAAGGTTGCCCTTGCTGTGGAAAACAGTCTAGCATCCCCTTGAAATATTCAACATAGAGTTACTGTGTGACCCAGCAGCCTCTCCAAGAGAAATGAAAACATGTACAAAATGAAAACATATACAAAAATTTGTATACAGCTGACCCTTAAATAATGCAAGAGTTAGGGTCATAGACCCCCATGCAGTAGAAGATCCATGTATAACTTTTGACTCCCCCCAAACTTAACTACCAGCAGGCTACTGTTGACCAGAGGCCTCGCCAAAAGCCTAAACAGTTGGTTAACACATTTCGTATGCTGCATGTATTATGTACCATATTCTCACAACAAAATCAGCTAGAGGAAAGAAAACAGTAAGAAAACCATAAGGAAGAGAAAATACGTTGACAGCCGTGTACAATAAAAAATCCATGTGTAAGTGGACCCACACAGTTCAAATCCACGTTGTTCAAGGGTCAACTGTATGGACGTATACAGCAGCACTACTTACAAAAGCCAAAGGTGGAAACAACCCAAACGTCCACGAGCTGGTAAATGGGTAAACTAATACAGTACATCCAGACAATAGAATATTATTCAGCGGGGAAAAGGGATGAAGTTTTGACATGTGCCGCAACATGGAAGCAGCTTGGCAAACGTGCTAGGTGAAGGAAAACAGTCACAGAAGACCACATATTGTCCGATTTCATTTATGCAGAATGTTCCGAATTGTGACGAAAGTGGGTCAATGGTTGTCAAAGCCTGGGGGGTGAGATCTGGTAGGCACTGGATTTCTTGCTTGGGGGACGAAAATGTAGAAGTAGATGGGGTTGATGGTTATACAGCTCTGAATGTGCTTTTAAAAAAAACATCGAATTGTACACTTTCAATGAGTGAACTATACGCTATGCAAATTAAATCCTAATAAATGTTTATAGAAAATACAATACAAAAACAATAAAATAAATGTTTACAGAAAATACATCTCATTTAGCAATCAGACGACACACTGAAAGTCTTAAATGTTCAGCAAGAGACCATACATATTTCATGGGCATGGACCTCCAGAATAAGAGAATTAAAACCTCTGTGGAGAAGGACTGCAGGAATTCGGAGACTGTCCAACCCCAAGGGTAGCGAGGTAAATAATGTGAGAGCAGAGGTCATGGAGGGCGATGGCTTTAACTCAGTCTATTTCTTTCTTAGAGAAACTGAGCGCTGACACATGTTAACCTAGACAGTCACCCATGGCGGTGGCTCTTACGTACTTCCACGTTTCTTTCATCTTCCTATTCAGAGCCAGCGCTCCCACTCCCCGGCATCCATGGCCATCCTTCTGCCATATTTGTCTCCCTAGTTCTTATCATTTGACACACAGATTTACGTATTCGACTGCTGTCCCCTATCATCCCCTGGAAGCCAGTCTCCACGGGGACAGTGATTTGTGCTTCTCATTCTATGTTCTATCCCTTGCCTAGAAGAATGCCTGGCACATGATGGGTTCCCAATAAATATATGTAAAATAATAAATAAAGTTTGAAAACAGAAGAAGAGACAAGAGAATATTCTATGGTATTCCTGGTCTGGTTAACTTTAAGTAGGATGCAAATTATTGATTCCTGGGACGTTGGGTAGAATTCACCGGTAGGAATGTCTATGTCAAGAGCTTAAGGCTCTGAATCCCTGGAAATGAGTGAGGGATTGTGAAATAAATGTTTGTTAAACAGAACTTGAACCGGTAAGGGTTAGATATGTATTTCACTTGGGATGAAAAGCAATTATTCTTTTGGCTCCTTGTCTGAGGCAGCTCAGCGTGTGCATTTCCCAGCACCCCCCACACATGGCTGATTTCCCTGATGAAAACACGGCCCTGGAGTGAAGACATCGGCTTTGTCTGATCAGTTTCATTTTATCCAGAAAGAAAAATATAAATGTAGCATTGTCGCTTTATCTTTGGATAAACGTCTTACCGAGATCCTATCTGCACAGACGCGTGAGTCCCCGAAGCGCTGACAAGTGTGGGTGGACGCGTGTCGCTGACGGTCTCTGCCCAGTGCTCCGCACAGACGGTCGATACGGCAGGTCCCCTCCCCTCCCACTGAAAGCAGACTCGTGACACCACGTGCATCAGAATGATGTCCAGCTGTCCCTGTGTGTCCAGTGTGGGGAGCACATCCTCCCGTACACAAACCAGCAATGTGCCTCATGCCTCGTTTTAGAAAAAGATAAAACACAGGACCTCAGTCTTCCAAAAACACACGCCCGGGGGCTAGGTGGCTGCGGAATGGAGACTCTGGCATGTAAAGAACTCATTTTACGGGTAAGTGGTGTCTCTGTTCCACTGGTTCTGGGTCCAGCAGCATCTGGGAGGAAAGTATACAAGCGGAGACTGTAATTCAGTATCTCTTTTGGAGCAGCTGGAAACACGCAGCTCAGTAAATTATTTTTATAGGGTGACTCTTCCATTCTGCCACTTTTGGCCATTTGCATGTGTCCCAGCTGCAGACCGAGGACCCATAAAATCTGCCCCTCTCCTTCCCTCACCCTACACTTGATATTGCTTAAGAAATTTGACGGAATTGCGGTTGGAAATTCGGCGTCAACGGTCGCCAGTCAAATGGGGTCCGAGCTTCCCCAGGAGGAATCGGGACATGCCCACGGGCGGTGCAGGGGGCAGGCTGGGTCCTCGCCAGCTCTGGTCCTGGGGGGCACTCCAGGAGCCCCAGCCTGGAACCTGGAGGTGGGCCGCCCGAGGCAGTGCTGCAGGGGCCCGGCCAGTGGGCGGGGGGCGGGGCGAGGTGCTTCCCCCACCCCGGGGCCCCTGCAGGGCCAAAAGCTACTCGCTCAGTTTACAGCAACCGGAGCTGTCCTCCCAGAGCAGCCCTGGACTGTGCATTTAGAAGGGGCACAGAAGCTCAGGTCCCACGTCTCTGAGACCCCGAGGAGGTGACCATGGAATTTAACACTCCCCACGTACTGCTGACGGCACAAGAGGGAGCTCTCGAGATTTACACTGGGAAACAAGGGTCCACCGGGCCTCCCGGGCTGACCACTCCCCTGCCCATGGGGGGCCTGGCCCAGCCTCCTCTGCCTTCAGAGGCACCAGCTCTGACCAGCCAGTGTGTGTGCGGAAGGATGAACCCCAGGGTGGCAAGACTCGGGATTGCTTCCTGTTCCGGGGCCGCGGGCCACCCTCGAAGCGCAGTGGCTGAAAGCACCGGGCATTTTATCAGAGCTCGTGGGGTCGAGGCCAGGAAGCAAGCAGGGCGCCGCGGCAGATGGACTTCTGTTGCTGGGACAGCTGGGGTCCTCGGAGTCACTCCGCCGGCGTGGGCCTTGTGTCGGCGATGGCCCTGGTGGCCAGGGCGGGTGTCTCGGATAGAGGGCTTCTCTGTGGCACCTCAGGGCTCCCAGGAAGCACGTCCCAAGAGAGCAGAGGCCGCAGGTCTCCTAGAGCCTGGTGGGCCCAGCCCGGCCGCCTGCGTGCTCTGATGGGCCAGGAGGCAGCGTACATCCTGGGGGCCCGAGGCCCGCACAGAGGGACAGACAGGCCGGGAGCCTTGCCCCATCTGCCCTCCATCTGGTGGGAGCCTAGTCCCCCGTCTGTCCTCTGGCTTGTGCCTGCCAGGCCACACGTGCGGGAGCGAGCCAGCAGTGCTCCCAGAGCCGGGACTTAGGAAGACGTGCGCCTGCCGGAGGGGCTTCCCTGCACCCCCGCCCCCCCTCCTGTGACTGACAGCCACCAGCGTGGGTCCTGCCCGGGGACCAAGGCCCCTGGCCCCACCGCGCCAGGCTGAGCGCCGGCCGCCGGAGCCTCTGCACCCCACCCCCCTGGTGGAAACCCGGGTCAGAGTCGGCAGGCCCTTTGATGCACTTAAACATAACTGCCCGGGCCGCTTTTATGGTCAGGTCTCTTCGGGGCACGCCGTGCGCACTGAAATCCACCCTTTAGAAACGCACAGTTAGAGGAGTTTGGTCAGAGCCGGCACCGGCACGGACAAGATGCGGAAGGTTCCCGTCGTCCCCAGAGTCCGACCCCTGTGTCTGCGATCTGTGCGCCCCCCGCCGTTCTCTCCCCGGGGCTGGGTCCCGTCCGGAAGGTCTCACTGGTGGCACCACGCTCCGGGCCACTCGGCGGCTCTTGCACTCGGCACGTGCTCCAGATGTCCTCAGAGGGCGGCAGGTGCCTCTGGCGAGTGGAGGAGGGGACCGCGGTGCGCTCCGATCGCTGCTCTCCCCGCCCAGGATCTCGGGGTCGTCCCGGTCAGGGGCTTTTGTGAACAAAGCTGCTGTGAGCATCACAGATGGGTCTTTGCATCCGTGTTTCTTTCTATCCTTTTATTTCTCCTGCACAACTACGTGGGCGTGAGACTGACGGGCTGTGTGTGTGTGTGTGTGTGTGTACGTGTTTAACAGCTTCATTTCGGCCGAGTTTGCCTGCAGTAAAATGCACCCCGTGCAGGGGGGACGGCGTAGCCGCGTCTCGCTCCGGTGGGGGAGCGATGCTGCGGTCCCCACGGTCGGGGTTTCGAACGTCTCCCTCCCTGCGAGCTCCTGCCGCCTGCGCCCGGTGACACGTCGGTCCCGCTCCAGCCCCGAGCAAGCCCAGCTCTGCTCTCCGCGCCCACACGCAGCCCTTTTCTGGGCCTTCCTTAGAAACAGCATCGTACCCCGTGTGGCTTCTGCATGTGGCATCTTTCCTGTAGTGTGTGTTTGAAATTCATGCGTGTCGTGGCACTGACCAGAACTTTCTCCCTTTTTACTGCGGAGTAGGGCTCCGCGGACCGGTGATTTTGATTACCGCCTGTTGATGGACGTTTGGATGGTTTCCAGGCCGTCCGCAACCACGTACAAGCCTCTGCGTGGACGTCTGTTTCCATTTCTCTGCAGCAGCTCCCGAGGAGCGGGGTGGCGGGGCCAGATGTAGCCTGTGCTTAAATCGTATGATTTCTTTTCCCGAATAACTCCCATCGGTGCCGCCACCGTCTACCGGGTTAGGTGGCAGGAGTCAATGTCCTAATTCTCTGGTGCTTTGTCCCCGGGGAAAGTGCATTTAGCATCTCAGGAGGCCAGTCCTGGCCGTGTCCACGGAGACCAGAGTCGTCACAGGCTTTCTGAAGAGATGGCTTTCTGAGGTCCACCGTCAGGACCCCGGCCAGAGCTGGGACCTCTCTAGAGGACATTCACAGGCATTTTAGGCCAAGCCCACCCCAGGTCCCTGGGTCCAGAAAAAATCAGCAGCAGAGGGGCTTGTCAGGACCTCAGTCAAAATTCTCTCTACCCCCTGCCTCAGTTTCCCTTTGCACCTCTGGACCCTTATGTCCATACTAGCCATGGAGAAATGGAAAGTGTGCAAAGGCCCTGCTCGAGTGGATTTCCACGGCACCGGCGAGGGCTCGTTTCAGCAAATAGGTTCCTTTTGAAAAGGACAAATGTCCATTGAAATGGTTGGCTTCTTGGAGCCTCAGGTGGGATTACCTTAGCAAATACAACAAAAGACATTGAAGTCTCTCGTCTTTTGATTCAGAATGAGCAAGAGGACACCATGCCACAGAAGGCTCTGTGCTAAGACTGGTGTGAGGTCTTCAGAGAGCTAACTATAAGGGGGTATCTGCATTATTTTTAATTTAATTTAATTTTTTCAGTGTTCCAAGATTCGTCGTTCATGCACCACACCCAGTGCTCCATGCAATACGTGCCCTCCTCAATATATCTGTATTTTTAAAGAAAAGAGTCCCTAGGTAATCTTTTGTGCACATGTCATTTGAATGATGGTTAAACCTTTTTTTTTCCCCAGCCACCTGGAGATTTGGGGTTGTTTGTTTCTACACAGTATAACACAGCGGGCCCTGACCAAGACCAATGCTATTTACACGAGCACTAAACACATAAAATGCCTTGAATTCAGGTAACCAAGGAAATGAACCATCATTTACAAGAACACTACTATACTTTAAAAGCCGTAAAGAAGACATAAGTAAGTAGAAGAGATCATAAGTTCATGGATAATAAAACAGTGTTGCAAACTGAGAAATTGCCCCAAACGGATCTAATTTTTGATAACAATTCTAATCAAAATCTTGGAATTTTTCATGGAGCTTTGTAAACTGAATCGGAAATTCATATGGGAAAGCAAAAAAGAGCAGCTAAGACACCCTGGAAGAAGGACTGAGCTCGTGGGACACCCGGCCACACAGTGAGAGTCTCAGCACAGTAAGAATGGACAGCGGGGAGCTGGGGCGCGGGGGACGGCGCCCCCGGGAGGAAGTGGCCAGAAGCACACCCACACATCCACGGAAACTCTGCAGCCCACGGGGGATGAGATGGACATTTTCCTTTTTTTTTTCTTTTTAAGATTTTATTTATTTATTTGAGAGAGAGCACGATGGTGGGAGGGGCAGAGGGAGAAACAGACTCCCCGCTGAGCAGGGAGCCTGACCCCGGACTCGACCCCAAGACCCGGAGATCATGACCTGAGCTGAAGGCAGACGCTTAATCGACTGAGCCCCCCAGGTTCCCTGAAGATGGTCATTTTCATTCAATGATCCCGAGCAAATGGTTCCACACAGCTTTTAAAAGTTGAAATCGCCTCTCAGCCATTACAGGGAACTAGCTATATTTTTACTCAATGTTATAACTTAAAAGCATAATTAATCAATAATCTTTTACTTATGAGGGGTGCCTAGTGGCCTCAGTTGGTTAAGGGTCTGCCTTGGGCTCAGGTCATGGTCTCGGGGTCCTGGGATCGAGCCCCCTGTCGGGCTCCCTGCTCAGTGGGGAGTCTGCTTCTCCCTCTCCCTCTGCCCTCCCCCTCACTCATGCTCTCTCTCTCTTTCTCTGTCTCTCAAATTAAAAAAATAAAAACCTTTATAAAAAATAATAATCTTTTACTTATGGAAATGTGTTTAGTAAGGCCATGGACAGAATGAGGCGGGGGGGCAGGGAGGGGCAGGGAGGATGTGATCAAGGAGGGATAGTCAGGGGCTGCCCCCAAATCTCTATCCCATAAGCAAGGCGACGGACAAGTTGCTGTTAATTATGTTGTTCTTCAAGCCTTAGATAGTTGAGATGTATTTTCTTGAATGTATAAAATAATTCAAAACAAAAATTTTAAAAGAAAATGGCCAGCTCACTCTAAGAAATGTTTTGGGCCCCCTGCCATTTCCCTCTTGTGGAGAAAGAGACAGTAAGCAAACAAAATGCGAGCAGAACGTATTTGGTGGTTTGAGTGTTTCTGTACCTTCCAAACCATCAGAAAACATTTTGCATAAATGCTGAAGGACTGAAGTATTTAGAATCACCATCTATATACCCACACTCTTCCTTCTGAAACTAGTTAATTCAAAAATGATTTTTAAAATGTGATTTAAATAATCTTCTATCATGAGCAACGTGCCCGGCTGGGGCTCTGCGCACACGAGCTTCCATCGGCTCTGTCCTCCTACCATCTGAACGTCTCCAGCTTAGAAGATGAGGTCAGGCTGAGCCGACGGCAGGGCTGAGTTCCACTGATGAGAGATGCTGGAGACAGGCCGGTGGGGGACATAAAACTCCCTTTGGTACCTGCACGATTGTAGCCCATCACTTGATGAGTGCCACATGATTGCACAGACACACAATGAACTGACTGAGCGACGTGCAAAGGAGATACTCGGGAGAGGGGCAGACTTTGACGGTTCAGAGGGATGCCTTCCGGAAAGGCACGATGGGACTCGGGGCCCTTTGCTCATCCCAGAATGACAGCAGCAAAACTCAAAACTATTTGAGCAACCCAGCAACCTCGGGTGAAGTCAGATGAGAGGCAGCAGACACTGACCCGGAAAATGTGCGTCAAGATTTCAGGTACCAGTGGGTTTCCACGTCACGGACAAGTGCGAGATGTCGTCTCTCACAGATGGTGGGCTCGGTTGACTTCACACCTGCGGAATCATATGGAGAAGAGCTTAAGGCCACGATAAAACCAAATACCACGGCCAAGTCCATTGGAAAGTTTAAAATGCTCCCCAACTTCATGAATATTTAAAAACCGATCCCTAGGTGTTTCATTCATTTCCTACCAATGGCAGGCTGCGGGAGGCAGGGGGTCCCTTGGGGCCCGGGCTGTGTCCCCTGTGAACACCCTCAGAGAAGAGAGTCCAGGAAACCTCATTCTGGAGAAGAAGAGGGGGCTTGGGCTGAAGATGAGACCTGAGCAGAAGCTTGGAGTCAGACGGAAGTGCCCAGAAACAACACAGGAGCAGCACGAAGTGAGTGAAGATAAGTGAGCTCTCCGAACACCTCTCGGAAGCTGGCGCACCTGTCCACCGCAGTCCCCCCCTCCGCAGCCACACAAGGCCTTAGGCTGTGTAGAACCTCAGGGCAGAGCCCCAGGAACAGCCGCGGAAGCATCCTGGGGCCACAGGGCAAGTGCCTTTGTCCAATTCCTGTATGGAAGGTTTGACGCGTGAAGGAGAGCATCTGCCCCTCCCTCCCCTTGGCATCTCCCCGGGTGACAGGGGAGCCAGGCCGACCCAATCGTGCCACCGAGGGGACTCATCTGAGACCCTGCGGTTGGCGCACCTTCCCATTTTAACGGATGCTGTGGGATGTGGGGTCGAGTCCGGATTTGTGCCCCGATCTGATGTGCCTGATCTGATGTGCCTCTGAGCTTCCAGGACACACTGAACTGAGGACCCATCCACAGAAGACAGACAAGACTCCTGCTGTGCAGGGACCCATCGTATGAGAGCGAGGGCCAGGGAGCGCTATGGAAGCATGCCAGGAGATCCAGGAAAGCTTCCTGGAGGAGGTGATGCCGAGCTGGGAGCGAACGGACAGGTACAAGTTCTCCGAGCCAACAAAGGAGACACTGTGGGCAGAGGTCCAGACCAAAGCTCCAGAGGCCAGAGGGAGCATGGCCCGCTGTGGAGATGGCTGTGATGTGGGCTCGAGGTGACTCACGTCAGGTGTCTGTGCCACGAGGCTGGAACAGGAAGCAGGTCAGGCGGGCTTCCTGGTTCAGAGGACGGCCCTGGAGGCAGAGCGGGCATGGTGTTGATTTCCCCGATCCTGAGCCTCCTGACCGGCGAGCAGTGACGTCACCGGCACCTGTCTCACCAGACGGTTGTGCAGACTAGATGAACCCATGCGTCTCCGTGTCGTCGATGCGTGACCACGCGGGTGCTCCGTCTCCGAGATGTCGACCGTCGTGGTGGCCACGGCCCTGCTCCCCGTGAGGGAGCTTGGCTTGGTCTCACGGTGTGAAGGAGAACCCGGTGAGGGAGACGTCGTGCCCACACTGGTGGCCGAGCTTCGAGGGCGGAGCGGGTGAGGGAAAGTGGGCGGAGCGGCCGCTACTGTGACCTACGAGACAGGGCCCCACTCTGCACTGGCGACGGGGCTGGAATGAACCTCCGTTTGCACTGAGGACTGGCGGAATTGGGCAACTGCTTCCATCCGAGGGACTGTCGCAGAGGGAGGAGCCCAAGGACACCTCGAAGTCGGGTCTTGAGTAACGTGGTGGGCGGTGGTGCGAGCCCCTCGATGAGGGACAGTGGAAGGGGGCAGCACCGCCAGGGGGCCGCCGGGGGGTGGGCAAGGCAAAGGGAAGGAACCCGCATGCTGGGGGGGTTCCTTCTGCACTAGGCTTCTTGGGTTTGCGGGGCTGCCTGTGATGTGGTTTTTGGAACGTAGGTGAGGTTGTTGGGGTCCGGAGCCAACAGCCAAGAGAGAATTCTTGCCACATCTTTGGTGCAAGATGGTAATTTTATTAAAGCTCAGGGACGGGACCCACGGGCAGAGAGAGCTTCTGCCCCCCACACCTCCACCCGGGATTGGGAGGAGCGACTGATTATAAAGATAAGGGAAATAAAGATAAGGGAGTTCCAAAAGGACTTTCATCTGCCGAAGGAGACTCGCCAGACACCCGAGGCCTGGCTATTGCCAAGCTAAGGTTGTCTTTCCCTCTGGCGCGGCGCTTGCATTAGGACGTTGGGGGCTTCCTGGAGGGGCTTCCTGGAGGAACGTTATACTCCGTCTGCCTCCCGTACTCGTCAATGGGCTGCAGGGTATAAAGGACATTTAATTTTATCTCCATTTCCTTCTGCCTTTGTTTGCCACCTCCACCGGACTGTCAGTGCCCAGGAGCTCTACCCAGGAGCGAGGTCTGGCCTGAGCCCGCCGGCAAACCCTGGTCTACGCAGCAGGGACCAGGTTCGCCGAGCACAGCTGCCCATGTGTTGGCTCGCCTGGACGGGATTCGGATGGAGCCAGTTTTCCCCGTGAGATGTCCCTGCCAGCACCGCGTGATCCTCAGGAAAGTGGGCCAGTGGGTTCCCTGAGTCCGCCAGCTTCCTGAGAAGCGTGCGTGTGTGTGATACATCAAACGGTATTCAATAGCTATTAGGATAACTGCATTTCTCCTTCTCTAGCTTAATTGGGGATTAGCTGCAATCCCTCTGTCCTTCGTTCCCGTCTCCCGGCATGACTGATCCACGAAGCACGGCTCACGGTGAGCCCCCCACCCCCACCCCATAACTCTAAGGGCATCAACTACATCCATCTTTCCAAAGAAAATTACTAAGTGCTTATTTATTGTGGGCCCAGACAGGCTCACCAGCTATCATCCCCAGAGCGCGCCCCAGGAAAGAAGACGAGCCCCCTGGCAGGGCGGCTATCGATCCTCCCCAGCTCCCGGCTGCCCGATCCAGCTGGCGAGCGGGGGGCGGGGGGCCGATGGGCGGCTCGGGGACCTCGTTAGCGGCAAAATGGAGGAACGGAGCTTCCACTGAGAGGGAGGCTTGCTGTGGCGTGTTTAGCTGTCCCTGGATTTATGGGTCTGCAGTTGCTAACCTTCTATAGAATAATCATTGCTCCTATTACAGGGAGAGTCTATTTTTAAAAGTTGCAGAAAGCTCTTTGAATACAAAACAGCGTGCGATTCTTCGGACTGATTTATTTATAAGGCAGTATGTTTTTTCTTTCGTCGTTTTGGACAGGCGCTGCAAAAGTGAGGGAGGAATGTCTGGGGAGCAAAGGGATAGCTCCACGGACCTTCACTCCTGACGCGGGGTGGGGACTCAGCCGTGTTCAGCATGGATGGTGAATTGCTAAGCGGTCCCCTCTGGGAAGAGGGGCTGCCTTGAGGACTCTGTGGGCAGTGACACTACAGCCCCCAACCGCCTGGGCAGGTGTCTTGGGCTTTTCCACTACCTGGCGGGTCTCTGACCGGTTTTCCACTTCCATGGCCCTGGGTGGGTCTGTAGACCATTGCTTATTATCTCCTTCTCTTTCTTTACATTCTGACACCAGATGTGGGTGCTGCTGCGAGGACCCTGGGTTCATGTCCCTCTCATTGGACTGGTCGGGGGCTGACGCTGCCAACCAGAGCCTCGCCTCTTTGATTCATTCTACAAATTCCCATCGAACAACGTCTGTGTCCAGAGCACCTGCTCTAGGTGCTGCGATGTACACACGGGGAACAGAGGTTCACGTCCAGCAAGGGAATCAGAGCTCGTTCACTCAAGATCGGCGTGTTTAAAACGATAAAAGGCGTCCAAGTGGAGCGGAGGGGGCTCTGATGGTGGAGGGGCACACGTGGCTCCAGAGTTTCTCTGGGCCGGGTTGTACTTGTCAGATACGTCGTCTTGCCAGTGTCGCAGAGGACACCCAGGGCGGGAGTGGAGCGGCTCGGTGAGAGGGACCGCGCAGGGTGTGGGGCTCCCGTTGCCTCCTCTCCAGTGCCCTCGCCAGCCAGATGTGCGGCGTGCCGATGAAGGCCGCCCTTGTTTCTGGGCCCATGAGGGGCAGGACTGGGAGGCCCAGGGCCCACCGCACACTTTGTGCCCGGGGCCTGGGTGCTATGGCCCCTGAGCGTCTCCTGGTCATCAGGATGTCCCAAAGCGAGTGAAAAAAGCGTTCATGAGGTTAAAGATGTTCTGCTCATCTCCCTTCACAAGCCTTACCTGGTGCTGTATTTTTGACGTTAATGCCCAGACATGCCGGAGATATCAGATATTTGAGCTTTACTCCAGCTTCACTGTCCAAAATAGATCCTGACAGAGTTATTTACAAAACTGCATTGCTTGAGGATATATTTTATGGTGCATATGTGGTGTATCTAAATTTTTCTACAAGAGCACGCCATCTTGTGATGTCATCTCTCAGTGAAACTTAACAAAAGCTTTGGAAATATGTGGGGTCCTCACTGTTTTTCTTGAACTGGATTGTACTTTGAAATCCCAAAGCCTGGGACTTCTGTAGTACAGGAGGGAGCGAGCCCTGCTCAGGGAGTCCTCCTGGGAGGACTGTCCCTCTTCCCCGCATCGTCATCTCCCCTAGATCATCAGAGCTATTGGCCCACCCCCTGCTGCTGGAAGGGCTCCAGAAGAGCAGCTGCTTCCTCACTTCCTGCGGCCCAGCCCGGCTCATGCTGCCCAAATCTCACAGTATTTTCATCCCAAGGCCCAGGTCACGGCCCCACTCTTGTCCTGACTGGTCTGAAATGTTGGACAAAGGTCTTCAGTTCCCTGGAAGAAGTCTGGGCCCCAACAACACGCTGCCATGCCTTCAACCGAAGATACTCGGATCATGTGTGACAGAAACACGTTCTGCTTTATTTGTGTTTGTAGCATTTTCCAGTTGTAGCAGATAAGAAATTTGTAGTAATTATAGAAAAGTAACTTTAAAATTACATGAAATAACTCAGCTGTCATTGATGAATGTCTGGAGGCAAAGTGCAGACGACTCCGTAAGTGAAGAACTCTGGGGGGACCCAGTCCTAGGAGGGCCCCTGCTTATTGTGAAATTTACCTCCAGGAGCTCCACCAGATTCTGACAGTAAATACCAGAGAAAATCCCCTCAGGCTTCCAGCGTCAGGAGGAGAAAAGGAATCATTCTGAAATGTGAGAGCACTATGTTCTCCACGAGACCTGCTCTCAAGAAAAACTAGCTACCCAGAGCCTAACTGACCCAGGGAAGAAAAATCACCAAGTCCAGCCCACTCTAGCCAACCTGTCCCAGGAGAAAAAATTAGAAACACTTGTGAAGGTCTCCGTCCAGAGGCAGAGACTCACTAAAAGCCTGAGACCTAATCATGGCGCTACGGAACACTTCCCTCCCGCTGGTCTCACCACCACATCACTAACGGCCTATTTGCAGCAGTTGCTTTCCCCATGGTACATCATGTTCTGCTAGCAACAAAAACTACAAGGCATAGGAGAAAGCAAAAACAGTTTGAAGAGTCAGAGCAAACATCCGAACCAGACATGGTTTATTGAAGAGTTCAATACAATCAATAACTCTCTAGCCAGACTAAGAAAGAAAGAGAAAGTGAACAGAGATCACTAATATCAAAAATAAAAGAGAGGACATCACTACAGAGCCCATGGAAATTAAAAGGATGTGCAGGGATATTATAAAAACATTCTATGCCCACAAATTTGATAACCTACTTGAAGCAATTTTTTTTAAGACACAATCTGGCAACATTCATACAAGAAGAAATAGGTGATCTAAATGGGCCTATATCTATCAAAAAATTGAATCAATAATTAATTACCTTCCAAAACAGAAAGCTTCAGGCCCAGACGGGTTCACTAATAAACTCTACCAAAAATCTAAGGAGGAAATTACACCATTTCTTTACAGTATGTTTCAGAGGATAGAAACAGAGGGAATACTACCTAACTCATTCTGTTCTTATACCAAAATCAAAGACATTACAAGAAAACAACAGATCAGTATCTCTCACGAACATAAACACGAAACCTCAACAAATATTAGTAAATCAAATCCAACCACGCATAAGAAGCATTATACACTGTGACCAAGCGTGATTTATCACAGGTATGAAGGTTGAGGTCAACACTGAAAAATCACTTAAATGTAATCTATTGCATTAACAGGTGAAAAGAAAAAGCTCATGATCCTGTCAATAAATGCAGAGAAAGTATTTCATGTAATCTAACACCCACTCATTATTACAACTCTCAGTAAACTAGGAATAGAGGGGAATTTTCTAAACTTAATAAAAAATCATCTAAAACAACCTACAGCTAACATCACATTTAACGGTGAGGAACTCAGAGTTCTCCCACTAAGATCAGGAACAATCCCTCTCAACACTGCTTTTCCACATTATACTGGAAGTCTTGCTTATGCAATAAGGCAAGAAAAGGAAATACAACGTATATAGATGGTGAATGAAGACCTAAAATTGTCTTTATTTGCAGATGATGTGATCGTCCACATACATAATCCAAAAGAATTAACACCACCAACAAAAACCCTGCTGGAACTAATAAGCAATTATAGCAAGTTTTCAGGATACAGATTAACTTACAAGAGTCAATATCATCAACGAATACGTGAAATTTGAAATTAAAACCACAACATTTACAGGAGCACTTTAAAAAATGAAATACTTAGGTATGAATCTAACAAAACATGCAAAACATGTACAGAATTTTTATGAGGAAAATTATAAAACTGAGGAACAAAATCAAAGAAGAACTAAATGGAAGAGTTTCCGTGTTCATGGAGGGGAAGCTCGATATTGTCAAGATGTCAGTTCTTTCAACTTGATCTGTAGATTCAATGCAATTGGAATAAAAATTCAAGCATGTTATTTTATGGACATTGACTCTTCTTTTTTTTGACTCAACCTCTTTACCATACCTAAGTGCATTTCCTATACTGGGGATAGAAAGACTTGTAGCTAGTCATAGTTATTTACTTATTCATTTTTATAGTATCTTTAATGAGCACATTTTCTTGGTAATGTTGCCTTGATGTTTTCCTCTCCTGTATTGGAAGCTGTTGTCTTGGATACGAAAACACTGAAGCTGATAAATTGCATTTCACATTTAAAAGAATCTAAATTTCCGGCAGAGTGAACATTTATATAAGGTTCTTTGCCACAGGCGAAACTTTTTTCTAAGGGATTTAACGATTCTTTTTTTTCTCCCTGTAAAAAAGGAAGTTTTGATACATTTCAAATTATCCTCAGCTGAGGAATCTGACTTCACAATTATTCAGGAAACCTTAGTGTCGTATTATTCCAGCGACTTAGTGACTTACCACTTGCCTTCGCACTTTGGTCCCCGTGGGGTCCCGGTGAGCAAATCCCCCAGCTGGACAGAGGAGCGCGGCCCTCTGGTGGAGCAGCGGTGGGCAGGTGGCACGACGGTGGGGGGAAGGCTCCGGGCTGGCATCCCAGCTAATGCCACTTTGTCTTTCCGCTTGGATTTCCCCCCTTGCTCCTTCCTCCCAGTGTCTTTTGCTGGTTTCTCTTCTTGTCCCTGACTCCTGAGGCCAGAGTGCACGAAGGCATAGTCTTCAGACCTCTCTTCCGTCTACACTACTTCCGACTCATACTTCCAAGGGTCAGCGTAACATTTCCGCTCGAGTGTGTGACAGAGAGCTCGAACTCAGCCCGGCTGCACCCACGCTTCCACTTGCTCTGGACAAAACCCGACTGTCATCTGTGACACTTTGCTGTCTCCTGCACCCACATCTAACCCACCCACAAATTATACCTGCTCTCTCTTCCAAACATATCACAAAGTTGTCCCTTCCGACGACACCAACCGCTACCCCTTGCTCCTCTGTGACATATTCTCTACACAGGAGCCAGAAAGATTTTTAACAAAAGTCAAATCATGTCGCTAAGATGCTTAAACCCTATAAGAGCTCCTGACTTTACTCCAAGCGAAAGTCAAAGTCTGCAAACACCTAGAAGGTCCTTCAGCGATCTGTTATTCCCTGCTGCACCCGGCACCGCTGTCCTCATTCCTCGCGTGGCCCTGGCCACACTGACCTCCTGCTTTTTCTCAAACAATCCAGGCTCGGGCTGGCTCTGGCCTTTGTTCTGGGCATCCCTCTGCCTGGGATAACCTTCCTCTTTGCATTTTTTGACTCAGTTCATTATCACCATCAAGTGTTTTTCAAATGTCAGCTTCTCGATAAGGTCTACTTTCATGCTCCTACTTAACCTGTCTCTCCTGCTCTGCTTTTCTCCCCACCCAGGATTTGTCGCCTTCTAACATCATTTGTAATGAGCATGTGTAACCTTCCGGTACCGAGGAGCGCTCCAGAGGATCGGGTGTATTCGTGCTTCTCAAGGGCTTACGGCGGCCTTTGGCACAAAGCAGTCTTTCCGTAAATACTCGTTGCATGCATGCAGTCTGAACCGGATTCCGATCCCGGCTCTGATCGTCACCTTCTGTGTGAGTACGGGGGGCTGTTTAAACTCTCCTGACCTCAGAGTCTCCATCTGGAAATGGAGCCCCATGTAAAGGAACTCTTGCGAAGATTACCCGGGGTACCATTTGCAAAGTGTAAGCCTGGCGTCTGCCTTGGAGTAAGAGGAGAAGCTGTTCACTTGGCCTGCGTCCCGCTGGGTTCTCTTGCAAGGCACATTCTCTTTCGGAATAAGCATGATCTCACCCCTTGTCTGCTTCCTGTGGATGAGGAAGAGCCCATCATAAGCCCCGCCCCCCAGCAGGCGCTTGCTAAGCACTCTCCCTGCGTGACCCCATTCGATCTAATAACTACTGCAAAGTAGGCACCGCCATGAAACCCATTGCACAGATGAGGAACAAGGAGCACGGAGCCATTATGTTCCTCAGCCAGCTCTCAAAACCCGTCAGAGGGCTGCCTGCTTCCAGAGCCCCTAATTTCACCGTGAAACTTACCGCTTCTCTATCTGACCCACCCCGCACATCAGTTTCTACCAACGTCGACATCGTCAATGATTCTGTAGTCAGCACACTTGTCCTTATCTGATTACATATTTAGGATACATTCCCAAGAGTGAGATGCTTTTGAACATATTTGAGGTTCTTTGATGCTAGGTGCCAATTACCTTCCTGATTTTTTTTCACAATTTACAGTCCTATCAACAGAAAGTAAGAAATGTTCAATAAACATTATTAAAGACCATACCTGTTTCACCGAAAGTGTTTTCCATTATATGTTGTCAAATATTTATTTTTAAACCATAGCTTCATAAATAGGACTCTTATCAACATCTCAATGAATCAAATTCTTTGACTTTTAGGAATCCCCCCTCCCGCTTCGGATAGACTTCTTTGATCAAAAGCTCATGATTCACACTTCAAATTATTTTCCGGATGATGATGGCTCCTCTATCTTCCCCCATAGACTGAGGACCTACTCTATGCGACACTGTTCTAGGTCCTTCCTCTTGATGCCAGCTCCAAACTGGAAATGACTTCACTCTTCTCCATGCCTGGAAAAATCTTCATCACCTTTCACGACTCTTCTGTGCCACTGCCCTTGGGAAAGCCCCTCTTTCTCCAGGAAGACAGAGCCCCGACTCTCCTGCTTCAGCCCATCCCAGACCACACGCCTGCCCAGGCTGCGGGAAGCCCGGCGAGACCCAGAAATTGCGCCACGCCCACGGCCTCTTGCTGAGAAGACAGAGGTGAAAAGATGCACTTCTCAGATACCCGTGTTGGTGATGTGGGTGTAAGGGTTTCGTTTTCGTATCATTAGTTATTTTATTTTGCTGCTCTTCATCATTTGAGAATATTGAAATAAGAGATGAATATTTTCTATGAAAAAATAATGAACTTTCGTAGTACTTGGCTCTCTTTTTAAGACCTTATCTTCAACATCACTGTCTTCCCTGGAAACTCGCACGGTGGTCGTTTGCTGATCAGAGGAAGGTTCTTGCGGGAGGAAGCCCGTTCGTGGCCTTTAAGCTGCCCCGGAAGGCTGCACGTCTATGGCAGCCGGAGGTCAATGTAGCAGCGTGGGGTCACGGCTGCAGGTGGTGCCCACAGGGGAAGACCAGGGTGGGGTACCCCTCGCGGCTTGCGTGTTTGCGTCCCCTCCCCTCCTCTCCAACCACCATCCTTGTCTGTCTTCAGACGAAACGCTGGGGCTTTTTCACTCATGCTCTCCTGGAGAACACGGCCGATGGGCTGTGGTTCTGATCTTATTCACCCTCCATTTGGCCGATAAGTTCTCAAGATTAATTAAGGGCTCCCTGCAAATACTTGGTGGAGTGTGCAAAGCTTGCGGGGGGGGGGGGGAGTAAGACTGGAAGAGACGTGACTTTGCGCTCTAGCGCGGCATCCCGCCAGTCTCACTCCTGCAGCCCCGAGTTTAACTGGCTTCACGGCCGCTGCTTCCATTGGCACCGCTGAGTTGTTAAATATCCTGTAATTACGTGTTGGCCGAAGCGTTCGAGATGTAATTTTTCTTCTCAGGTGCTCAGGCTCATCACCCAGCCGCTCGTTAGCCGGAGGGAGTCCTTGGTGCAGGGCGAGGGTCCCGGTGAAGAGCCAGGGCAGCGCGGGAGGGGCTTACTTGTCCCGCGCGCCTCAGGGCCACAACCATCATTGTTACATATGTTTTCCAACCCCGTCTTTCAGCTTTCCCAGTTGGCGGGTACGGTTATACCTCAGATCCCAAAGTCGCTGAAATCCACTCACCCACGCAGGGACGGGGCAGAGCCTCGTCTTCTCAACCTTGGTGTCTCTGCTGTGGCCGTGGGGAAAGAGGAGGACCCAGGGCAGGTCACACGTGGCCACCAGTGCCCTCGGGGAGCGGGACGAGACCCTGCATCAGGGCGGAGGGCCCTTGCTACTCTCTGCGTCTGTTGGAGGAGCACAGAGGCATCGCCCGGAGGCTAGGGAGACGTGCAGAGTCTCAAGCCCCACCCCGACTTTTTTGACCCAGAATGTGCCCTGGAACCAGGTCCCCACGTAACCTGTGTGCCCGTTTTCTGCAAGAAGCGCTGGCGTGGCTCCGTGGGCGAGGCAGGCTCTCTGCGCGGCAGGGTCACTTGGGAGACGGTTCGTAAACTCCCATGCCTGGCGCCCATCAGGAAGACCCGGCTCCTGCTGCTCAGGGAGGGGAAGGAGCCCCGCGTGTAGCCAGGGGCGAGAATCCCCTAGGGACAGATCTCTCATCCGTAGCCTCTTAATTTGGATTCAAGTTAAAAAAAAAACATCCAAACCAAGAAAAGTTTAAGCCATTGAATGATGACTCAAAATGCTCTGGAAAAATATTTAAGTTCACCATCCTGGTGGGCCCAAGTGAGAGGACGAAACTAAACGTGTATTTGGGCCTATTTAGGAAATGGGAGCTATTTACTTTCTCAATGTGCCGGTGATAAAATAAAACTAGCAAATGTGACTCACCCCCTTCCCGATGTTCCGTCTTGCAGTGTGGATAAATTGAATGTCACAGTGCTTTCAAGCCCTGATAGGGTTTATAACTATGATAAAATTTTGACATAAAATAAATTTTGATCCAGGTTTGGTTTTATTTGGAGGCTGTAACTGATCGTGCCTTGAAGGGCCTGGAATTCTGTTACAATAGATTCTGTAAATCCCGCAGTTTCTGGCCGGTTGCGTCCCAGCCTTACAGGGCTTGGGAGGCCCCGGGGGTGGCAGGCCAGAGACCACGGCTCTCCACGTGCAGGCTTGTCCCGGAGCAGCTGGCCTGTGGCTCGGAGCCCGAGAGTGACATTCCAGTAAGAGGCCACACACTTTTCTGTACACATTGGTTTTGTGCCGTCATAATCACGACCAACCAGCGCAAATGTTTCAGAGGCCTGGGCTTGATGCTGCGTCCTGGGAGAAATAGATTCTGGGCTCGCTCCCCGTCCTCAAAAAGTTAATAGGCTATTTGTTGATAGAAGCAGGGCCATTAGGATAATGCTCGACATTGGTTATCATTGTAAAATGCTCTGCCTTCAAGCAACGGGTAGTTCATTAATCAGTAACCATGTATTCCCCCAAAACAAGCTTTATTTTTTCCTTTTTAAAATATACGTAATTTTGTGGGTTAGGTAATAGACTCGTATGGTGGAAAAATGAAAACGCAGAAGGATACGTAATAAGGAGAAGCCTGCCTCCCACCCTGCGTCTCCCGGTCTCCCACTCAGGTCCCCCCAACACCCGCCCTGATGACTCTCCAGGATGCTTCCAGAGGCCTCACGCACATATAAGGAAATATTGAAATATCCCCTCTCTCAACGTGCCTGATAGTATACCGTACCCGCTTCTACACGCTCTGCTTCTCAATGAACCCGTTATTCGTCTGCTGATTTACTGAGCACCTACCATGTTCCATTCCCGGCTCTTGGCCCTGGGGAGACCACACCGGACAAATCGACAGAGATCCTGCCCTGGGGAAGTTTCTCTACGACTACAAACAAAGAGTAAGGACCAGTGAGTGAAATATGAAGTGTGGCAGGTGTTAAATGCTATTAAAAACAAACAACGAGGAGGAGAGAGATAAATGGGTGAATGAGCAAGCGGAGGCATGGAGCTTGTCAATGTAAAAAAGTAAGGCCCAGATTCGAGACATCGCAGGATTTAGCAGTTCTGCAAACATCAGAATGCAGAGCGATAGAGCTCCAAGAACGGAGGGCTTGCCACTCGTTCCCAGTGTCGGAAGGACACTGACTGGGCACGTGGGAAGGGGAGAGCTTTCAGGCCAACACGTTGATCTAACTCAACGGCCACTTTTGTAGGAACCTAGTCTCATCGCGTAGATGTACAATGACAAGGCCTCGCCTTTCCCAGCAGTGTCCGGGGTCATCTCCGGCGAGCACCCAGCTGGCCCGTGCAGCCCTGGGGGAGGTGGAGAAAGGCTACCTGGCAGGACGCAAGGGCGAGGCCCGGCATGGGGGGCGCGGCAGGCTCCGGGAGCGGCCGGGCAGAGCTGAGGGGGAGTCAGGTGTGACTGCCGGGCCCGGCGGGGGGAGGCATGGAGCACCTTCAGGGAGGACCTTCTGCCCTCGATCAGAAGGAAGGTGGGTCCTAAGCCCAGCAGTCTGGGGAACAACAAGAGGTCACCCCTGTGGCCGTCCCAGGGGTTCGGGCCGGGGTCCTGCTCTCTTCAGAAGGCCCTTCTGAGTTCCGTCCCGAGCCTCCAGCTGCGCAGTCTCAGGCCCGAGGGCGCCAGCTGTTGCCAGGAGTGCAGGGCACCGAAGGACAGGCCCTCGGCCTCTGTCGCAAGCAACAGTGCGCACCCGTCCACACACCGTCCGGGTGTCGGTCACACTTCCTGTGGGTTCTCTGTGATCGTGGCAGCCGAAGACTCCGCTTCACCTTCAGTTCTTTCGTCCGCACTCGTGCCTTCCCCTGCAGCCCCGCGCCCTTCCGGTCCGTGCGAGCTCACCGATTGTCCGATACTCTGACACGCGGCCATCCCTCACATCCACAGGCACGGGGTCTTATTCCCAACATCCTCATCACACGGAGGTGAGAGCAGGCCTGGATCCAGAGCCCTCCTGAGTGCCTCCCAGCACGTGCGTGGCCAGCAAACTCTTTCATTCAACTCGTGCATCTGGGAGCCTCCCGCAGCTCGGCGTGGGGCAGCTGCCGTGAACGCCGCGCTACAACGGACAGCAGAGACCCCCCCAATCCCAATCCAGAGTCACGTCCCCGTGGGAGGACACAGACCCTGAACAGAGCCAGGGGGCACCTGCGATAAACAGCCAACAGCGGCAGACGGTGAGGGCGCCGAGCGCGGCGGGGCAGGGGTGGGGGAGGAGGGTGAGGACACCCCACAGGCAGGCTGCGTGGGGGACTCACCGGGGGCACACCGGAGACAAGCAGATGGCACTGGCCACGCACACAGGGGAGGGGACAGCAAGCACAAAGGCTCTGCAGCAACAGTGGGTTCTGCGTTTTCCCGAACGTGGGCAGCGTGGCCGGAGCCTGGAGAGCTGGCGCGGAGCGGGACGGGATGGGGCCAGAGCGCCAGGTGGGGACCGGGGCGCTGGGAGCCCTGTGCGCTGTGGTGCGAAGTTTGAGCTCCGGTCAACCGAAGACAGGATCTGATTCATGCTTCGAGAAAGTGATTTCAGTGGCCGCCGTGACGCACCACCCGGAGCTCCCGCGAGAATCAGACTGAGTCCCGCGGCTGCCGGCAGTGCCGCCAGCAGACGACTCGGAGCTCTCCGCCCTACTGGGGGCTGCCGCACTGAAGACAGCCGCCTGGCCCGAGACGACGCCTCCCTCCAGGACGGCCCCCCAGCCCGGGTGCTGCGGAGGGTCCCCCCGTCTGCAGAGCTCCCCGGAGGGCCGGCTACAGCTCTGTGGGGACCTCACGGCCGCTCATCTCTCCCGCCCCTTCCCGTGTTCCTTCCACAGCGGTCACCCCCGGCACTCCCGAATATTCAGGAATGTCCCCCGGGATGGGGACTCCTGCTGCACACAAGGGGTGCCGGGTAGCGAGGGGACGACCCGAGTCCCAGGTTTCAGAGCTGTCTGGGCCAGTCGCGGGGAGAGAGGAAACTGCACCTGAGGGTTCGTAGCAGAAATGGAGAGGTGGGGTACACGCCGAAGGGAGGTCATACAGGACTTCTCAACCCCAGTGGTTTTCCGGCCGTTTCCAATCAAGGGAAACGTAGCCGCCATCATAATGGGGTGAGGGTCTGCAGGGTCCCACCTGGCCTGTCACACCCTTCTTCAGGGGAGCGCCTCGGCCCTGGGAATATGAAGACTGCTCTGGATTAAAAGCCCCCGAGGGCCGTGACCACACACACGTGTGCACCTCCGGGGGTTTGGTGAGCGGGGCTCACGCACGTGTGCCCTGTGGAATGGACTGGCTCACGCCTGCGTGCGCCCCCAGTGGGCTCCGGGGACGGCCATCCTGGTGCGCCGTGGCATCTCCCGGCACCGGGGTCTGTCCACGCTAAGGCCACGTACGTCCCGGGCAAACGGCGAGGGTCTGTCACCCTACCGTGTCCGAGTCTCTCCGGAGGTTTCCGACGCCGCATCCACACCTCCGCTGCCCGAAGCCGGGCTCCGGCCCGCCCGCCCGCTCAGAGCCTAGAACCACAAAGCAGGATTTTTCGTTTAAGTCAGTCAACAGCTTTTACGCTAACCCTCCGCAGCCCTGAGGTTTGAAGAAGCGCAGAATATTAGAGCTGGAAACACTTACGGAGGAAATCTAGCTAGATTCTTTATTTTGTAATTGGAGAGCCGAGACCCAGGGAGCTGAGACCAGCTGCTGCTGGAACAGGGATGAGACCCTCGTCCCCTGCCTTCCGCTCCCTGCGGCTCCTCTGTGTGCAGCCCCTCCCTCGGTGTTCTAAGCACCTGCACGGGCAGAAATACAGACGGACGCGCCACACCTCGGACTCCACAGATCGCGTTCCCGTAAAGGGGGCTAATTGCTTTCTCGCAGAAAGATAATTTTTAATGGGTTAGCCAACAACTAGTTATAATTGCTGGGCCTGTTTCTACAATTCTGTAAAATTCAAGGAAACACCAGCAGGTAAAACTGTCTTTCAACATGAATGACGACTCCTGGTGCGTAAGTCGTCTCCATATATCTGATGAAGGTGACAGTCTCAAAAATACTGTCAGCTTTCAAGGGGGCGTAGGGGAGAGCAGCGCGTGCTCGGGCGTCCCGATGCAGCCCCTCGGCACCGTCCGGAGCTAGTGTTCCACTGCGTACTCCGGAGTGTGGGAACTCCGGCCACGTGCGCCTGCTGAGATGTATTCTCCGTGTGCCAGGACGTGTGCAAACACGTGTGCAAACACGTCTGGAGCGCACGGCGCCGAGCACACACGGCATCAGGGGCCACCGCCTGGCAGTGTTGATGATGTGAGCCACACTCCTGCGGCCACACCTCGCAGGTGCACAGGGCAGCAGGGAAGAAGGGACAGCAGCTCCGCATCTGGCCAGTCTGGTCCCGACGGTTTGGCCCATGAAGAGCAAAGCAGCCGCCTATCTCACCGTGACCGAAGCATTTCATTCTGTTCCTTCAGGAGGGCCCTGGGAAGAGCCCCGGGAAGGGCAGGCTGGGGCTGCTCACGTGCCGGGGGTGCAGAAGGGTCAGGAAGTAGTGTCCCCGCCAGCAAGCCAGCAGGCTCCCCTGTGCACCTGGGCACTGAGCCCTGCCTGTCTTCCTCCACGTGTCTTCACTTTGTCTTTTTTTAAATTAGGTTATCGGGTAGATTTATCTGTCATTTTCCTCAAAGAACGAGCATTTTTATTGATAAATTCTACATTTTTTTTTACTTTATTAATTTGTAATTTTATCTTTATTACTTCCTTCTTTCGGTAAACTTTGTCATTCCATTCCCAGTATTTTATTTTTGTTCTTTTTTTATTATTATTCACACGGAAGACAATGAATTTTCTCCTGATCACTGTTTTCACTGTGGTCCAGATATTCTGATGTGCTGTGATTTTATTATCTTATTTTCCAGAAGTTCTGCCATCTTGGATTGTATTTCCCTTCCCCAAGGAATCATTTTATAAAGAGTTTAAAAACACGGGGGAGCTGGGTGGCTCAGTCAGTGAAGCTTCCGACTCTTGATTTTGGCTCAGGTCAGGATCTTAGGGTTGTGGGATCGAGCTCAGGGTCATGGGATCGAGCCCCGCGTTGGGCTCTGCCCTCGGCATGGAGTCTGCTTGTCCCTCTTCTCCTACTCCTCCCTCCACTGACGCTCACTCTCTCTGTCTCATTCTCTCTCTCTCTCTCAGATAAATAAGTAAATAATCTTTAAAAAACCCACAGAAGGAAGATCTGGGTGTGGAGGGCGACGTCAATTCCCGGTGATATCGCGCCGTGATGGGCGAATGCCGCCGCCATCGTTCACCTCAGGACCCGCTGGGGCCTTCCTTGGTGACCCAGGGTCTGCTCGGCTGCTGCCGCCGAGGTTGAGAAGTTGCACAGTCTGGGGTGTATGCGTGAACGCTGCCTTGTGGGTCACGCCGGTTTGTGCGCTGTTTCCGGCCTTCGGTCCCCAGACCCCGAGACTGGGGAGTCCCGTTCCTGCTGTGCCTTGTTTCCGTCCGTCTTCCCATCCCCTGGCGTCCTTTCGCGTGAGGGCGGACGGATTTACAGCCGCTGCCCCTCCGTCCGCAACAGCGGCCTTCACGGCACGGAAGGTTCTTTGTGGGGTTTCCCTCCGGGACCTCGCCGCCACCTTGTTGGACACCGGGATTGCAATCCCGGCTTTCCCGCTTCTCCCCATCCCCATCTGCCTGTGTGCCTCTCCCTCCGCACCCCGCCGTCGTTGGGGTTAGTGCTGCCTCCCCAAGTCGCATTATAGATGTTGTCTATGTTCCGCACTGAGCCGGGCTTTTGTCCGTGGCCAATTTGAAAGTCTTCAGGAGGTGAAATCATCCCCATTGCATTTGTTGAATGATTGACATGTTTGATTGTATCTCGGAAACATGAAGAGCATCTCACAATGTGTTTACCAGGTTTCTTTCTGTATGTGGCCGAATTCCATTTTCATTTGAAACATACCTATTTTGGTACTTAGGACAGTCTGTGCTTTTCTTCTGAGCTAACCCTTACCCTAATATCCTTGTTAATGCCCATGGTCCCCCTTCGCCTCCACGGGCTTCTCTCTTTGGTGGTCACTTTTAAACGTGACGTCCTTGGTGACAATCGGTGAAGTATCTTACTGTCGCCTTTTGTGTCTCCCTCGTCTCTTCTGATCTGTATGGTTTCTATGTTTCCAGAACATGAACATCCATGTACCACCATTTTACCATCGTCCCCACTTTGCCTGTGGTCCCAGGTGTGTGGGCAGGTACTCAGCGCACCTTGGCGGACGTCCCCCAGCTACTCCTCGGCTGGTAGAGCCTCTCCCCTCATGGATGCCCCCAGAGGCCCGGGGCGCAGTGTCCCCTAGGGTCCTCTGAACCCCTGGCTGGTGGGACCTCCTTAGCGCACACGGCTTCATAGTCTTTCCTAAACGTGAGGCTCAGCGGTGGTCTCTGACGCTCTCTGGGCTGTTTTTACAGTTGAGATCCGCAGTCCTCTTGCTCTGAGGCTCTGGGAAGCTGTGTGTCTCTGCCTCATCCTTCGAGTGCAAGGGCGTCACGGAGACCCACCCTGGAGCTGGCGTCCGGTCAGGGTCCCCGGAGCGCAGGGAGGCACTGGCGGCAGGAAGTCCTCTCCCGACTCCGGCGTAAACACCATTCTGTTGCATTTACGCAGTGTGTCACCTTGAGGCACTCCACTTAGACATATATTTTGCATTTTCTTGTTGCTCATCTTTTACTTCTATGACATTTTCTCTTTTTTCCTGCTCATTTTCATTCCTGTTCTTGTCTGTTTCCAAGACTTTGCCCATTACCCCTTGTTCATTACTTTTAAGTGAATGCATCCCCCTCGGTCCCCTTCTGGTTTTGTCCCCACCTTTAGGCAGATGGCTCTTGTCTTTGCTTTGATGTCACCACACGCTACATCAACTCTCATTTCACGCATCTCCGGGTTTTGTCCATTTGTCTTCTGAGTTTCTGAAATTCTGACCGGGCGTGTGCGTTGTCCCCGCCCTACGCTCCCGCGGGAATAACTCGCTCAGGCTGAGTCCTGCATCCGGGTTTTACCGTGCTGTGTGTACTCGGCTGCGGAGAGAATTCACTCTTATGCCTGCTGCCCGCTCCTCTCTACTCGGTCTGGCACATCTTCGTCTCAGGCCGAGCGTGTTCGAGGCTCACAGGAGGCTGGGGTGGGGGGAGGCCGGGGTCCTCCGGGGCTTTCTTAGGGCAGGAGCACCTGCTTCTCCAAATGTAATGAGACACATGGCTTCTAACCCATAATGCTCTTTTTTCCAGAAGGGGCAGAGGTTGGGTTTGGGGGCTCTCCCCGTTTCTAAAACAACGTCTGTCTTTGGCTTGTTTTCCCCTTCACAGCACACCTCGTTACCTCGTCGGCACATGTGTCCTCTTCCCGAGTCGTCACCCTCTCCCTGGGGACTGGCGCCTCCCAAGCCTGGGGCTTGTGCCCCACACCTCCCCCCCCCCCCGGCCCCTTTCTTTGGCTCCCCCAGTGGCCGGTCCTCAGGCCCGCGAGACCCCACCACGCCCTCAGCGTTTCTCCACTCGGTGGGGCCTCTCTTTCACTTCCGAGCAGAGGCCCTCCGGCTCCGAGCGCGCTCCGGGGGGGCTCCAGGATGCGGGGCTTATCCCCACACTCACCGGGTGTGGACGCTCGCGTTCCGCCCCTTCCTGCTGGCACGGGGGCTGCGGAGCTCCTCCACACTCGGGGGAAGTTGGGGTGCGGGCGCACGGGCAGGGCTCAGCGTCTGCTCTCATCAGTTTGGAACCAGGATGCACCTTTCTCTTTTCTGTCGTTTCTTCCCTCCAGAGCCCTGTTCAGACCTCGCATGGGATCACGTGTGCGCGTGACTCCGGTCTGTGACAAGCATTTTTGTTCCCATCGCTGCGCTCTGTACAAATGCGTTCAATGCCTTCCTGTTCCGTTCAGTGGGTTGCATCGTTCGCTCATGTGTTTCATTGTTCTTCCATTATTGGACGCTGGTAAAACCGTTGTGTTTTTCTTTATTCAGAGTTAATTTCTTAACCTGGATTTACAATAGTGCAATTAATTGGTGAATCAGTATAAAACGTTCCAAGGTCCTCTGTCCAGTTTTCATGTCATTTTCCAAACTGTTTCATTGACATAAACTCCCAGCTGTATTTGGAACTGTTTCTGGTGTGTGACTGGGGTTTGTCTCCTCTGATGGCTGCTGACTGCATTCTAGAATGTCCTTCTCTGCTTGTTAGGGGAGGACGGGCACAGGAGAAACTTATACGAGGCCACGCAGGCAGAATGAGGCCGCCGTGTCAGCCCCCAGAGGCTCTAGCGGGTGCCAGTGCGGGAAGCGCCTGGCCCACACCCCCCTCCCGGGGCCCAGTCCCGGGGCCCTCTTCTGCAGCTGGCCTGGGTCTGGAGTGTGTGTGCGCAGCTCCAAGGCACAGGGCCCAAGCCTCCCCTCCGGGGCCTGTGTCATGGAGGCTGGAGGCTAGGGGGGTCCAGTTCTTCCTGATGGTTTCTCGTTCGTCCCCGCTTGTCCCATCTCGGTCCACCTTTCCTTCCAAACTGCCGGCCTGAGGATCTAAAGGGACTTAGGGTCTAAACCAGACCCGGCATCGCAGCCTTGAGCGACCTCCCTACCTGCGGCCACGCCGTGGAGGGCCCAGTCCTTCTGCGCATCTGCTCCCTGTCACGGCCAGCCTCCTGCTTCTGGGACCAGACCCTGCCCTCTGCTCCCACCATCAGCGGGGTCCCAGAGGGGCTGGGATGGCACGTGTCCCCCTGAGGCACAGTCACGGGGCTGGGCTGTCTGCCGCGAATCGTGGCCCTAGGAAGCAGAGTGCCCAGCGGGGCTCTGATCTAGTTGTCACATGCTCACTGTTCTCCATTAATGACCTTGGGGACATCCTTTGACACCAGCCGTGAGCATCTGGAAGCCAGGGATTGTCTCATTTGCCTCCACCCTGTCCCTGCTTCTGCACAGTGCCCAACACATGGCGGCCGTTAGATTAACGTTTATGGCCATTAGCGCCTCTGCCTCAGTGTCCCCCTCCTGGCCCAAGCTACCCTGAAGCCTATGGGATCCTTTTACCTGCTTGAAATGAATGGAGGACCATCCATCATACGTGAAAGCCTTTTGGAGCGTAATGAAACACTTAGTGCGGACTGTCCTAATGATAATTGATGCCGCGCAGACAGGAGAGAGCGGGATTCATCTATCCTGTGCAGTAACCAAAAAACAAAATATTTATTGCAAAGTTTTTTAAAGTGTCATTCTCCTTGCAAATGTTGTACCGCAGACATATGTCAACCGAGCCCGCCTTCGGCACGAAGACGCGAGTGAGCAGAGATATTTTAATTTGAGCTACAGTGCGCATCTCGTCTGACAGCTTTATGCTGAGTCTCACGGCCTCCATATGCTGCGCCGATGACAAAGCTGTTTCCCTTTATTCCCAGCACGGAGAGCTAAGCGGCAGGGCAAGGAAGAGAGCAGGCAGTAAGCATCTACTGTATACCAGCCCCTGAGATGCGTGGCCGGCATTGCATTTTAGCAAACTCTCGCGGGGACGCTCCGAGAGGGCCTCGTCCCCCACTTCGCACATGGGGAGACAGGCTCAGACAGGATGAGTAACTTGTCCACAGTCGCACCGTCGGTGATTGGCAGAGGTGCGATCTCATCTCAGATCTGTGGAAGGGGAAAGCCACTGCTTGTTTTCCTTAGGCCCAGAGATGGCAAGCTGCTCTCGGCAGGTGGAGGAGAGGGGAGGGCTGCACACACTCAGCATCTCTGTTCCTGTCCCCGGGCAGCCGTCACCAAGGCCAGCGGAGGAGAGAACATGGAAGGGCCCCACGGCAACAGGCCGGGGACGTGGAAGGGGTGGTCTCCTCGCTCCAGTCTCCAGCGAGGAGGCGCGTCAGGTGCTGGCAGGGGCTTGGACGAGGCGGGGAGGCGCTGGACGGGGCACCCAGTCCAGCCCGGGGAGGGGGTCCGCGGGGCTTCGGAGGGGACGCACCGTGTTGGAGCACAGCTCCACGCTCCCTGAGGAGAGGAAGTGAGAGGCAGCCGTGTAGCCCCCGCAGAAAGCCGGCTCTGTTCCCTCCTGCGGGCCCCCCGCAGACACCTGCCTCAGGACATTGGGACCTCCCGCGGCCGGGGACCTGCTCCACTCCATCCGTGGGCCCCGGTCCTCATCCCCACACTGCCGGGGGATGCCAGCCACACACCGACCACCTCTCTTCTCATCTACTGCGCACACTGAAGAGCTCCAAGGGAAAGCCCCTTCCCAGTTAGTAGTGCGTCTCTCTCAGAAACCTGTTCACATCTGCCCTGTTCGCTTGTATTTAGAAGAGTAAGAGTTGTTACCCTGGGGTATAGGAAATTCACAACCTCTGAGAGTACGTGTAAAATTCAGTCCCTGTGTGTACGTGTGTGTCTGTGTGTGTACGTGTGTGTACATGTGCGTCTGTGTGTGTACGTGTGTGTGTACGTGTGCGTGTACGTGTGTGTGTGTATGTCTGTGTTAGAAAAACAAATTCCAGGGCCCGCCCCAGAGCACGGGATCAGAAACTGGGGAGTGTGGGCAGCAAAGCGGGGCGTAGCGAGCCCCCCAGGAGACCAGATGCCCGCGCAGGCCTGAGACCACGGCCCCGGGAAGCAGGGACAAGGTGAGCGAGGACACAGCTCCGGGGCCTCCGGCAGAAGGCGGGCAGGGAGCAGAGAAGCAGCCCTGGGCCGCCTCCCCGGGCCCGACGGGCACGGCGCTGGTCTGAACTATCACACGCTAAGTGACCTCTTTGTTTTCCTAAGATGCTCACAACCCATCTGCTTGTTTGGCCTGTGGAAGAGATTTGTTTTTATAGTTAATATCAATAGATTGAGGCTATGTATGCAGAGAAAATTATTTTCATATTTCAATCCCATCACAAATGAGGTAGTGCTCCTAGAAGCCTTCTCCGTGGAGGCTCGGCGCCCTGCGTGGGGGCCGGTAACCGGATCCGCCTGCGAGTGTCTGCCAGCGGGCCGGAGCCGCTGCCTGGAGAGGTTCTGGGCTCTGACGGCGGAGCGTCCGCCGCAGGCTCCTGAGACAAGGCTGCCCGCGGAGAGGCCCTCTGTGCGGGCGTCCTCACGGCAGAGACCCCGTCCTGGACCAAACATGCAGGTTCCTGGGCGCCCTCTCTCCACCAGAGCCTCGTCCTGGGGCCTGTCCTTGGCCTGCAGAGTCTTGTCTTAGCAAGAATCCTGCGAGGTGAGTTCAGCGAGAAGCCCCGCTCTAGCCGTCTGCTCCCTTTTGCCGTCCGATGGGGCTCCTCGTGCCCAGCCGTGAGGCCCTTGGTCTGCCCCCAGCAAGGGTCCCGCTAGGTTGGTTCCATGAGATCCTCCCCACCCTGATGGCTCTTCTCAGTTGTTCTCCATCCACTGACCCCTCTCGGGCCCCGCTGTCAGTCCCCAGCCGTGTTTCCTGTGTTCGGAGTTGAGCTCAGTCCTCCCGAACCCTCTCTCCCCTGTCGCAATAATGCCGAGTGAAGTCTGTCCCTAGCACCCCTAACTAGCTCCCGGGTCTCCCCCCACCACCACCTCTGCCGTGGTTGCCACCTCTGGCACCCCGAAGATACACCCCTCTCGCTAGACATTGCCCACGATGTGCCCACGATGTGCCCTCGATGTGCCCTCGATGTGCCCTCGTGCGTGCCCGACGCCCGGAGAGCAGGAGACGAGTGGGCTTCCCCGGGCCGGGAGCGCTTTTGCGCTGGACCTGCTGTTTATTCGGCAGCTCTGCTCCAGTGTGCACGCGCGTCTCTGTGCGTTAGTCGGAGAGGCTCCATACAGTAACGAGCGTGCCCGTTAGTCAGGGCGCAGTAACGAGTGTGTCCGCACCCTGGGGACTAACACCACGAGGCTTCGGTGCTGCTCAAACCACGGTCTGACGCGTGCTCTCCAGGCCCCGAGCCCCGTGATCCCTGCGGTGTCCACGGCAGGCGAGGACAGAGACAGGCGGTACGAGGTCTACCCGCGCCGACCCGGCGCAGCACACACACCACCCTCCTGTCCGTTCACGCTCCGATCCCCGGAACCAGGCAGGGGGGCGCCAGGGTCCGGAATGTTCCAGCTCGGTTCTCGAGGAGAAGGGGGAGGCGCCAGTCTGCGCCTGAGCCACAGTGCAGCGGGGGTGATTGTGTCTGAGCAGGATGGGGGTCGGCCCCTGGAGTCCCGGCTCCTGTGGCAACACTGTTTCGATCGCCGACCAGGTCTGGGCAGCAAGGCCGACCGACCCTGGTAACGACATCTCCTCCGGCCGAATCACGCAGTGCCCGCCGTGGGGAGCGTGCCGTGCTCGGCGCAGGACCCCCTCCCATCCCCCCCTCCTATCCCCTCCCATGCAAGCAGTGCTTTCCTAGACCCCCGTCACTTCCCGCCTCAGAACATCCCAATCCCATTGCAAACTCTTGCACCCCATGGGAACCCCAGTGCCAGAACGCCCCATGCTCTCTCCGTGTCCCAATGACAGCACGTGCGTGGCAGTGTCGACCTTGACTCCACGGCCTTTCCCTCCCCGTCTCCCTGCCTGCCTTCCTGCCCTCATCATCCCCGAGCCGAATGACCTCGGAGCCACCTTGGGCTTGTCTGATGGCCCTTCCCCGTATCTGTCGCCAAATCCGATGCACCATGGGTTCCTACAGTTAATACTCATATTAGTTACCAGAAAGTTATTCAAACAACCCTGTCTTCCATTAGATTTCAGAAATGAATCCCCATGCCTTTGCTTTTAGAAAAGATTTTGGCTGAATTAGAACAACTCCCACCCAGACAGCCCCGTGCCTTATCAGACCCACTGTGACCCGAGGCCTGCGCCTGGGGGTGTATCTATCGCCCTAAGTAATCGACACTGCGAGGCCATTTGGGGAGAGAGGCGGCCGCTGCCATGCCATCCATGGACGCGAGAACTGTTTCCGTCCCGTGTGGAGCCTCCCGTGTTATGTCTTCTTGCTAATTTAGAGACAACCGGTGAGGTGAGACAAGTGGTCATATTGTCAAGGTTTTGTCACTGGGTCTGGTGTTACTTCCCCCAACCCTCACCCCAGGGGACCCCGTGCTGTGATTTAGACTGTGCTCCCTTGCCAGGTCTCCGAGCCCAGAGGGAGCACCTTCCAGGATGCTCATAGAGAAACGTGCATTTTACAGCAAGAGTGTTGACCGCTGTACGCCTTGCAGTCAAAAGGCCAGGGGCGGACGTGGGGACCCACAGACACACCTAGACCTCGGACTGAGACCGGTGTGAGCATTCGACGACGTCCTGCCTCCTTGCCCCCTTGTTCGGCTTCGACGGAGCGGCCGACCCCCATGCGGGGCCCTCCTTCACAGTGGGGGTCTCTGGGCTTCCACGCCTCAAGTGAGCATATTAGAGGTTTCTTTTCTAAAGAAAAAATAATAACAATACTTAGATCTTATATGGTGCTTTCCATCTTCAAAGCAGTTTCACACACGGAGCTGTAAAAACGAATGCAGACTTGTAAAAGTAACGCTATAAAGATGCCTGGGAATTTCGAATGTGCCGTAAGTAAAATTAAATTGTAGTGATAGCAGGAGCATTATTTTTATGCCTAGAAAACCTTAGTTACAGATTAACTGTAGAAAATCCAGCAACT
>CM052894.1:1351657-1376955 GCA_028534135.1 Potos flavus
GGGGCGGGGGGCAGAGACCGGGCTACCAGCCCCTGAGAGGCCCGCCCAGGGGGTGTGCTGTTGCAAACCCCACAAAAAGTTAATCTGCTAACAAAATGTGTGCAGCATTTGCATGCAGACAACAGCAACACTGGTGAACAAAATCAGAGACGATGAACTAAGTGGAGACATAGCGCTTGTTTATGGAGGCGAGGCCCCAACACGGCTATAATGTCCGTTCTCCCCCAAGCGATCTATAGAGGAAGCGCTGTCTCATTCCGAACACCAGCCTGCTGTTTTGTGGATATTGACAAACTGGATCTGAAGTTTATATGACGAGTTAAAAGATCAACACTAGTAAACACCACGCGGAGAGAGAAGAAAATGGGAAGGTACCTGACAAGACTAATCAAGACAGGGTGGCGAGAAACAGAGACACAGATCAATGGAACAGAACAGAAAGCCCAGAAACAAATCCACACAAACACAGTCAACTGGTCTTTGACAAAGAGAAGACGAGTCAACAAAGGGTAGTCTTCTCAACAAACAGTGCTGGAACCGAAAGCCAAAAAAGAATCTAGGGGCGCCGTGGTGGCTCAGCCGGTGTTAACTGTCTGCCCTCGGCTCAGCTCATGACCTCAGGGTCCTGGGATCGAGTCCTGCATGAGGCTCCTTGCTCAGCGGAGAGTCTGCTTCTCCCTCTCCCTCTGCCTGCTGCTCCCCCTGCTTGTGCTCACTCCTTCTGTCAAATAAGTAAATAAAATATTTTTTCAAGAAGAATCTAGATGTAGACCTTATGGCTTTACAAAAATTAACTCAAAATGCATGACAGACATAGATATAAAGGGCAATACATAAAATATGGAGTAAAGCATATAAGAAAATCTATGTGACCTTGGGTTTAGCTGTGAGTTTTTAGACAACACCGAAAGCATGACTTGCAAAAGTAAGCAATTAAGTTAGACTTTATTAAAATGTGAAAATTCTGTTCTTTGAAAGCCACTGTTAAGATAATGAAGAGACAAGCCACAGACTGGGAGAAAATATTTGTGACTTATATCTAATAAGGGACTGGGATCCAAAATATACAAAGAACTCTTAAAAATTCAGCAATAAGGAAACAACCCAATCATGGGGGAAAGATCTACACAGACAGCTCTCCAAAGCAGAAATGCAGATGGCAAATGCACATATGAAAAGATGCTCCCCATCACTCGCCATGGATAAATTACAAGTCAAAACAACAGTGAGGTACCACTAAAGCCAGAATGTCTAACAACCGAAACTGACAACATCCAATGCTGACAAGGAAGCAGGGCACCAGGAAATCATTTGTCCCTGGTGGGAATGTGGAGGGGACCCCAGAAGTCATGTTGGAAGTTGCTGGAGCAGTTCCTTACAATGCTAAACACAGTCTTACTAAATAATTTGGTAATCATGATTTTAGGGACTTATTCCATTAATTTGAAAGCTTATGTCTAAAAAACAAATAGGAATGTGAATGTTTATACCTCCTCAATTCATAATTGTCAAAAAACAGAAACAATCAGGACGTACTTTCAATAGGTAAGTGGATAAGCCGATTATGTATATCTGGACAATTGAATATTATTCACAGATAAAAATAAATGAGCTTAAAAACACAGGGAGGAAACCTAACTGCATATTGCTGAGTGAAAGAAGTCAGTAAGAAAAGGCTATCTACTGTATCACTCCAATTATATGACATTTGGGGAAAGACAAAACTATAGAAACAAGAAAAAAAATGTCAGTGGTTGTTAGAGTTTCGGGAAAGGGAGCAGACTGAGTGAAACACGAGATTTTGAGGGTGGTGAAATATTCTATATGATACTCTAATAGATACATGGGTCAAAGTCACAGAACTTTACAGAACAAAGAGTGTCCTTAATGTGCGCAAGTTAAAACCATGACGTAGGGATCCCAGGAACGGGCACAGACGGACAAGGGCGTCCACCTGTGTTGCACGAACAGGAAACCAGCTCCCTGAAGGCGGGCAGGGAGGTGTGGACGTCAAGGACTTGGGGGGCGAGTGGGGTCTGTGAGACCTTGGACATCAGCTCTGCACTCTGCCTGAAGCGCGGGGGGTCCCCAAGTACGTTCACAGACAGTTTAGACGATGTTATCCGTGCCTGGTGGGTTTGAACAATAAGTAAACCAGTGATAGTGGTGGGAGCCTGGCTTCTGTCTGTGAGGAGGGAACTTCCAGATAAGCAAGGGGAGGGCCAGAGGGGTCGGTGAGGTAACGGACCAGCGTTCCCGACATCAGCAGGAACACACGCTCAGTCTAATACGGATGCCGACGTACCCAGTGTTTGCAGATGTGTACACGCATCTATGTCCTGGCTCGGTCAGCTGGACGCCCTAAAAGAAATGACGTTCCAGGAGCAGCGAACACACCCAGAACCTGCGGGTTTGCTTCTAGGAACATAATTCATTAAAAACAACCAGAGCTCCTCGGAGAAATGGATGATTCTATGGGGTGTCTTGTCGTGCCCAATGTAAGGAGGGGTTCAGAAAAAAATCCACATTGATGGGATGCTTGTGTGCCCCCTAAATCCCCATGGTGAAATCCCCCAGTACAAAAGTATTAGGAGGCAGGGTTTTGGGAAGGGCGGAGGTCATGCAAGTGGGACCCTCGTGATGGGATCGGTGCCCTTCCAGAAGGAACCGCGGGGCATTTCCCAGCCCGGGAAGATACAGCAGGATGACGATCTGTGAACCGGGAAGGGGGCTCGTCATCGGACACCAGATGTGCGGCCCCAGGGTCCTGGCTCCCGGCCTCCAGCACTGCGGGAACAAATGTCTGCCTTTGGAGCGGCCTGGCAGATGGCCGCGACAGAGCAGCACCGATGGACTAGGTCCTGGGTCAGCCGAAGGGCCCGGGCGCCGAGCGAAAGACGCCTCCGTGCCCAATGCTTGATTCATTGGAGCAGCAAAACCAGGAATATCAGATCAGAACCCATAATGTAAAATAAAATATTCATGTGTTTGCCCCAGTGTAAATAAATGACCACAAACTTGGTGGCTCGGAACAGAGAAATGCATTGTCGTGGTTCTGGAGGCCGAAAGTCTGCAATCTCTGCCACGGGGCTGAGGCCACTGTGTGGTTGGGCCACTGCCTCTGGGGAGGCTCCAGGGGCAGCCTCCTGCAGCTCCTGGTGGCCGCAGTGACAGTCGGTGGCCTCCCCACGGCCTTCCGGGCCAGCACCTGCAAATCTGCCTCTGCCCTGTCATCACACGGCCTTCTCCTGGACACGATCCCCCACCCCCCGCCCCTTAAGGGCAGGCTGCCCGCGATGACTTCCGCCCAAAGAGTGCAGTGGGGAAGGAGGGAGCAGTGACCCTACAGTGGGAAGTCTGACGGACCCGAGCCCAGCCAGGGGAGCACGCTGACGGTAGGTGCCCCTTCCCGAGCTGTGATGAAAGGAGCACTTCATCTCCGTCTCCGTGAGCTCCCCCAGCCCCCAGCCCCATCACCCCAGTCCCATCATGCGAACAATACGGCACAGATTCTAACAGAGGGGCAGGCCAGAACACCGCATCGGTACCCCTCGAGATTGCCAAGGTCAAACACAATAACGAAGCAGATTATGCAGTCATGGATGGCATACATCAGGCAAGAACTCAGGAAATCTGAATCAATTTTAGTTAATAATAAATGTTTGACATGCTTTCAATGGTTGTTACAAATGCATTGTACAAACACAAGACATCGGTAACGGGGACCCAGGCCACAGAACGTGGTGGGGCTCCATGATAAGCTCAGGTTTGTCTGTAAATCTAAAACTGTTTTCCAAAGTCTATTTATTTAAAAAGTTAACAGAAATGAGGAAGGAGTCCCCATCCACTGTGTCCTCTGCAGCAGAGAAACGCATGTCCGCGTTCTCGCTCATTCTCAGGATGGAAGGTCCGTGAGCACACGGCTATCATTCCCATGTTCTTCAGAAGCAAAGCCTCCTGGTTTGCCCCGAAACAACTCAAGTCCGGATTTTGATGTGGGGGTAGGAATTGCTTTCGGAAACGTGCATGCTGCTGGGAGAGAAACCGTTGTGAACCAGCCCGAAAGCCTGAGCCTGTCTGAGGGTCTCCCCGGCACGGAAAGCTGTTCGGGGTTGGTTAGTACTGGGAAGCTCTTCTTTTCCCATCAGATTTGGAGGCAGGCAACCACACTTCCTGTCCTAGAAACAGGATTAGGTCGCCTAGAGGTCGTCCAGAACTGAGCAGCACCAAGAGTTCCAGAATGTTCTAAATCAGCCAGGTGCACTCTCACATGACCACATTCTCTGGAACTCCCTCCATCCTTCTCCCACAACTCTGTGCATCTCTGTGCAAGAGCACTTCCCTCTGCCTGTGGAGTCCCAGAGCTCAGAGCGAGGGAGGGTGTCCGCTTGTTCTCAGTAGACCCCGGTCTCGGCCTCCTACTGGCCGTGAAACACCCAACTTCTCCAAGCCCCACTGCCTCCCGGTGAAATGCAGCCTCACGGAGCTGGTGTGGGAAATCACGTAAGTGAAGAACACAGCACAGGTGTGTACACACCAACGTGTTCAATACGTCTCCAATAGTTTTGTTTTCCTTCCGTTACGAAGAACACGAAGCTTGGCAATAGTTTGATATATGCAGCTGGGCCTCAGAGAATCCCGGGGAAGCCCTGCGTGCTCCTCAGTATTGGCCACGAGCCGATTATCCGCATGACCTCCGAGGACGAAGATGCATCGGAGCCAGCGCTGGCCCGCGGGGCGGCAGGGAGTGGCCCAGCTCTGGGCTGGCCTCCTGCTCCCTTGGTGCTGCTCAGAGACCCGATGGAAGGTGCCCCTAGGACGGCGGTGACTTCTGTGTGTGTGTGTGCCGGGGAGGAGGCAGGCAGGTAGGAAGATCTTCTGTGCCATTTGGGGCCAGAGTTTGGAACATTCTTTCTTCGTTGTGATCACCAGGGTTCAGAACTTTCTCCTCGATTCAGCGGCATGATGAGGGGCCTCTGCTGTTCCCCGTGATTGTTCCGCAGTCATCCCACCAGGCCTTTCTGCCCAGTCCCTTGCCCTGCTCCACGCCCCCCAAGACCCTGTATTCAGGTCATCATTATGGAAGGGACTCCTCCCTCCAACATATTCGTACATCGGATTACTGATTTTTTTATGCCTTCATGAGTCATTTGTTGAGAGCCTTGAGTCTGCCAGGCCCCAGGATAATGAGAGGACCTGGAGGGATCAGACAGAGCAAAGGGTCAGGTGAGGGGCCCAGCCCTGTCCACCGCACACATACGTATAGGTCGAATGAAGCGAGGGTGACCACATGTCTAGGGAGGGTTAGTTCCACTGGAAGACGAAACACAAGGTTTGATTCAATAAGCATCCCCCTGAGCCCGAGCCCAAGGAGCTGCCATCCCAACAATGAAACAGGAAAAAGTGATGTTGAGTATGGCAAAAAAAAATCAGGAAGGCAGAGATATCACTTCCACAGGAGAGAAAAATCAAATAAATTGTGCCATTTTGATGAAACGTCTCAACGGTTGGGAGAGACAGTATTTTTATGGTGCTGCAGGTGCATTGTAATTGATCAAAAAAGTCCTTTCTACATGGAAAGCTTTCAGGTCCATATTTGATCTGGACCATAAATCATGCCGGCTGCACCTCTGGGTTCACAGGCGCGATGGGGGGGAGAGCACTGAGAACGTTTCTGATGGATTTGCTCACTTCTCTCAAGTCTAAAAGCAGCCATGGGGGCGGTGGTAAAGCCTGGGGTGTCATTCACCCATCACACCCAAGGCGGGGCGAGGCCAGCTCCCGGGGTACCTGGTTCACGGGATCCGAGGTAGGAATGTATAGGAGCCTCCCTGGGCTAGGGGTCTCCGAGGAGCCGGGGGCCCCGACAGCACAGTGACCCCCAGACCAGCATGGGCCCTGCTTGTTGCCGGGTCTGCCCGTGCGGGGCTCAACACCCATGCAGACACTGTTCACAGAGCCTGCTCTAGCTGCCGCATGGACGCCTGCCCAGCCCGGACGCCGACTGTTGGGTCTGTGGCTCTTTCGCTCGCGCTGCTCACTGCGCGGACCAGAAGGGTGTGCCGAGCTCTCATTGTGCCTTTTCTCTGGGTCAAGCATCCCGGGAGCCCAGCGTTAGGTGCTGAAGGCAAACTCTTTGGCAACTTTAGGAAGGTTCACTGCACCTTAATCCCATAGTCTCGCAGGCCTCCAGCCCAGCTCAAGAAGGGAGAGACTATATGCAAAAGTTCAATGATGAGCCACTGTCCATCTATCAGGGTCACCTCCAGGTCCTGTGTCCCTAACCGCAACACAATCCCCACTGCCCAGGTCACTAAGACAGCCCATCCTAGAACAGGACTTGAAGCTTGGCATTTTAAAGTCCTTTCTTCTGAGGAGTTTCTGATATTTTAGGGTCTGTATCACTAATTAATCTGTCTGAATTGTAGGCATTCTCAATAGGAAACTTGAAGTCCCCTTGTCACTCCTGCCAACATCCAGCTGCCATGTTCATGCAACTCGTAATTAATTAGCTCATTCACTTATCTGACTACTGTGCTTTGAGTGTGACTACGTACCAGCTGCCACCCCGGGACCTAAGAGCTTGGGGGTAAATCAAGCAAGGCGTGTGCCTTCATCGACCTTTCAGTTTGCATTGCCACAAACAAAAACAGGCACACGCCTTAATTTTTGAGAACATCTATAAACAGATTAATCAGAAAGAGAGGACAATGAAAGAAAACTAAGCCATGGGTGGGAGGCGACACGAAAAGATGGGAAGAGAGGATTTCACAGGAAGCGATGGACCGGGAATAGGAAATTTGACATCATCAATAACAAAAATGAACCCGTTGGTAGGTTTCAGATTAAGAACACAAAGAGCTTCTACACAAGTCTCTCCAACTTTGCTTTACTCGAGGCTACCTGGGAAGCTGGAATGAAGTGAGGCAGCTCAGAGATTCTCATGGTTCCCTCGACGGGAGAGAAAGAGCAGAGGCAGGGGTGCCGGTGAACTCCTCGGCCCCAGAGCCCAGGCCAGGCCTGCTGCCATGTCTGGAAACACCCGCGGACGTCTGTCTTCAGTGTCCAATTATTGTGTCGCCCCAGAATGCTGAGGAGCCCTCTGTCTGGGCTCATTTGCAGCAGGAACGGGGGAAGTGACTGGAATGGGGTGCTTGGAATGGGGAGGAAACACCAAGTCTCAGGCTCCCAGTCAACAAGAGAACAAAGAGCGTGGTGATATCTGCCCAGCAAGGCTCAAATATCCGAGAGGCTAGAATACTGAAATGAGGAGCCATGACGTCATACCTCCATGCTCGCGGTCACTACTCGAGGGGCACTCATCATGTGTTGGGATTTCGCGGTCAGCAAAGTGGGCAAATCCCTTCTCGCGTGGAGCTTACATTCCGTGAGGGTCCAGGGGGGCTGGACATGGGCACACAGCATGCAGATTGAGAGGAAAGAGCTGGGAGTAAGACCCAGTCACTCACTTGTCATCCAACCCTGCGTTCTTGCGACTCTGCCAGGCTGCTTGGACCACAGTTCCGGGAATAAATCACACAGGACGGAGGGAACGTGATAGCGGAATCTCGCTGCACAGCCTCAGGCAAACTGGGGCTTTCCTTGTCAACCAGGAGACAGGACTGGCCCCAAACCATGCAACCGTATGAAACCTACAGAAAGGGCACAATGGGGCGAGCTCCTGCTTCCAGAACACCAGAAATTTGGAAACTAAGTCTAATAGAGGCAACCGAGTCCAAAGCCGTGCTAAAATGTCTGCAGTTAACAGGAAGCCATGAAGGGTCTTATGGCCAACGATGATAAAAACTGAGTTTGGGGGAACAGAGAAACCTTTCCCCAGTAAGACAATCACAACTCGGTTGATCGTCTCTAAAATAACCATTTAAAGTCTCCACGAATTGCCCTAAGGGCATATAGCAAATGGAGAAACATTTATCCAAGGAAATGTATTAAATCTGAAGTCCATTTGGAAGATTCTCCAAGACAGAGTATGTGCCAGGACATAAAAGAAGCCTGAACAAATTGATAAGGAATTAAATCAGACGAATACGTTCTCCAACTACGATAGACTAAAATTGGAAATCAATAACAGAGAGAAATTCAGTAAATTTACAAAAGGGCGGGAATTAAGTCACACACTCATAAACAACCCGTGGGTCAGGAAGAAACTGAATGAGAAATTAGAAAATATTTAGCAGTAAGAATGAAAACAGCACTCCAGAACTCACGGGTGTGCAGCTAAAGGAGTGTTTAGAGGAAAACTAGTGCTCATGACTTCCTGGAATCGTGGCCTCCGGGCGCAGCAGGGGAGGGCTAAGCTTGCCTGTCCCCAAGCGGGACCGAAAGAGCAGCTCAGCTGCGAGCAAAGGGGGGTCTTAGGGATGGTGAGAGAAAGATGAACCAAAACACAGCTCCAACGTAGAACCTGGATGACAGTCAAGCCTTCGGTAGCCTCCCCGCATTCGATGCTTAAGGGATAAATCAGTTTATTGATTATAGAGAAATTTGTGTCTAATTTTTTAGATATTTAGATATCTACATACAACATTTGCACCAATATTGTAATAAAAAGAAGTGGATGGCAGCTTCTTACAAAGTTAACTGTACCCTCATCATTCACCCAGAAATCCCGCTTACAGAGGTTTCCCCGAGAGAAATGAAAATACACGTTCGGACAAAACCCGTAAGTGAAACTCGCAGAGGTTTCATCTGTAGTCACGTCCAGCAGGAAACAGCCCAAGTGGATTGATAAGCGTGTCGCGGGCCGTCCTCCGCTACATCGCTCACCACTAAGCAGGAGGGGAGCCGCAGTAGAATGCAACACATGGGTGAAACTCAAGCACGTTTTGCAAAGTGAAGGAAGCCAGGCTCCAAATATTACCTAGATTCCACTGATCAGTGGTTCCAGAAAGGGAGAACACGAAGACAGAAATCGGGAGTTTCCGGGGTGATGGGTGAGGAGAGAGGCTCATGACACACGGGAAAGAGGAGGCTTTGGGGGGACATGGTCACGACTGGATGCACGTGTGAACTCTCAGGGACCCTACCCCAGACCGCGGACCTTATTGGATGTGAAAAATATGTCAATAGATCTAACTAGAAAAAAGAAGAAGAAATGCAGCGTAAGCCCCACAGAATAACCTTCTCTTCATCTAGCCGATTGGTCAAATAAAAACGTGGCACGGGAGAAACCCAGCAAAAAGTCAAAGTAGAAATACTGGGCTGCCTTTCTCAGGGTCAGGTTTCCTGGAAAATAGATTTCCTCAAGTTATCAGTTGTCGCCGAGCAGTGGGGAACCCCCCCAACGTCATGAAGATTGAGCGAGTCAGGACAGAGTGTAGACACAGACCCAGAAGGGTTTGACGGGAAAGGCCAGGGCCTGGGTGTCACGAGCGGAGCCCAGGGCACCTTCGCCCTGAAAACGAAACTGGAAAAGATCAGACCCTCCTTAAAACGCACACGGCACCCTTTCCCATGCGTGGCCACAGCCTGGCTCTGGGCCACGAGAGTGCCCACGGGGCTCCGTCCACAGAGCTCAGCACCTGCCCAGCCACTCTCCGGGGGTGGGGGGGGGCTCGCTTCTGTCACCAAGCCTGGCAGCTTCATGCCAATTACATCGGCCGAAACCGCAGTGAGGATTGCCACCGTGTTAGCGTCGTCACTGACGAAGGAGGAGGGACCTGGCCGACCGCAAAGCAAACCGACCAGTCCCGCTGAGAAAGAAAAGTCGGCAACCGTGCACCCCTTTGACCAACGCAAGGCCTCGGCCTTCCGGCGGCTCTGGGTTTGGGGGTGTTGGTGCTGTGTCAGGCAGGGCGACAGGCGGTCCTGGGAGAGAGGACCAGGGTGTCCTCGGCAGACTCAGAAGGGAAGAGCCCACCGTGATTTGCCCAGCGGCGACGCACAGAGGAGCAGAAGTGCCGGGGAAGACTTGCTCCATCCCTCTCGGCACAGCTGGGCCGCCTGGCCTCGGCCTCGGATTCCCGTTTCCACATCGTGGACGCAGCGCCCGCCACGGCCACCTGTCGGCACAGGAGCAAACGTCGTGGGCGAGACACCCCGCCCTGGCTTGTCCTTCTCCCGAAGCCGCGGGGCAGGTCAGGGTCGCGTTGGACCCTAGGGCGCAGGAGCAGGAGCGTCTGCGACGTCCGCCACCCCCGGAACCTGTTCTACTCTGAGCTTCAGTTTCCCGTGCACAGAGACTCTCGGTCTCTCTGCGGTGGAGAGTCGCCGAGCCAGACGGAGGAGCCGTGGCGGATGGCGTGGGTGGCTTCTGGGGTGAGTCTGCGGCCAGGGGCCCCCGGCAGGGGTGAGGGGAGCAGGTACGGCGGGCCAGCGTAGAGAGGAAGGGGGAGCCGCGAGCAGGACCAGGCTGCAGAAGCTTCACTGGCCAGGAAGAGGCACTGCCGGACTCAGACTGGGAGGGGGCTCCCCACGGTCCCCCCTCCCTGTTCTTCCCGGCCCCCTGAAGCTCCGTTCTCACGAGACATGGGCAGGGCAGCAGGCTCTGCCCTGCTCTGGCCTCCGCGGGGGAGCTGTGTGCAGGAGAGGCTCCCGGGGACACAGTGGGCTGGGGGTTCCAGTCTACGGAGCAAGGGGTCCCCCAGCCCGTGAGCCCGGGGTGCAGCCCGGCATGGTCGCCATGGAGAGGAAGGGCCGGGAAGCGGCCACTGCTGCTCGGGGAGCCCGTGCTCCAGCGGCTAGACACCTGCTCTGGGTCTGGAGCGCCGGTCCTGCCCCAGGATATTCTGTCCCCAATTTAACGGTTTACTTTGAAACCAGGAAAAGTGCCAATTACATGCCTCTGGCGTCAGGCTGAAACACTTGAAGTCGTCCAGGAGGAGTTAGCAACATCAGGGAAAGAAATAGAGGCCTAAGCCTGGCTTTAAAGGATGTGAGGAGCCGGGGGCAGAGCGACTGACCTAAGAGCGCCCCGTCTGTCGGCGCAGAAGCCGACTTCTCAGAGCCCCGGGCTCTGAAGCCGGCGGAGGCCCCTCACGGAGCAGAGGCCCTTGTCCTGGGAGCCGGGCGCTTCCCGGGGGCCCAGCCGTCCCTTGGATTCCCTGTGACATCTGAGTACCTCTCAGGCCCCCCAGGGCCCTCCCCACGAGGGAGGCTTGTGTCCCGTGGGGCCTGGGGGCCAAGGGTCGCTGCCCCATCAGATGCGAGTTCCACGGGGACAGCACCCCGTCCAAGCCCCTCCAGGCTCTGCCATCTGGACAGGTCAGCTCCCGGAGGATGACAGTGACCGTCGCGTACTGAAGCCGTGAGTGGTATCGTGAGAGCTGCGTTACAGCCTCCAGTACACAAACTTCCTCCCCACGTAGTTGCTTAAGACGTTGTCCTCCCCGCCTGTGATGCGAAGCTGATTTATAACAGAACGGCAATGGTGCAACAGCCCTTTGAGCAATAAAATGAAACACAGCGAACTTCATGTTTCTGGCTCGCTCGGCCCTCGGGAGCACGTGGGTAAATAGCTGAGTCTTATACTCACAAATCTCCCAAATCCCACCACGGGTCGGCTTGTTTGGGCTTAGGTGTGTTCAGGGCTTAAACCCTCCGTAGGAAACGGCTGCCCAAAGTGCTGTCAGCTTCCTCTCTCTGACTCAGCTAAAGCCAGGAAAAGTGCCGGAGGTCTCAGCAGAGAGCAGCGCCCCAAAAGGTGCGACCTCGAGAACACAGAGAGGAAGCGGCGGAGGTCGGGCTGGGTCCTCGCCCCGCGGCCGCTGGTCTGTACGTCCCTCCGGGTCAGGCACTTGGAGCAAGGTAGCTTCCGATAAGGGAAATGTCAGTAAGCATCACGGGAGTCACACGTCTGTGACTTTGCAGGGGAAGGTGATTTAGTCCAGCTCCCTGTCTCCAAAATCATAAAGCCAATGTCCTCCATACATCATTACTTCATATTTAGTTTCCATCATTTCTGCCAGTCTAGAGAGATTGCAAAAAGCCGAACATGCCCTTTGAAAAATCATCCGTCCCCCCCGTTATGCAAAGCTTACATGACCTTAGGGACGAATTGGACCCAGAGAGTGGTCTCAGCCCGAGAGAAGCTATGGGGTTTATACCCAGGCTTCGCCGCTCATCGGCCGGGGCTGGTCGGGCAGTGTCCCTCCCAGAGGCCGCGGGCAGACCTGGCCGGCTCTCAGTCGTGCCGCTGGCCCTGGGGCTCCTGGCAAAGCCACCTCGGCATCTGCTCAGAATCTTCTAGGCGCCGGCATGGAGGCCGTGAGTCTCACAAGCTCCCCCAGGCCCACAGAGGGGCCACGGTCATAAACAACACAGCTCTTCCCACTTCTCTGCCCCCTCCGGGGGCCGGAGAGCCAGACTCATGCCACCGGCGAGGGGACAGCCTCCCGCTCAATGCTCAAGGACGCGTTTCACACAGGGGACGTCCTGGAGGTGACGTCCGTGTGCTCCCCGCTGAAAGAGAGCATTTAAGGGAAACCAGAGGAGCACAATGACAGGGAGACGAGTCCCGTCCCAGCAGAGTCACCTTCAGCAGAGCTCAGCCCCCAGATTCGCCAGCTTTCCCTTAAGCTCCACAGTCTGGAAAGAAGCTAGGTTTCCCCAGGGGCAGCACGGGATCCCCCCAGCACGCGTGGGAGAAGAGGCTTCCTCGTGTGCCTGCCAGGGGCCGGAGACCCAGTGTCATTCTCGAAGACAGGCCTGCGCCGGCTGTGAAGACGGTCAGCCTTCACGGCAAGAGTCTCCTCCACGCGGCTGGGCTGTCCCTCTGAGATCAGTGACTCAGAAGACAGAGCAGCCCGGGCTGAGAATCCGGACGGGAGCCACTCAGCGCGGCAGACTGTGGAGAAAGGTCCAGGCCAGCTCCGAACGATGACGGAGGCCGAGGCCCTCGCCTCGCAGCCCAGCCTGCAAAATACTTTCACTTCACTTGATGGTATCATGACGTTGTAGCCGAACTCCTAACTCAGTTAATCCTATCTGGCACACGGGGAGGTATTTGGGGGCCCCATTAAAATGAAGCACGTTTCCAGAAAAGATGGAATCCAGCAAACTACCCTTTGTTCAAAAAGTCCGTGGCAACGTCAAGCATCTTCTTCTCTCAGGAACACCATGGGGTCCTCAATGTCCCCCAGCTCCCCGACAGTCCTCGGTCCCCCACTGGCGCGTCCACTCACTGCAGGGCTCACGGGCGTCTGCGTCTAGGAACAGACCTTGCCAAGTGTGCAAACGCCAGCCCCGTTTGCAGGGGCTGTTAGTTCTGAGCACAGAAAAGTTAGATTCCTCACGCACTCAGAACCTACAAGCGGCCACTGACTACTCTCCTAAAATCGGGATGGCTTTTCCCCGGTAGGAATCCGATTTTTCAGGGCCTAAAAAGCTAAGAATGGACTACTGGGAAGGAGTGAGTAGACACCAGCTGGTGCCGCGGTTCCGGGTTCATCCAAGTCTGCTCCTCACACAAGCGGGGGTGCAGAGTAGGTGTGCCCTTCTGCCCACCCGCCCTGAGGGCCTTTCGTGGCCCGTCTCAGAGCCTGGAGCGCAGACGCGAGGGCCTTCCCCTGACTTCCCCTGTCTCCCGTCCTTGATCATGTGCAAGGAAGGGCTGTCTCCTCCGCGGGGCTCTCTGAACAGCTTGCGGCCGGCAGCGGTGGGCGGGGAGCCCGGGCAGGGAGGGTGGTGGGTCAGCGGATCCAGGGACCGCAGGGAAGCCCCGCCCCGCGCTCGGGGGCGGAGCATCCTCAGGCCCCGCCCAGACCCGCTGAGTTGGGCTCTGTGTGCCCATTGCATCTGAGCCACGCGAATCCCAGCGTCGGTTCGCAGCCTTGGCTGCACGCCAGCCTGGCCGGGGAGTTTCGGAAGTTCTGATAAATGCCTGCTTGCCCCCCACGTTCCGACAGCGCAGGCACCGTCCTGGCCATGGGTGCTGCGGGTGGGAGTTTGGGGCTCGCCCACCCGTGTTTGTGGAAGCCGTCCCCCTGAACACCTGTCGAGGGGTAAGCGACAGACCCCATGCCCGCGGCCTGGCCTGGGCTGGCCTGCCCTCTCTGCCCTGCTCTCCATGGTGGCCACCTCCACTCCCCCGCATTGGCCAGGCAGGGAGCGAGGGGCAGGAATGACTGCGGCCCTCCCACCAGAGGCATGAAGCTGAGGGTCACTCAGTCTCTGGCCTGGAAACATTCCTCGGCGATTCCTAAGCCAGCCTCCGCTTGTCGCTCTGGGACTCTCCTAAGGGGCCCCTGCGTCCGGCAGCCAGAGAGGGAGGGCTGGCCTCCACGGCCACCCTACGGTGCTCCACCGTTCGGGCGATCCGAGCCTGAGTGAGAGGCCAGTTGTCCAGACCGGCCTCTGCCCTCCCCGGCCTCCCTCTCCTGCGGGCTGCCCGCCCCGGGGCAGAGGTCACCCCTCCCGGAGTTCTAACCCGGGCTGTCCCCGAGACGTAGCCGAGTGCTTTCTAAGTGGCCAGATGCCCAGGCCTCAGCCCAGGGATGGATTTAATTGGCCTGGAAGGGAGGTGGGTATTTTTTGAAGGCTGCTGGGCGCTTTGGAAGTGCAGCTGCAGTTGAGAGCTCTGGCTTAAGTCGTGCCCTGAGGCCCTTCTCCTCCCCTCCGAACAAAGCTGTCTGCCGCGGGCTCCCGGGCGGCCGCCTTCCGTGGGAGCGGAAGCTGTTTGGAATTTCCGAATCCTTTGAGGAGGCTCACTCATGACCCCTTTTGCTCTAAAAATGGTTTCAAAAACCTACCAGCAAAGAAACGTCTTTGTTCGATGTGTTTACCTCTTACTCTAAACACAGAAACCCTATTGGCCCCATGGGTCGGGACCCTGGGATTTATGACTGAAAGGGAAGGAAAACGCCTCGGTTCTTGGATGTTCTCAAGGAGCAGACCAGAGACAGGACTGCCTGCGTCCACGTGGGGGCGAAGGTGCCTGGAGAGTGCCCGTGGGCGTGGGGGCCAGTGTGGGGAACCCCAGGACCGGTAGCTCAGCCCTGGACCCCACGCGGGCCCCACCCTCGCCCCGCAGGCGAGATCAGGTGCCGTCGGCTTGAGGGGACAGCCCAGCCCCTCGGGCGTGAGTGGGAAGGTTGCCGCGGGTCAGGAAGAGAGCGGATGGGGAGGCTGTGTGTCCGCAGGGGCTGCAGAGGCTTGGGGCCGGGGAGACCCCTCTGGGCCGGTGGTCCACGGTCGCCCCACCCCCTCCTCGCAGGCCAGAACCCTCTGCCCTCCGGGACCTCTGCTGACCAGGATGCCCCATGGGTTGGTACCCTTCACTGACCTGAGCCCTCACGGGACCAGATCCCTCCTGCGGGCTGGGACCCCCCTGCCGGCCTGGCGGTATCTGGGAGAGAACAGAGAGCAGGCGTGCGGGCCTCTTTCCAGCCTCCTCCCTCCCGGCTGCGGGTTCAGACACGTGCTGGGGAAGAGACTGACTCCAGGAGTGCACTGCTGGGCTCTGACCCCGCGGGGCTCAGGCATCTCCAGGAGGGTGTGTGACAAACGTGCCCCAACTGCAGTTTCACACGGGGCTTCACCTGCCGCTCGGCACACAGCCGCCATGGCCCAGTGGCCGCAAGGGGGCCCAGCTGAGTCCTGAGACATGTCTGGGTCTTCCTAGGCCCGAAGGGCGGGTGGGCTGACCTTCTCGGGCCTGGGCACCTCAGACCCCCTGCAGGAAGCCCCCCATGCTGGCCTCTGCATGCCGGCTCACTCTCCCGGAGCCCCCACGCCCTAGAGGGCCATCGGTGGGTCAGTGGCCAGTCTGAGGCCCCCCTGTCCCCAGCTCGGATCCCGGTGGGGCTCCCGGCTGCGTGCTCCCCGAGCAGGCCAGGGCCACTGCCCGGAGCTGGAGGGGGAGGATGGGAGGCACTTCCGAAGACCGGGAGAGACTCGCCGCGCTCCTGAGCATGACGGAGAGAGGAAAGAGAAAAACCGTGTCTTAATCCAAAGCCCCCATTCTGCATGCCAGCCATGCCGCCCTTTCAAAAAGTGCTAAGACTTGATTTTCCCTATAAGTAATTACAGTTAATAGAATACGTCTTCATTTTTGTAACTCAATTCACACCGGTGGCATTTGTCATCATACGTAAAAATGAAAAAAAAAAAGGATCACATTTGAGCTGGTGGAGCAGAAGACTGAAGGCCTTTGATCATGGGCTCACGTGCTGAGACTGAAAATGAAAACTGCTTCTGAGTTCAAGATCTTTTACACTGGAGCATACCCCACGGCCAGATCGATGGTTCTGGGTGGAGACTTCCCAGTACAGGGACCAGCGAGAGGTGGTGACCACCTTGACACAGCAGCAGCGCCTCGGGGAGACTCTGCTCCGGCAAGCGACCTGGGCCCTAGGAGGTCCAGCCCTGAGCCCGTCTCAGAGCCGGTGGCACGGATGGGCCTCGGGCCCAGGAAAGCAGCTGGAGTTTGCTAAGGCACAGCCGGGCCCAAGCAACTCGCTTCTCTAACTTGTTTCTCCTGTGGCTCCCAATCGCTATGTGAGCAAAGGACATTTGTGCAGCCCTCCATACAACGTCTCTGTCCCTGTCTCCAAATGTCCCTTCACCCCTGCTTGTCACATACCTGGGCTCCAGCTGACGGGCCTCACTGTGTGGCGAGCAGATCCCGTCCCTCATCCCTGGGAAGTCTGTGCCTGAAATGTGTCCCCTGCTGCCCGTGGTCAGAATACAGTGCCCGCTGTCCCCCCCCTCGGGCTGCTCAGACGTCTCCAGGAAACAGCTGGGACATCGGGGAAGGGACGGAGCCCCTGCAAAGGGAGGGGCTTGTCGATTTCAGAGTACTTCCGTGAAATTGTCCCTGATGGAGCGCGGGACAGATGCTCCATCGGCGCTGTGCTTAGCAAACACGGTGACCTGTGGTCTCAGGCCCCGCAGGCCTGAAATGGGTAACAGTCCACGTGGACAGCCGCGGATGGAGGGAGAATGAGACCGTGAGCAGCAGAGGAGTGGACATCCTCCCTGGGGTCCAGCCCCAGATCCCGGGGTGGTTTGCCCACGCCGCGTTCTCGGAACACATGCGCCTCTCCCGCCTTGACCCAGCCCCGGGTTTCCCATCCGGTCAGGGCGTGTCCCAGGCGCCGGACCGCTCCTGGCGGTGAGCTACGTGCTCTGGAAAGACGTGACTTTTCATCGAAGACAGGCGATGAGTTTCACCAGCAGACGTTCTTCATTCCCCGGGTGCTGGCCTCGGCCTCCAACCTCCACGTGTGGCACCGAATGGTACCTCGAGCGCCATCAGAATAATGGGGACCCTGGTGAACACCCGCAGGGTCCTTTGCTGTGCTCGGGCTGGGGATCTTTCTCTTTCTTTTTCTTAACTAGGTGTTACAAAACTCGCGTCGAGCTGAAAGCTGTGAGTTTTGAGATTCCGTGGAAACTTGGCTTGTATTTATTGAGAAGAAAGGCTTACAACCAAGCTCTGACTTGTAGGTTGTTTCTGTCTACATAACCCAATATTTTTTTCTAGCAAATTGGCTCTTGGTATTAAGCTACTGAAAACACAGTATCAATCACCTTCCCTCTGCAGCGTTTCTCTGCTGCCCGATCTGTTTGCTCCTCCAACAGCCCTCAGTTAATTATCTAGAGTTTCCAGGTTGTCACCAAGGACCCAGTGCCTTCCCCACGAGGGATGAGATAAGCAAATGAGCAGAGTCCATTGGCCAAAAGAGGGCCCTGCCGTGGTCCCCACACTCTGTCCAGGAGCCATGCAATCTTGCAAAGACCTTCGTTTCCTCTAAGGTGAGGCCATATTTTAAGTCTTTCCACGCTGGATATTCTGCGATCTTTATCTCTGGCTTCCTGTTACAAAATATTCTCTAACCGTGTAAGGAAATTTTTTTACGCTGCTATATACATCTTAAGTAAAAAAGAAAACTGACCGTGCCAGCGTGGAAGGCTGGCTTCTTGATCTGTGGATGAGTCAGGATGCACGTTTGGGGCTGGGACCGTTGCATGTTCCGTGCGGCACGAAACACCTCCAGCAGAGTCTGGGGGGCACCGTATAGTCAGACGTACGGATCTGCAGAGAAGGCATGAATATTCACAAAGAATACTGAACCACGAAGAGGAACGAATAAAGATTACAAATGGCTTCGCATCAGCTTAGATCGGGTTTTGCTGCCAAATGAGTTTTGGGCCATAATAAAGAACAACAACAAAAAAGGGATTAGCTTCTTGAGTCTTAGAATGGCACACGGGACATCGTGGCCTCGTTCTTCCCGAGTGGGTCCTTCCTTGCAGGTGGCAGTCACACCCGAGACCTGCGGAGGATAAGCTCTGTGTGTCGCCATTGTGGCCAGGTGGAGACAGCCCCAAGCATCCCCGTCGGTCTGACTCATGACCCCAGTGCGGCGTTGAAGACGAGGCCCCCAGGGTCCCGGGCTCATTGATCCACAGCCCGAGGGCTCCGAGCCCTGGGCAGCAGCCACGCAGCTGCAGGGGGAGGCACGTGCTGAAGACAGGTGGCCCCATCAGGAGCCCCAGGAATGATGGGGAAGGGGGGCAGGAGGGGAGGCGAGGGCACAGAGGAGCAGGAAGCACAAAGGTCCTGGTCCCCAAGGCGACAAGGGGCTCGTCAGTTTTGAATTTGTAATTCTATCTATTGCTCCCCTCTTGGAACTGTTAGTATCTCCACAGACCACATCTAGACCAAAAATGACAAAGATTCCCACCAAAGGTGATTTTTCTGGCCACTTGGCCATGCTGTGAGTTCTTTTTCTAATATGTCTCCTTTCCTTTCCTCCATCTGCCTCGATGGGATGAAGAGAGCTTGTTCTTATCCCCGCGATTGTGGCTTGTGAGCCAAAAACAAATGCGTTTTCTTTGCCATGACCATAATCCTACGTGCCGCCCGTGGCTGCCTCCCCCAAGGGGTCGCCTTGACACCCAAAGCCGAATGTTCCTTTTCAGCATCCGTGATGAGTCAGCGATCCAAAACCCGGACTCCTGGCCCTCAACACCGGGGAGGAAAGAGGCACAGTCATTAGCTCCTCTTGGCCAAGACAAATATCCTTCCCCCATTCTGCTTTTTGTTTTTTTCCAAAAATGGCCCAGATTGACTGATGGCAGTGGGAGAGGCAGATAAAGAGAAGACAGAGAGTGTGATTGGTTGGAGTCTCTTCCTGGAATCTGCAAGATACAGTTTTTCATTTAGCTCATGCTATTTCTGCACAAACCAGAACATGCAAATATTTACTTGCTTCTCAATACCCCCGGACATCTGTCCAGTTTAAGAACCGACCTACAAAAATGTCACTTCACATAAACACAGCCCTTCGTTAGCCAGAGAGCAGCTTTAAAAGGAAACTCTGAAATGCTTTAAAAAATGCTTTATTTAATCAGTGGCAGATATGAGAAGTAATATTCCCGAGCTGGAAAACTCATAAGTAGAAACTAAGTTTAAACAGAGCCGCGGCGATTTTTGTTGTGTGGAGTTGTTCCTTCGGTTTCTGCAAGAGTTATGATGATGGTTTAGCTGAAACTGGTAGGGGGGTATTTTTAAGTGGATAGTCTCTGTATTAATTTCCGCAGCCCGCGGCAGGCTCGGTCTTTGCTCGACTCCTCAGGTGAGAGCGTTAACTGAAGGCCATTTTCCTTGAGCCCCTGAACTTACGTGACTTTAGCAAGACGTATGGGGCCCCGGGGGACTTGAGAGCGTTTGCGCCGGAACCAGCGGACATGGCTTCTTCCCGCCGACGATGCGGCGTTTCCAGGCCATTCCCACCAGCCAGAAACTGGAGACCCACAACAACGGTGCGCGTGCGAGCGGGCACGTGCATCTGTGCACACTCGGGGTTCCGAGCAAGGGCGTGCCGGCCCAGCCGGGACAGGGAGCAGCCACGCCGGGGGCTCGGAGGGAGCTGCCATCAGACTCAAGGCGCCCGGTGTGACCACGTGGGAGGGCTCCATCTAGAAAAAGAAGCCGCATGCGAACCACCCTCCCCGTCCGCCCCACGCCGTGTGGACTCGTTCACACATTCTTTACTTGTAACACAGCTTCTATTTTGGAGTCATTCCGAATTTATACAAATGTTGTAAAGATAATACAGAGAGTTCTGGTAGACCCTTCGCCCAGCTTCTCACAATGCTAACCACTTGCGTGACCACAGAACATTGGTCAAAACGAAAACGTTAGCCTTGGCCCTCCGCCGTTTACTCAAGTCCGGGCAGGATGCAATTTAACCAGCTCGTCTACTACAGCCCTTTTTCTGTTCCAAGATCCAGGTCAGGGTCCCATGTCGCATTGAGGATTATTTCTATTATCCGTTCGGTGACTACATTTGCAGTACGGACCTCCCCAGCAATTCACCTGGAGACCGACTGAAGACCCATGTGGGATACCTTCGATGGCCATCCAACCAATCCTTCCTCTTTGAGCTGCTCTTTGTCCCTTTCGATGCAGACGCTGACGGGTGGAGGGATCAAGAGCCGCCGTGCCTGCAAACTCGTTCCTATCGGTAGAGCTGGCCCCAGGACTTGGGCCGCTGACCCCTGTCCCTGCCCCAGGTGGGCACAGACCCCTCAGGAGCTGAGCGGGAGAAGCCTTCACCCGCACCTGTGCACCCGTCCGAGCAGGGGGAGCCAGCTGGGGGAAGACACCGAGTGGGGAGGAGCAGGACTTCCAGAGCCCCATCCCACCTGCGTCTTCTCCAGGCCTGGAGGCTAACACCTGCCTTCCAGCCCTCGCTACTTCTGGGCACCCTGGGAGTGGTCAGTCCTGCCCGAAGACAACATGCAACCTTCCACATTCCGGCTGAGGACATGACTCTGATACTGAATCAGAAAGCAATGTCTGTGAGCCCAAGAGCTCCCTATTTCGGCCGGAAAACGGCGTGCAGGTGCAAGCCATCCCTGGGGGAGGACGTCACATCTTGTGCTTTACTCTGCAGTAGACCCAGATGGCATCTGCCTGAGCACAGCTCCGTGACGCCGAGGACCCCGCGGAAGGTCCGGAGGCAGTGGGAGCCCTGTGCCCTGCACCCTCATCTCCCATGGGCTTGACCCCCATCTTCGATTCACCAGTGGGACCGTGTATGTCCCTTGACCCCCATGTAGAATATTGGCAAGAATCCCTCACCCACTTACTCAGTAATGTTTTATTGAGCTGCCTCCCGTGTGCCAAGCAGAATTCTAGAACCAGCACCACCGGAGTAGCGTGATGAGCCTGTGGGGCTCGTACTTGGCAGTGAGGAGGCAGACTGTCAGCTGAGGACCGCTGCAGGAGAGTGCTAGGGGCTGCGGCCCAAGGGCCCCGCAGGGCCACAGGGGCGCCCAGCGCGGCAGGGGGCCTGCCAGGAGCCGAGCGGGTGAGTCTGACCATGGGGATGAGAGCAGAGACCCCACACAATGGCCAGCATGAGCGCCGGGCAGGCCAGGGCAGGTAGTGCGGTCACGACCTTCCACACAGACTCAGGCTGAGCAGGACCCACCTTTTATAGGGTATTTTCCATGCAGAGTGAGCCGAGCAGACCCCGCCGTCAGAACAGGAAGCCACAGTGGGCATGGAAGGTGGGCTCTCCTTCGGCGTTCAGAAAGCCCTCCCTAGGACGCTGGGAGCATGTCCACGGTGGCTCCCCTGTCCCTGTCTCTGCCCGCCCTTCTCACCTCCCCTTCCCTGGTTCTCTGTCCCCTCCCCCTGGGTTTGGGCACACCGAGATGGAGCGCGGTGTGGGTTCTCTGCTTTCTCTCGCTGCCAAGGACCAGAGGAATCTATGAGCAACGAGGAGGCAGAGTGGGGCTCTGGGTCATTGTGGTTCAACAGGACATTTTCGGACTTCGTAAGGCCATTCAGACGGAGGGCAATTGGGATCCGCCACCCCGGCCCTCGCAACTTCTAGGCTTCCAGGAGGGGACCAGGCCCAGAGGCGGCAGCTGGGTGGGTGCCGTCGTGACACACAGGGAACTATCTGTGCAAGAAGCAGATGATAAGGAAAAATGAAAAGCCGCAGTAGCCACCGGGTGCGGGATTGTGAGATTTCCCATCAGCGCATAATGTATGGTTATGACTTGACTTATAATGGCTTAGGAATCATTTAGATACATCTTCTTTAGTATGATTTTTAGTCTGTTATTTAGACAGATGTTTAAGTGAAGGGCCGGCTTACATTTTCATTGTGAAATCTCCGAATCCGCCCAACAGCAGGCATGTGCTTCCGGGCCAAGCCCCTCCCTCCACATCCCCTTGCCCTGGCCCCTGGCTGCAGAAGGACACCTGCCGGGGCTTGTGTTCCGCAGAGGGCGACCCAGGGGAAAGGGGCGGGACTGCTGCCGGTCCCTCTGCACCTGCCGGGTGTGCGTCCCTCAGCCCCCAGCAGGCCCTGCGGGTCTCTGCTCCCCAGGGCAGCTGCTCCCCAGGGCAGATACTCCCCAGGGCAGATACTCCCCAGGGCAGCTGCTCCCGGCACTACTGCTCCACAGGCTGGGTGCTCTAGGAGTCCACACTCAGCCGCGGATTCAGCGCACTGCAGGCCAATGTGCTCATCTTGCCTTGCTTCCCGGTGCAGGCGGAAACACAGGGGTGACGCTTGTCCAGGGCTGTGCGTCACCAGCCTCGGGGGTTGTCCCTGATGTCAGCTTGACGACATTCCAGCTGTTTTTCTCGTGCTTGGGAACTGGATGATCTTGACCTCGGGAGCCCCTCCCCTTCTGGGATGACATGCACGCCCACGCATGCACACGTGTGGCACATGCTCTCACACGTGCACACACATACCTGTATATGGAATGTGCACGCACACACGTGCAGGTGCACCGTCCCAGGGAGGCGCCCAGCCCACGAGGAGGCTCCCTGATGCCAGTGCCCGCCAAGAAGAAGGCTGCCCCGTAGGCCTCCTGCTCCACCTCGGGATCAGTGAGTGATCTGAGGAGCCCCGAGGGGCCTGCAGGCAGCCATGTGTCCCTTCATCTGAAGCAGCCCGTATCGTCCGAGGCACCCTGGTTCCCAGAAGCTTCTGGAGTGTCAGTCTCGGGAGCGTAGGCCGTGGTGTGATGTCAGCTGACAGATTGTGCTGCTGACCCGATCCCGCTGATGCGGACGGAGGTCTGTGCTGTGTGCTACGTGAGGACCGTCGGGGGCCCCGGCGGTGGGCTCTGCAGTCTTGGAGCATTGGCCCATGCTGCTGAGGACGCCAGGCCCAGGGGGAGGACGGAGATGGCCTCCAGGAGGGGTCCAAGCACCCAGGCATGAGACTGCCCTCCTCACCCTCCACGGTGTCCCTGCTCCTGACACGGCCCTCCCCACCCTCTGCAGAGAGCCCGCGGGGAAGTGATAGAGCCAGGTGCCCCCGGGCCCCCGGCGTCGAGGCGCTCCTGGCCCCCCCATGGCCGCACGGGGGAAACACACAGCCGCCCTGCTCTCCTGCCAGGAACCAGGATTGGGCAAAATGAGCCCCGCACAATTTACAGTGCACACGGAATTGATTTTTAAATTTCTGAAATAAGGGAAAGCAAAGACAACTTACACCCTGGGAGAGATCATTCACGAGCGGACAAAGGCTTGGTGTCAGGAGGACTCCCACAAATCAATAAGGAAAGCACGCCCCGCCCAGTACAAGACCGGGCCCAGACACCTAGCAGAAGAGGAAATGCCCATGGGAGCAAGTCAGGGAGGCTCCGCTGCCCTCATGGGCTCAGGGGACGCTGACCAGATCTCGGGACGTAGGGCTTTCCACCCAGCCCGCTGCAGAAAGAGGCGTCCGAGCACCCTGAGCCTCAGATGGTGGGGCTCCCCGGCCGTCTTCCGGGACTCGGGGGGAAGGGCCGTCTGCACAGCCGCTCTGAAAACAGCTGCATTTCCCCCCGAAAACTGAAGACGCGCAGCCGGCCGTCCCGCTGTGCTCCCACCTGGCATCTGGCGTCCGGGGCTCCCGCCCGTCTGGGAGACTTGGTCAGCGCCGGCCCTCAGAGCCCCACAGATGACGGCAGGTGAGACCCAGAGGACCCTCATCAGAGAGGGAGAGGGTCAGAGGGCGCGAGGAACGAGCAGCGAGCAGTGGCCAAGAGAAGCAGCCGCAGGTGAGCTGCAGACAGAAGAGTAAATTAAAATACTGAACTCAAGGTTGCCTGGAACATCTTGTCTCTTCCGTGACATAAAAGCAAACTGCAAATGTGAAAGCGTCCTCTCGGTGTATCGTGCAGAGGCACGGACTCTGGAGAAAGGAAAGCAGGGGGATGATGACGTTTCTTTGGGGTCAAGGGGCGCGGCTGTGGGGGCGTGGGGCCCAGGGCTATCTGCCCCTTGTTGGAACTCCGGGCACTGTTCAGACTGGGACAGCACAGGATGGCCGTGCCCATGGTCACCTGTCCTCCCTCGGTTCCAGTTGCCTCTTCTCCCCCCGCTGTGCACGAGGCGTGCACGCCCACGTCCACACGGCAGGCTTTCAGCACGGGTGTAGCCTTCCCCACCCGCAGACCAGTGTCACTGCTTTCCTACCGAAGCCCGAGCAGGCCAGCCGGGCCCCTCCAGGGAGCCCCGGAGAGCCCCAGCCCCGCGGCCGCCCTCGAGCTCAGACGCCCCGGCAGACCTTCGCGGCGCCTCCCCCGAGAGCCCGAGCGTCCACTCTGCGAGCCGCTCCACCACGCGTCCGTGTCGTCATCTCCCACCTTCTTCCCTTTCTGCCCCCCACCCCCGGCCGGAGGGTGACCTCGGCTTCCTTGGCTGTCCCGCCCTCCTGCATTCTCTGTCCTCACCAAAGCTTACGTAGCATCTCTTGGCACCAAGTCCTGTAGGTTCAAACAGCAGTGGTCCCTCCGGGTTGCCATCTTCCACTCGCCCCACAGCTAGGCTAGCGCACCTGGAAACGAGGCCTGATCTGGCCCCACGCAGGCCAGCAGACCCGGCGTGGCCTCCATGGGGCAGAGAGGGGATGTGAGTGGTGCGTGCGGTGGCCACAGTCGTGATGAGTGACGTGAGTGCAGCAGGCCAGACAGACATGCGCTCCCCAACAGCGGAGAGGCCGTCGGAGTCTTACAGTGATGCGGGGAGTCGTGTTCTCGGGCTCCGGAGGGAGGCCTCCATCCCTTCTCGTGCGGATGGCCAGCAGCTACAGCAAGGACTGGTCACCGGGGAAGAAGCACGTTTCCCAGGCCCAGCCAATGTCAGGGGCGCCGGGGACGCCTGCCATGTGCCGTCCCACCCACTGCCGGCAACTCAGGGGGGCTGATGGCGTCCCCATTTCACAAAACGAATCTCTGAGTTTGGGCCGCTGCTCCGATGTCATTCAAGACAGAGTCAGGACTCAGATCCTAGCTGAGTGTTCACACGGCCTGACACACACAGACGCACGCCCCGGACGGGGACGGCGTGGCTGGGGGAGAGGCTGCGG